>CM026390.1:97580244-97649655 GCA_014843695.1 Archivesica marissinica | reverse complement strand
CACCGACAACGCCCCCGTGATCGCAGTTCATGATGTCCCCCCCCATCGGGCAATTACTGCCGAATCTAAGGTCCAGTCTCACCGACAACGCCCCCGTGATCGCAGTTCAGCAAGTATATCATTAAAAGAGCGTCGCATGGTTACAGAGTTTACAACACAATGAACATGTGTGCAATATATTAGTAGTTTAATGCATTTCTGTACAGCTATAATTATTAGTTTGTTATCGTCCACGCTCAACGTATCCCTACCAATTAACAACAAATCCACATTAAGTGGATGATAGCTTCTTGTGTTACAAATGACGTCGATGCTGCCATAGCAAACAACATAGATTTATTGTACTTCCCATCCCATTCATCGCATCTACTGCATCCTCTTGATGTGGGTTATTTTCATGTTTTGAAGAGCACAGTTATAGAAGTGACCTCTGGTTTGGGCTATGCAACCGCAGTGAACTTACTTATACACCTTTTCCCTAAAATTATACAACATGCCATGGTGAAATTACGCCTGACACAGTTGCAGCATCATTCAGCACCACGTGTAACGTGTATATACCCATTCAATGGCAATACTAATAAAGCATTAAAAACCTCCAATTACTATCACCACAACATCCGTAACACCTAGCACCAGCGAACACACTGAAACATCATTGTCTGAACAAACCAATATGTTAGTGAAAATTGGACTGGTTCCAGCAAGTTTGGCGAAGGTTTTAATTTAACCTGCTCTAATTCAACAGTCTAAGAGAAATCATACCGCGAAGCTCGCGTCTCCACATATTCCAACTGCAACAGCTTCACATGTCAAGTCATCTTCAGTTCCTGAATATTTAATTGAGGCTATATGTGGAGTTTGTACGACATCTAGAGATCTGTTCTGGGTGGGGAGTGACCACTGCGATGCCTGGTTCCATAATGAATGCCTGTCCAACTGTGAAAAGTCAGATGTTGATCTCATCATCATTGTCCACACAGAGTGGTTATGTCTCAGATGCAGAGAGGATGTATAGTGGTATGCAAATGTCTGCTTCGACATTCCAGTGATAATCGAATTGAAATACACCAGGCAGCACAGTGGTCACCCTATTGGTATGTATATCTATTCACAGTGGTCACATATTCATATGTATAACTATTCCCAGTGGTCACCTATTCATATGTATAACTATTCACACTGGTCACCTATTCATATGTATAACTATTCACAGTGGTCACCTATTCATATGTATAACTATTCACAGTGGTCACCTATTCACAGTGGTCACCTATTCATATGTATAACTATTCCCAGTGGTCACCTATTCATATGTATAACTATTCACAGTGGTCACCTATTCATATGTATAACTATTCACAGTGGTCACCTATTCATATGTATAACTATTCACAGTGGTCACCTATTCATATGTATAACTATTCACAGTGGTCACCTATTCATATGTATAACTATTCACAGTGGTCACCTATTCATATGTATAACTATTCACAGTGGTCACCTATTCATATGTATAACTATTCACAGTGGTCACCTATTCATATGTAAACTATTCACAGTGGTCACCTATTCATATGTATAACTATTCACAGTGGTCACCTATTCATATGTATATCTATTCACAGTGGTCACCTATTCATATGTATAACTATTCACAGTGGTCACCCTATTGGTATGTATATCTATTCACAGTGGTCACCCTATTGGTATGTATATCTATTCACAGTGGTCACCCTATTGGTATGTATATCTATTCACAGTGGTCACCTATTCTTATGTATATCTATTCACAGTGGTCACCTATTCACAGTGGTCACCTATTCACAGTGGTCACCTATTCACAGTGGTCACCTATTCACAGTGGTCACCTATTCACAGTGGTCACCTATTCACAGTGGTCACCTATTCACAGTGGTCACCTATTCACAGTGGTCACCTATTCATATGTATATCTATTCACAGTGGTCACCTATTCATATGTATAACTATTCACACTGGTCACCTATTCATATGTATAACTATTCACACTGGTCACCTATTCATATGTATAACTATTCACACTGGTCACCTATTCATATGTATAACTATTCACAGTGGTCACCTGTTCTTATGTATATCTATTCACAGTGGTCACCTATTCACAGTGGTCACCTATTCACAGTGGTCACCTATTCATATGTATATCTATTCACAGTGGTCACCTATTCACAGTGGTCACCTATTCACAGTGGTCACCTATTCACAGTGGTCACCTATTCATATGTATATCTATTCACAGTGGTCACCTATTCATATGTATAACTATTCACAATGGTCACCTATTCACAGTGGTCACCTATTCATATGTATATCTATTCACAGTGGTCACCTATTCGTATGTATATCTATTCACAGTGGTCACCTATTCATATGTATAACTATTCACAGTGGTCACGTATTCGCATGTATAACTATTGTGTTCAAATGTGATAAAATTGTTAAATGTTCATGTCACTTAAATACATGTAAATGTATGTGTGTATGTATGTACATGTGTACGTATGATTGCATACTATTATGTAGGTATGTACATGTGCGTGTATGTATAAATATGTATTTTCTCTTTCGGGTTGCAGATCGTTGCACTATATTATACAATTATTTGAATCCAATTTGATCATGTGTAACCACTATGTAGTTTATTTCGATATTATGCTTTCAAAATGTGCATGTACTGAATGTTGAATTTGTGATTGAACCAAGTATTGTAATGCCAATGTTATAATGAACTCATGATCATTTGCTTTTTGTTCAGAATAAACTATCTATCTAGCTATCTACATTGTTATAATCCGAAAATGTTAATTAATAAGAGTTTCCTTTCTACAAAGTATTACGAGTAGTTATGTGTGTGATTACGTTGACGTTATGTATTTGGTATATTTGAAGTAGTACATATAGGTATCATGTAGAACCAGGAAGTCATCCTATTGAAGTAGTACTGTCATATATAATAAATGTCTGTTTGATACATAAACTGTAAATAAATGTATCTGATGATTGATAAGCATTGTTAGTTATTGATGATACTATAACCGTAAATCAGTACACATTAACATTAAAATGAACATAGAGCTTACAATGTATTTCCGCCACGACACGCACTCACCAATAGTATGCAGTATTTCATATAGACTAAATGTCTGTTTGATACATAAACTGTAAATACAAGTCTCTGGTGAATGGTAATCATTGTTAGTTATTGATGTTAGTACATCAAAATAAGATATTCAACCAAGTTCTGGTTCATAAATAAAAAATGACAGATACGCCGTGCATAGGTTCCCTGAAGTCCCTCATATAAACAGGTACCGCTGAATTTGAGCAGCAAGGTCATGTGATGAAGCTAAATCTGTCAACAACAGTATTTTGAAAGTTGATTTCATAACATAAGAGAATAAGAATATACGGCAAGTTCAATTAATATTTTGTATTGGCATGGCATGCGGGATTTATGCCGAGCATGGCATGCGGGATTTATGCCGAGCATGGCATGCGGGATTTATGCCGAGCATGGCATGCGGGATTTATGCCGAGCATGGCATGCGGGATTTATGCCGAGCATGGCATGCGGGATTTATGCCGAGCATGGCATGCGGGATTTATGCCGAGCATGGCATGCGGGATTTATGCCGAGCATGGCATGCGGGATTTATGCCGAGCATGGCATGCGGGATTTATGCCGAGCATGGCATGCGGGATTTATGCCGAGCATAGCTTCCACCACTGTATATATTGAATTTTTTAAATATACATTCGGGATCTAACGTCCGCTCCAGTATTTGCATAAAGAACGGCGGCATCATGTAATATTGGTTGGTTCCACTATAGTACAATTACACATGAGATCAGCTTTAAATGCCAACTCATCATTGAAACCATTGATCCAGAGCTTTAAAAGCTCTATATGCGACCATAATTTAATAATGTTGCCCTAATTCTGCCATACTACCAGTACAAAGAAATGCTTTAATTTAATAAAACAAATGTACATTTCGTCAGCCTATAGAAGAGATAGGTGTTGGTGCAAATTATTTATATTGACCCACTATTCCAAACTCGATTACGTAGTTGATCCAAACAATGTAGGCATAATGCCGCATCTGCTGCCACAGAAAACGCTAGCATTTAACTGTCCAATCTGGGCTGGAGAATTTGATATGCTAGGAATAAATGTAGATGCGGTGCATCAGGGTGTTACAATACCTCGGGTACAATTTTAAAACATTGTTTTTATCTTAAGCAAAACGATAGTGCTTATAAACAATATTTATTTCTTCTTCTTGTCGTTCGCGAATCACATGGACAAGCCGGCAGCAAACACGAAATGGGCCGTCCTCCTCAGATCCTCCCGGCAGCCATGTAACTTCGTCTGGAGAGAAGTATCTGTTGGCCAGGTTGTTTTCCTCAGCCCATGAAGATTGGGACACTCCTGGAGGATGTGTTCTGCAGTCTGGTCCCCTACGTTACAGCTGCAGGCAGTTGATGGAGCTAGTCCAAGCTTCCGACACATATGGAAGTTCAGGCGATTATGCCCTGTTCTAAGCCGGAATATCGTGACTTGCTCCTGTCTGGTGAGAAGGTGGTAGTCATCCTTCTCGACTGTTGGCTTTGATGCAGATTTGATTATGGTGCATTTCTCCTTATTTCAACCAGGTGGCAATTCTACACATCTGAACACCTGATACATTTCTGGTGTAAGTGGAAAAGTATGTGTATGTATATCGATGTATGTATGTGGATGTATATATATGTATGTATGTATATATATGTGTATATTTATATATATATGTGTGTGCAGGTGTTTATGTGTATATAGAGAGATATGCACATAACCATTTAATAACCATTTATTATGTATTGGTAAAGGTTATAAGAATGTGCTCATAATGCCAATTAGTACATTGTATATATTGTAATGTTTTGTCACAAATTATATGTAAAATTGGTATATTATGTAAATGTGCTACTCTCCCTTTATAGTGGAAGAATAAAAGAATATATATATATATATCTACATTCATTTAGTCGGCTGTTGAATTTGTAACTAAAGCTATTCCCGAAGGTAGAGCATCCAATCGTATAGTCTACGATGCCATGCTACACGCAAAGAAACCATACCATTTAGTATGGTTAACAATAGTAATTTAGAGACGATGCATGGATGGGGTTGTTAATTCTTGACTGATTTTGATTGGCGTATGTTTTAATAGTGAAATTGACAGGATATTACCAGACAACCATCAGATGTACACCCAAGTCGCTATAAGTTCCGAATTAGGCTATTGTGATTATTTTAATGGATCCTGGTTTGCGCTTAAATAGTCATATATCTGGGATAGTGTGGTTTGAAATGACATAACCTGTTGATAATTCATTCCATCTTTCGTCTGGTCGGATCATTTTAAAATAAGAACATTATTCTAAGTTCTTACGAAGCGGCTCATATCCAAAATTTAAATAAAATTACTACAGAAACAAAATCAAACACACCGGGAAGTGCTTTTAGAGGAGTCGAGCCATATACCGGAGACATACATACTATTACATCGAGTCGAAATGGATAGACTCTGTAAGACATCAATAGCCGATAGTACACTTGAAGAATTGGTAGATAGCGATTGCTTCTTTAGCAAGTTCAGTAAATCAGTACACCTTAACATTAAAATGAACATATAGCTTACAATGTATTCCGCCACGACACGTACTCAACAATAGTATGCAACATTGCGACTCTCGGTTAGGTCAATACAAGCAATTGCTAACCGAATAATACCAACTAATTTATTGATACACGTGTGCGAGAAGGTATCATGTAGAAACAGAAACTGTACTACGCAATATATAACATCGTTATGATGCATATGCCGGTCGCAATATGGATAGATAGATAGATAACTGTATTTCCATTTGCTTTACCTAACCAATATTCATGAATATGGTCTCACATCCAATAACGTTACTTTGTCACAGGACTAACTAAAGGCATTTAACAGATCGGCTCTTGAACAAGCATACCATTTCTGTTCTATAACGCACATATCGAGCATCAATCTCACAATGTAGAACAAACAGTACAAGGTCCAGTATATGCTGTCAATGATGCTGCATATCAACTTATCCATTGTTGAGGAGAAGATTTTGGTATTAACACCATGTTGCAGACCATTCCTGAGGTCAAGAAGGCTGTCCGAATAGCGCTGTGTTTAGCACACTCGCTTCTCACCAATGCAATCCGGGTTCGATCCTCGGACGGAGACGTATGTGAGATGGTACGATGGTCACCAGATCGGACAGGTGGGTTTTCGCCGGGTTCTCCGGATTCCTCCCACACAAATGACCACACATACGCTTTCATCCGCGCCAACGAGAGTGATTAATATAAGTTGTTAAAACTTGCTTCGCAATGGTTGTAAAATAAATAAAGTTTAAACTTAAACTTGATAAATTCAGTTTGTCTTTTGGTTATATATACGTAAATAAGCGGAAGTGCATCCGAGGTCAAATGTAGTCCTGATAACTAATATAGTTCATTTATTTTTTTGGTAAAAAAATGCATTTTCATGATAGGCTGTGTATTTTGTGTTTATTGTTTGAGAAAGTATGTGATTTGAGAAAACTTCAGACTAGTTGATGTGTAGAAAAGATGTGATATAAGAAGTCAGGCAATTGCAAACTAAAGGTGGCGTATACTGTTATAGTTGGCGGGAGAATACAGTGTGTAAACACAGTGACGTCATTCACAGGTGTACCATGTCAATGTTCCCTGTTGTATTTTTAATATATTTGCTGTTTTTTCAGATTGATTTGAATACCTCTTCACAGTGGATGTGGTATCAGAAGAAATGAAAGATTGGAAATATAAATGAACAGACTATATCTTTACATTTTACTATGTATTTAATAGACAATTTATTTGTTGTTTTACAACCTTTTACTTAGACGGAATTTCGTGGTTTATTTACTCTGTCCCATAACTTGATATTTAATGGCATGCATTTTAAAGCATAAGTTATTTTGTAAAGAAATCGTGGAAGGGGAACAACTCCAGTTGGTTAACAGAGCGTGGAAGGGTCGACGAAAGGGAGAAGAAATGACTGTCGTTACATGAGTATAATGTTTTCACAAGTTTCTGTCGATTTAAATGGTGTTAGGAAAAAACAAATCATTTGCTTTAAGTAGATTAAACGAGGTACTGTACAAGAAATACATCGTGAGTCGGAATTTGAATCTAAAATTTGAGGTAACCAAGGAGGATTTGTCAATCGCCCTGTTTTCGAATATATCACGCTGTCATTAGCAGATACTTGGATTATATGGTAGACGCTAAAACTGCCCAACTCGAACATGAGCACGAACAGATCAATATTCACCTTTTATTTTGAAAATATGTAAATGTTGATGTTTACATTAGTCACGTGTACCCTTATTATCCTTTACCCAGGGATATATTACTTGGAAACATTAAACTGAGACTCGTTAATCTCCACCAAAGCCTTCGTAAGTTTCCGTGAACTACGACCAGGACATACGTTAGGTTTTTACCATTAATATTTGAATCAAGTCGGTAAGTAAGTGTGCCATAATCTAAAGCTCATATTTTACTTCGGAAATCCGATTATTAACGAAGTAAGTTCACGGAATATGCAAATGTCTCAGTTTAATATTGCCAAACAATTTTTTTAATATATGCAAAGAAATATTTGTTTATAGTTGTAACTAGAGAAGTATAATTATTGACCATATAAATTTCTGGTACATAAAATTTGATTAGTGGCCGAAACCTAGTTACTTGTTACTTGCAAGAATGATTACATTACATAGTAATATTATCTCATCTGCTATAAACGAGACTGACTAGAAATTATTTACATTCCCAGGTATACCTCCACAACGTGCACGTCGTGACCTAGGCACGCCCCAAGTAGCAGCTTATTCAAGACTTCTTCTCTTCGACACAGACTCGGATCTTCGTGTATGTTTGGCATGAATGGATCATCCCGGAGATGCCTTGACGTTACGAAGACCCTTGAGGATATCTGTGCTAGCCTCTGCTACTGCGGGATGACAAATGTGGAAGATGTGACCCTAAAACGGACCGTTAAAATCAACTGGAAATGAACCGTTATAACCGATCAATGGCGGTAGTTTGTTTATTTTCGGCTGTGGATATGTAGTTTTTTTGTGATTTAAAAGGATTATTGAGGATTATGACTTTGTTTGAAAGTATGTTTATGAAGTTTTATTCCATTTCTTTAAATTTGATGCTGTAAAATGATACATACTAACATTATATTGACGTTGAAATCGGTTTCTTTATAAAACATTTCATTGCATTAATACCTCAGTGAGAGCAATGATCACGGTTTTCCCGTGCGTTTCATGAAGTGACCTGTATATACCACCTACGTTAGCAAAAGAAAAACTACGGTGTATACACATAACGGTGCATTGATACACGTAATGACTACATCAACCCCTAGTTCCTCAAACATCAAGAAACGTGATCTGTCTTCACCGGAGGAACTTGTCTTACCTAAAAAGTGTAAAAGTCTGTTAGAATCCTCTGTCACGTTTGAATCTTCTGATTTACCAGACTCAATTCTTATGGCTGAAGCCATGACCAACATCTCGATCGATGCCTCGACCATACAGGCAATTGCGTTAGCGTTAAAGGACACTATTCAAAGCAACCTAAAAGTCATGATAGATGCGTCAATTAAGCCTATAGTTGAAGGTGTGGTACACGGGCTTCAGATACGGATTGATACTCTGTAACTTGAAAATAAGGCCTTAAAGGACCAAAATACGAAGTTGCTGGGTCGTGTGGTTGAACTTGAGTCGTCATCAGAATCAGCAGAGCAATACAGCAGGCGTAACTGCTTGCGTTTATCAGGCGTCCCCGAATCACTTGGGGAAGACCCAGACCAACTCGTCATGGATGTGAGCGATGCTGTCGGCGCTGGCCTTTCCATACAAGAGATTGATCGGTGCCACATAATTGGTAGACGCCGGCCAGACGGCAAACCGCGGCAGATAATTGTTTGCTACGTACCGGTTCGCCAGAAGCTATATTCCAACCGTACAAGGCTGAGGACCAGTGACCACAAGGGAGTGTTCGTAACCGAAGACCTCACACGGAATCGGTCTGAGCTCCTTTTCCAGGCGCGACAACTAGTGAAGTCTCGAAAGTTGCTCGGCGCGTGGTCAACCGACGGATCAGTGCTTGTCAAGGTCAACGATGGGTCCATTAGACGCATCAACAGTCGTAAGGACATGGCAGGTGATGTGGCCTCAGACGTGCGTCAGTGAACTAATTCACTTCCATGGTTTTTGCTGGAAGTCTACTAACGATTTGATTAATTCACTTCTAATGGACGGGCCTCTACTGACTTAATCCGGTGGCAATTTAGCATCTGGCCCACATCATTGAACAGTATGCCAGCAGTGTTGGCAGCTGGCATCACAGCGAGTTAAATGTGTTAATCTTCAATCCGTTTAAAACAACTTCCGATGGTATACACTTAATATGTAATGATATCTTGCTTTAAATTGTACAATTATAGTATAGAACTGTCGTTTAACTCAAGCTGGTTTATACAACTACGTATACATGTAATATGCAATGATATATTGCTGTAAATTGTACAATTATAGTATAGAACTGTCGTTTAACTCAAGCTGGTTTATACAACTACGTATACATGTAATATGTAATGATATCTTGCTTTAAATTGTTCCATTATAGTATTGAACCGTCGTTTAATTCAAGCTGGGCACTATATGTGTAAATACCCAACTCATTTTGTACAACTTCTATGTGCTAATAATACTTCAATTCGTTTTATACAACTTCGTATAAACACTTACTACGCAGGAATAGTTTCGCTTTATTGAACACTTCTAGTAATACGCAATGATAGTTTTGCTTTATTGTACAATTATAGTATTGAACTGTCGTTTATTTCAAGCTGGGAACTACATGTGTTAAATTCAATTCATTTTAGCATTGAACGGTCGTTTATTATAAGCTGGGCACTACATTAAGTACTTACTATACAAATCCTGCCTTTAAATAACACATATATAGTATTATGTTGAACAAGTTTGTACAATAAGAGATACGCATGGTTTTTTGTATTTATTTTTTTCGAATGCAAGATTAAGTACTATATATCTGTTCTGTGACAATTATATCAATATCGCCTGCTTCAACCCGGTTTTCTCTGGAGATTTGTTCGTCTATGTTAAAAATTATGAAAATATGCCGTTAACTGCAATGGATATCCTCAATGCCTCCTTTTATTATCTCTTTTCATTTTCCCCATGATTGATACATTCCTTATTTGTTGTCGCCTTACCCTAGCCCCCCCCCCCATATCACTGAAAATGATTGTCATGCTGTATCACTCTGTGTGTGCGTTTCTCTTCTCTTCACAAATGTTTTCATATTTCCTCATGGTCATCTCCCCTCTAGATTACGCATACCCGAATGCCATAACATGAAAGTACATACTATAAATAATACTACCATGAGGAAATTCTGCATGAACAGTAGTTTTAGACTTTTCACAGTAGTCGTAGTTCTACTCTGCATGCATTATAATATCATATCCTCGCACAGTTTTCTTTTGTCGATACAATCTACAAATTCGTTTAAGCCATTATCTATATGCTTAGCAAAACGGCCGCCAATTAGTCAAATATGTCACTGTAACAGAAGGTTTACATACAATATTATACTTACCTTTATACTTCTGAGTACCGGCCTGCTTGCATTTCTTATATTGCTAATAATTTTATCTGGAGATATACAGTTAAATCCTGGTCCTGGAAGCTCTAGCCCATCCCAGTTCACTACTTCATCATTGTCAGCATCCTTTGGAACATTTGATCTCGCTAAACATGTATCGTTTGTTCATTACATTGTTCAGAGCGTTAGGAACAAGCTCGATTTGATATATGCTGAATGTTCTGCATTTGATATTATAGCTCTTTCAGAAACATGGCTCAATGCCAGTATTCCATGTTCCGATCTTAATTTCACATACTTCCATGTTCCTGAAAGGAACGATCGCATTGGTGACATCCATGGTGGTGTGCTTCTATACATTAGAGATAGTATTGTCTATAAACGTAGATTCGACCTTGAATTACCGGGTGTAGAATTTATATGGATTGAAATGGATCAAACGCATTTTATTTAGTGTATACTACAGACCACCAAATACAGATGCCCAGTCGCATATTAAAATCGTAGATTCTATCCAACTGGCTGTTGATTATGGAATTAGTAACGTAATTATAACCGGTGACTTTTATATAAATCTCTTAAACCAACAATCTGTAAAGAAAATGTCTTCTATTTGTGAACAGTTATCCCTTACTCAGTGCATCACAGAACCTACACATTTTACAGAATCGTCATCCTCGCTTATTGATGTTATTCTCACTACCTCGGAACGTCTTATATTTGATTCAGGAGTAGGCGTTACATTCTTACAAGACGTCCGTTTCCACTGTCCTGTCATTGGTCTTCTCAATCTCAAAAAGTTAATTGGAATCACCTCAAACATGTAGATATAAATAAATATACAATGTACCTAAAAATGTAACGGATGTAATTCTTAGTATTTCAAAGATTTGCATACCAAATAAAGACGTTATGATCAGACATGGTGATCCACCCTGGCTTACCACATATATGCGTAAACTTATACGACGACGTAAACGATTATATCGAAAGGCAAAACATACCAATAGAGAATATGACTGGGTAAAATTTAAACAGATGCGAAACGAAGTAACAACACATATCAGAAATGCGAAACAAAATCACACAGATAAACTTGCTGACAAAATCAAAACAGAAACTCGATCCTCCAAAAGCTGGTGGACTTGTATTAAATCGTTCATAAAACCATATAGGTCTAGTAGCATACCACCTTTACAACAATATAATGAAGTTATATCTGATGAATCTGTAACGGCTAACATATTTAATGATTATTGTCGTGATCAAACAGTCTTGGATGACACCGGTGCAAACAATTTTCCTGAATTACAACCGCTTCACTATCCTCCTCTTGATTCTATAGTTGTAACACCTGATAATGTTAAAGACGTTATAAAGTCACTTGCTATGGGAAAGGCACCCGGACCTGATACGATAAACAATAGACTTCTTCTTGAACTTGCAGAGGAGCTTTCATCACCTCTTTCTGAACTTTTCAATAAATCACTCTCAACATGTACGTATCCTGAGGCGTGGAAAACTGCATATGTGTGTCCTATATTTAAAGCAGGTGATCGTTCTGCTGTTTGTAATTATAGACCTATTTCTCTTATTGATACCATTGGAAAGGTCTTTGAGAAAATCGTTTTTAAACATGTTTTCAATCACCTCCGGGACAATAATTTATTAACTCAACTTATTAATGCAATCTGGTTTTGTCCAAGGAGATTCTTGTGTAAATCAATTAACATTCCTTTACAATAACCTCAGTCAAGCGATCGACTCTGGAAAAGAAGTACGAGCAATATTCTGTGACATAAGTAAAGCTTTTGATAGGGTATGGCATGTTGGTCTTCTGCATAAACTCAAAGATTTTGGTATATCTGGTTCAGTACACAAATGGTTCTCTTCATATTTGTCCAATAGAAAACAGCGTGTAGTTATTTCTGGTCACACTTCAAAGTGGAACCATATAGCTGCCAGTGTCCCACGGGGATCCATCTTAGGCCCTTTGCTCTTTATTATATATATTAATGACATTGTAAATAACATAGCTGCTAATATCCAACTATTTGCTGATGATACTAGTCTCTATATTGTTGTTGATTACCCCAACTCAGCCGCTGCTATTCTACAGTCCGATCTGGAGTCTATTTCTAATTGGGTTAAACAATGGCTTGTTAAATTTAATCCGTCCAAAACAAAATCTGATAATATCTCGAAAACATAATCAGCCGTACCATCCACCTCTATCTATGGATAACCAAATAATCGATGAGGTGTCAAATCAAAGGCATCTAGGCATTCATATTTCCAATGATCTAAACTGGAAACACCACATTGACCAAATTTCTTCTAAAGCTTATCAGAGAATCAATATTCTTCGTAAATTAAAATTTACACTAGATCGCCGCTCCTTAGAATGCTTGTATATTTCATTCATATGTCCGCTCCTTGAATATGGTGATGTTATTTTTGATAACATGTCTACTTTAGCTAAAGGCGAACTGGAACAAATTCATCAAGAAGCAGCAAGAATAATTACTGGTACCACGAAACTTGTGTCCATAAACAAATTGATGATTGAAGTTGAGTGGGAATCTCTTGATAGGGAAGACTCAATCACAATCTTACTCTTTTTTTCAAGATGACAAATGGTCTCACTCCAAACTATCTCTCTGCTCTGTGTCCACCTGACGTCGATACTAGTAGATATAATTTGAGAAATGGAGATCAACTTCAAGTTCCACGCTCTAGAACCAATTTATATGAAAACTCCTTTTTACCTTCAGTAGTTAGAGCGTTTAATGATTTACCACCATTAATCAAGCATGCACCAACTCTTTCATCGTTCAAGATGCAACTTAAAAGCGACTCTTGTCCTATTCCCGAATTCTACTTTTCTGGTATACGTAAGAACCAGATACTACTTGCTCGATTGAGAACAAATTGTAGTTATTTAAAACATGATCTCTTCTCCAAAAACATAATTGATTCACCACTATGCACATGCGGTCAAATCGAGTCAAATTACCATTATTTCTTTGAATGTCACAAGTACTACAATATACGCCCTGAACTAGTTAACACTATTTCTCATCTCTGTCATATAACCCTAAATGTGATCCTATTCGGTGATATTTCTTTGCCATCTGAACATAATGAAATAATAGTCTTAGCTGTCCACAAATTCATAGAAAAGTCTAAACGTTTTTAGTATTCTGTGAGCAGAGACTGACGCACTAGCAGAGTGATTCACTTCAAACAGTGTGCTTACTTATGGTTTCATCGCTTTCTACCCACCCTCCCCAACCTCCCTTTTACTGTTAGCTTTTCACCTGATAACAAGCTATATTTCCAAATACTTATTATATATTTTGGTATTACTACATTATATGTTTATCTCTTAATCGCCATTTGTGCACAACATTATATATGCAATGGAGAAAATCTCAATAAGCTTTAAGCTTCGATGTAATCCATTTTCGTTTTGTATACAACGTATACGTAATGTACATTATTATCGAATAAATATGTTTAAACCAAACGGACCGTTTACAGAAAGGAGCAGGACTTGTCACCCTGGACCAGAGGAAGAGAAAGCGGCCTCGGGATGTCTACCAGACACACAACCGACGTAGGAAGAATAATCTACTTAGAGAAGCCAGTCGCCCACATGCCTATGTGGGGGTGACTTTAAATAAAGCTATTCACATTCGAACTTTAGGTGACAGAATACCGGTATGCCCATGGTAAATGCAACTGGAAAAATGACAGCCAAGTTCGGTGTCTGTCTATGTTATCAGCAGAAAATACAGTTAACTTTACGTTTATTTTATATTATTCAGATGAACACGTAACTAAGAAAGTTCCAGAACTAATGATAATGTTAATGAGACTAGACTGTGTTGACTGTAATATTGCATATTGTAACGATGATAAGTTGCTGATATGTATATAATATTCAAATAAATTATATTGAAAGTAAAACGTTAATTTCTGTTCATGCTAGATCGATAAACCATATGCACAGACATGCATATAGACGAACGCATTTACCTACATGGATATTTGCTATATGCACCTTCAACTACGACAAAGGGACACCACAATTCAACAAAATACACACTCGTGAACACTGTTCCAGAATTGGCGGTTCGTCGGCTACACCGGCGGTCCTGCCGTATCGTCGACTCGAACCTGCATTAAACTGTTTCTGAAAAACTCTAGCAGGCATACCAATGGCTTTAATTCATATACATCAAATGTACACGAAAACACTAAAATTGCCCATACACACATGAAGGTATATCGCCGCAGAAACAAATATGTAACCACGTAGTGATTCCGATAATGATAGTACTGTAGTTTGTATAAACAATCATAATGTATAGTAAATTGATGGGGGAATCTTCTTGTATGTGTTTTACGTTTATTTATCGTCGCTACCGGTTGCCCATATGAGCGACGCCTCATGAAGAGATTAGTCATTTTAGATTTTTGGAAGATAGTGCAATGATACAGAGAGAGAGAGAGAGAGAGAGAGAGAGAGAGAGAGAGAGAGACGCATTCCAGCGTCTCCTCTGGTTCTTTTGCGTGCACGGTGTACAACACCGACACGAGACCTCGGTTTAAAGTCCCATATGAAAGACTGTAATATTGTATTAAGGTCAGACGGGGGACGCGACCACTGAATTACCAGTCAAGTGTGTTATCACGCTATCTGAAAGTTTATGGGACGTAATTTATATATGACGTATGTTCTGCATAGAAGCAAGCGTTAATGATAATACAGACATATGCCCACACATTTGTTTTACACGTGTGCCTATGTTCTTAATATAGATAATAATAATAATAAAGACTTTATTTAACGAGAGAACTCATATGAACAATTAAGTCAAATTACCATGAGGCTCTCAACAAATTAAAACATGAAATAGCATAATGAAACGTGTAAACAATGACCAGTATAACGTTCATAGGAAATAAGATATACGCTGCAAGAACTAATACTTATATACATGTATAATTATAATTTATCAGTTTATTAGATTTAACGGTCTGTACTTTGCTCCAACTGATATTATAAAGCTTGGAAGTGTGGAACAGAATGTGCTGCTTTTGTGTGATAATGGAGGGAATTGCACAAGTGTGACCATGATTATAAGATTGTCTAAAAAGTTCAGTAGTTTGCTTAGGACGGTAAAGCTGGAGATTGGCGGGTGATACGCAAGTCTTGCAGATAGACAGGTACTAGGCCATTGATTGTTTTTAAACATTAAGAGGCTGTCCGATTAGCGTAGTTGTTAGCGCGCTCGCTTCTCACCAATGCGACCCGGGTTCGATCCTCGGACAGGGAAGTATGTGAGATGGTACGATGGTCGTCAAATCGGACAGGTGGGGTTTCTCCGGGTACTCCGGTTTCCTCCCACATGAATGACCACATATACGCTTTCATCCGAGCCAACGAGAGTGATTAATATAAGTTGTTAAAACTTGCTTCGCAATCGTTATAAAATAAATAAAGTATAAAAAACAAAAAAAACAACATTAAGATTAATTGTTGAAAGCTAGCTCTTACTGGGAAAGTCATCCAATTGAGAGTTATAAAAGTTCGGAAGGAGTGAAAAATTGTTGTCAATAATTACTATAGATAGCTTATAGATAGCAATATGTCCATGAGCTCACACATATAAACATTTTACAATCATGACGGTCAGTAGTATATCAAAGAACATTCTCAAGTATATAAGGGGTGTAGAAGTACCAGTTCCTAGACTATTTGAGGAGAAAAGTGCTTAATGGAATAAATGGTTTCTTTTCTCGAAAGCTTTGGCAACAAATAACGCTAATTTGATCAAAATATAAGAAATTTCTGAAGAGTAATCATATATACAGTCTATACCGTTATGTCGAATTCCGTTGGACCGAACAAAATACTTCGACATAACCGAAGTTTGACTTAACGAAATTCGATATAAACAGAGCCAGTTATATGTAAAATGATAGTGTCTGACACGTGACTTTCATCCGACTTCGAGATAACGGGAGAATTCGACATAACCGACTTTGACATAGCGGATGTAGACTATATATATATATATAGTTAGTCTCTTCCAATGTGGGGACAATAAAGGTTTATTATTATTATTAGTTGGTATTACGTAGATACAGTTGGAGAAATGTACGTTTGTGCAATTTGCACTATGGTAGTGAGGACGAAAGCGTGCGTCATTAAAGAATATGCTGCGTGAAATTGATCTTGAGGATATCGGAAGTTGATGAAATTACAAGGTGGCATATAATACGGAAGCGGTGATAATATCACAAGGAGGCAGATATTACGGAAGTGGAATGTGAATATCCCCAGTAATGCGAATTATATTGAAATAACGATATGAAGTTTTCTGGAAGTAATCAAGATTGCTACCATCGATGTGTCATTAATGGTTTTAATCTTGAAACAAAAAGAGCTATGGAAAAGTTATTGCTTCAATTACGATCAGAGGATACGGTATCAACCACCGTTTATGCAAACAAAAACGATATAGCTATGAGAACCATGTTGCTTAAGGTATGAGCGTCATGTTGTTTAAGGTATGAGATACATGTTGTTTAAGCTATGAGAGAAATGTTGTTTAAGCTATGAGATACATGTTGTTTAAGCTATGAGAGATATGTTGTTTAAGCTATGAGATACATGTTGTTTAAGCAATGAGAGATATGTTGTTTAAGCTATGAGATACATGCTGTTTAAGTTATAAAGATATGTTGTTTAAGCTATGAGAGATATGTTGTTTAAGTTATGAGATACATGTTGTTTAAGATATGAGAGACATGTTGTTTAAGATATAAGAGATATGTTGTTTAAGTTATGATATACATGTTGTTTAAGCTATGAGAGATATGTTGTTTAAGCTATGTGAGATATGTTGTTTAAGTTATGACATACATGTTGTTTAAGCTATGAGAGATATATTGTTTAAGCTATGAGAGATAGGTTGTTTAAGTTATGATATACATGTTGTTTAAGCTATGAGATACATGATGCTTAAGCTATGAGAGATATATTGTTTAAGCTATGAGAGATATGTTGTTTAAGCTATGAGAGATATGTTGTTTAAGCTATGAGAGATATGTTGTTTAAGCTATGAGATACATGTTGTTTAAGCTATGAGATACATGTTGTTTAAGCTATGAGAGATATCTTGCTTAAGCTATGTGAGATATGTTGTTTAAGCCATGAGATATGTTGATTAAGCTATGTGAGAAATGTTGCTTAAGCCATGAGAGATATGTTGTATACGCTATGAGATTCATGTTGTTTAAGCTATGAGATATGTTGTTTAAGCTATGAGATACATGTTGTTTAAACAATGCGAGATATGTTGTTTAAGCTATGAGAGATATGTTGTTTAAGCTATGAGATACATGTTGTTTAAACAATGCGAGATATGTTGTTTAAGCTATGAGAGTCATGTTGTTTAATCTATGAGAGATATGTTGTTTAAGCTATGAGAGACATGTTGTTTAAGCTATGGGATATATGTTGTTTATGCTATGGGAGATATGTTGATTCAGCTATGAGATACATGTTGTTTAAGCTATGAGAGATATGGTGTTTAAGCTATGAGAGATATGTTGTTTAAGCTATGCGAGATATGTTGTTTAAGTCATGAGAGATATGTTGTTTAAGCTATGATATACATGTTGTTTAAGCTATGTGAGATATGTTGTTTAAGCTATGAGAGATATGTTGTTTAAACTATGAGATACATGTTGTTTAAGCTATGATATACATGTTGTTTAAGCTATGAGAGATATGTTGTTTAAGCTATGAGAGATATGTTGTTTAAGCTATGAAATACATGTTGTTTCAGCTGTGATATACATGTTGTTTAAGCTATGAGATACATGTTGTTTAAGCAATGGGATATATGTTGTTTAAGCTATGAGAGATATGTTGTTTAAGCTATGAGATACATGTTGTTTAAACAATGCGAGATATGTTGTTTAAGCTATGAGAGTCATGTTGGTTAATCTATGAGAGATAGGTTGTTTAAGCTATGAGAGACATGTTGTTTAAGCTATGGGAGATATGTTGTTTAAGCTATGGGAGATATGATGTTTAAGCTATGAGATACATGTTGTTTAAGCTATGAGATACATGTTGTTTAAGCTATGAGAGATATGGTGTTTAAGCTATGAGAGATATGTTGTTTAAGCTATGCGAGATATGTTGTTTAAGTCATGAGAGATATGTTGTTTAAGCTATGATATACATGTTGTTTAAGCTATGTGAGATATGTTGTTTAAGCTATGAGAGATATGTTGTTTAAGCTATGAGATACATGTTGTTTAAGCTATGAGATACATGTTGTTTAAGCTATGAGATACATGTTGTTTAAGCTATGAGAGATATGTTGTTTAAGCTATGAGAACATGTTGTTTAAGCTATGAGAGATATGTTGCTTAAGCTATGAGAGATATGTTGTTTAAGCTATGAGATACGTGTTGTTTAAGCTATGATAGATATGTTGTTTAAGTTATGAGAGATATGTTGTTTAAGCTATGAGAGATATGTTGTTTAAGTTATGAGAGATATGTTGTTTAAGCTATGATATACATGTTGTTTAAGCTATGTGAGATATGTTGTTTAAGCTATGAGAGATATGTTGTTTAAGCTATGAGATACATGTTGTTTAAGCTATGAGATACATGTTGTTTAAGCTATGAGATACATGTTGTTTAAGCTATGAGAGATATGTTGTTTAAGCTATGAGATACATGTTGTTTAAGCTATGAGAGATATGTTGTTTAAGCTATGAGAGATATGTTGTTTAAGCTATGAGATACGTGTTGTTTAAGCTATGATAGATATGTTGTTTAAGTTATGAGAGATATGTTGTTTAAGCTATGAGAGATATGTTGTTTAAGTTATGAGAGATATGTTGTTTAAGCTATGATACATATGTAGTTTAAGCTATGAGAGATATGTTGTTTAAGCTATGAGATACATGTTGTTTAAGCTATGAGATACATGTTGTTTAAGCTATGAGAGATATGTTGTTTAAGCTATGAGATACATGTTATTTAATCTATGAGGTACATGTTGTTTAAACTATGAGATATATGTTGTTTAAGCTATGAGATACATGTTGTTTAAGCTATGAGATACATGTTGTTTAAACTACGAGAGATATGTTGTTTAAGCTATGAGAGATATCTTGTTTAAGCTATGTGAGATATGTTGTTTAAGTCATGAGAGATATGTTGTTTAAGCTATGTGAGATATGTTGTTTAAGCCATGAGAGATATGTTGTATAAGCTATGAGATACATGTTGTTTAAGCTATGAGTGATATGTTGTTTAAGCTATGAGATATGTTGTTTAAGCTATTATATACATGTTGTTTAAGCTATGAGAGATATGTTGTTTAAGCTATGAGATATATGTTGTGTAAGCTATGAGATATGTTGTTTAAGCTAAGAGATATATGTTCTTTCAGTTATGAGAGATATGTTGCTTAAGCTATGAGATATTTTGCTTAAGCTATGATATACATGTTGTTTAAGCTGTGATATACATGTTGTTTAAGCTATGAGATACATGTTGTTTAAGCAATGAGATATATGTTGTTTAAGCTATGAGAGTCATGTTGTTTAATCTATGAGAGTTATGTTGTTTAAGCTATGAGATACGTGTTGTTTAAGCAATGAGAGATATGTTGTTTAAGCTATTAGAGTCATGTTGTTTAAGCTATGAGAGATATGTTGTTTAAGCTATGATAGACATGTTGTTTAAGCTATGGGAGACATATTGTTTAAGTTATGATATATTTGTTGTTTCAGCTATGAGAGCTATGTTGTTTAAGCTATGAGATATATGTTGTTTAAGCTATGAGAGATATGTTGTTTAAGCTATGAGATGCATGTTGTTTAAGCTATGAGATACATGTTGTTTAAGCTATGAGAGATATGTGTTTAAGCTATGAGAGATATGTTGTTTAAGCTATGCGAGATAGGTTGTTTAAGTCATGAGATACATGATGTTTAATCTATGTGAGATATGTTGTTTAAGCTATGCGAGATAGGTTGTTTAAATCATGAGATACATGATGTTTAAGCTATGTGAGATATGTTGTTTAAGCTATGAGAGATATGTTGTTTAAGCTGTGAGAGATATGTTGTTTAAGCTATGAGATACATGTTGTTTAAGCTATGAGAGACGTTGTTTAAACTATGAGATATATGTTCTTTAAGTTATGATATGCATGTTGTTTAAGCTATGAGAGATATGTTCTTTAAGCTATGAGAGATATGTTGTTTAAGCTATGAGATACATGTTGTTTAAGCTTTGATATACATGTTGTTTAAGCTATGAGAGATATGTTGTTTAAGCTATGAGAGATAAGTTGTGTAAGCTATGAGATACATGTTGTTTAAGCTATGAGAGATATGTTGTTTAAGCTATGAGATACATGTTGTTTAAGCTATGATATACATGTTGTTTAAGCTATGAGAGATATGTTGTTTAAGCTATGAGAGATATGTTGTTTAAGCTATGAGATACATGTTGTTTAAGCTATGAGAGATATGTTGTTTAAGCTATGAGATGCATGTTGTTTAAGCTATGAGATACATGCTGTTTAAGCTATGAGAGGTATGTTGTTTAAGCTATGAGAGATATGTTGTTTAAGCTATGAGAGATATGTTGTTTAAGCCCAAATGAATTGATAGCGGTTCACCAATACAGCAGCTTCTAGCGTAAACAACAGCCACATGATATCCTATAGAAACAGCTGCTTCTATCGTAAACAACAGCAACAGGATATCCTATAGAAACAGCTGCCTCTAGCGTATATAACAGCCATAGGATATCAAATAGAAACAGCTGCTTCTAGCGTAAACAACACCCACAGGATATCCTATAGACACAGCTGCTTCTATAGTATATAACAGCCACAGGATATCCTACAGACACAGCTGCTTCTAGCGTATTTAACAGCCACAGGATATCCTATAGAAACAGCTGCTTCTAGGGTAAAGAACAGCCACAGGATATCCTATAAAAACAGCTGCTTCTAGCTGAAACAACAGTCGCAGGATATCCTATAGAAACGGCTGCTTCTATCGTAAACAACAGTTACAGGATATCCTATAGAAACAGCTGCTTCTAGCGTATATAACAGCCATAGGATATCATATAGAAACAGCTTCTTCTAGCGTAAACAACACCCACAGGATATCCTATAGACAAAGCTGCTTCTAGCGTATATAACAGCCACAGGATATCCTATAGACACAGCTGCTTCTAGCGTATATAACAGCCACATGATATCCTATAGAAACAGCTGCTTCTAGTGTAAACAACAGCCACAGGATATCCTATAGACACAGCTGCTTCTAGCGTATATAACAGCCACAGGATATCCTATAGAAACAGCTGCTTCTAGCGTAAGCAACAACCACAGGATATCCTATAGACACAGCTGCTTCTAGCGTATATAACAGCCACAGGATATCCTATAGAAACAGCTGCTTCTAACGTATATAACAGCCACAGGATATCCTATAGAAACAGCTGTTTCTAGCGTAAGCAACAACCACAGGATATCCTATAGAAACAGGTGCTTCTAATGTATATAACCACCACAGGATATCCTATAGAAAAAGCTGCTTCTAGTGTAAACATCAGCCACAGGATATCCTATAGAAACAGCTGCTTCTAGCGTATATAACTGCCACAGGATATTCTATAGAAACAGCTGTTTCTAACGTATATAACAGCCACAGGATATCCTATAGAAACAGCTGCTTCTAGCGTATGTAACAGCCACAGGATATCCTATAGAAACAGCTGCTTCTAGCGTAAACAACAGCCACAGGATATCCTATAGACACAGCTGCTTCTAACGTATATAACAGCCACAGGATATCCTATAGAAACCGCTGCTTCTATCGTAAACAACAGCCACAGGATATCCTATAGACACATCTGCTTCTAGCGTAAGCAACCTGCACATGATATCCTATAGAAACAGCTGCTTCTAGCGTATATAACAGCCACAGGATATCCTATAGAAACAGCTGATTCTAGCGTAAGCAATAGCCACAGGATATCCTATAGAAACAGCTGATTCTAGCGTAAACAACAACCACAGGATATCCTATAGAAACAGCTGCTTCTAACGTAAACAACAGCCACAGGATATCCTATAGAAACAGCTGATTCTAGCGTAAACAACAGCCACAGGATATCCTATAGAAACAGCTGCTTCTAACGTAAACAACAGCCACAGGATATCCTATAGAAACAGCTGATTCTAGCGTAAACAACAGCCACAGGATATCCTATAGAAACAGCTGATTCTAGCGTAAACAACAACCACAGGATATCCTATAGACACAGCTTCTTCTAGCGTATATAACAGCCACGGCATATCCTATAGAAACTGCTGCTTCTAGCGTATATAACAGCCACAGGATATCCTATTGAAACAGCTGCTTCTAGCGTATATAACTGCCACAGGATATCCTATAGAAACAGCTGTTTCTAACGTATATAACAGCCACAGGATATCTATAGAAACAGCTGCTTCTAGCGTATGTAACAGCCACAGGATATCCTATAGAAACAGCTGCTTCTAGCGTAAACAACAGCCACAGGATATCCTATAGACACAGCTGCTTCTAACGTATATAACAGCCACAGGATATCCTATAAAAACCGCTGCTTCTATCGTAAACAACAGCCACAGGATATCCTATAGAAACAGCTGATTCTAGCGTAAACAACAGCCACAGGATATCCTATTGAAACAGCTGATTCTAGCGTAAACAATAGCCACGGGATATCCTATAGACACATCTGCTTCTAGCGTAAGCAACCTACACATGATATCCTATAGAAACAGCTGCTTCTAGCGTATATAACAGCCACAGGATATCCTATAGAAACAGCTGATTCTAGCGTAAGCAATAGCCACAGGATATCCTATAGAAACAGCTGATTCTAGCGTAAACAACAACCACAGGATATCCTATAGAAACAGCTGCTTCTAGCGTAAACAACAGCCACAGGATATCCTATAGAAACAGCTGATACTAGCGTAAACAACAACCACAGGATATCCTATAGAAACAGCTGATTCTAGCGTAAACAACAACCACAGGATATCCTATAGACACAGCTTCTTCTAGCGTATATAACAGCCACGGCATATCCTATAGAAACTGCTGCTTCTAGCGTATATAACAGCCACAGGATATACTATAGAAACAGCTCCTTCTAGCGTAAATAACAGCCACAGGATATCCTATAGAAACAGCTGATTCTAGCGTAACAACAACCACAGGATATCCTATAGAAACAGCTGCTTCTAGCGTAAACAACAGCCACAGAATATCCTATAGAAACAGCTGCTTCTAGTGTAAAGAACAGCCACAGGGTATCGTATAGAAACAGCTGATTCTAGCTGAAACAACAGCCGCAGGATATCCTACAGAAACCGCTGCTTCTATCGTAAACAACAGCTACAGGATATCCTATAGAAACAGCTGCTTCTAGCGTATATAACAGCCACAGGATATCCTATAGAAACAGCTGCTTCTAGCGTAAATAACAGCCACAGGATATCCTATAGAAACAGCTGCTTCTAGCGTATGTAACAGCCACAGGATATCCTATAGAAACAGCTGCTTCTAGCGTAAACAACAGCCACAGGATATCCTATAGACACAGCTGCTTCTAACGTATATAACAGCCACAGGATATCCTATAGAAACCGCTGCTTCTAGCGTAAAAAACAGCCACAGGATATCCTATAGAAACAGCTGATTCTAGCGTAAACAACAGCCACAGGATATCCTATTGAAACAGCTGCTTCTAGCATAAACAATAGCCACGGGATATCCTATAGACACAGCTGCTTCTAGCGTAAGCAACCTGCACATGATATCCTATAGAAACAGCTGCTTCTAGCGTATATAACAGCCACAGGATATCCTATAGAAACAGCTGATTCTAGCGTAAACAACAGCCACAGGATATCCTATAGAAACAGCTGATTCTAGCGTAAACAACAACCACAGGATATCCTATAGAAACAGCTGCTTCTAGCGTAAACAACAGCCACAGGATATCCTATAGAAACAGCTGATTCTAGCGTAATCAACAGCCACAGGATATCCTATAGAAACAGCTGATTCTAGTGTAAACAACAACCACAGGATATCCTATAGACACAGCTTCTTCTAGCGTATATAACAGCCACGGCATATCCTATAGAAACTGCTGCTTCTAGCGTAAATAACAGCCACAGGATATCCTATAGAAACAGCTGATTCTAGCGTAAACAACAACCACAGGATATCCTATAGAAACAGCTGCTTCTAGCGTAAACAACAGCCACAGAATATCCTATAGAAACAGCTGCTTCTAGTGTAAAGAACAGCCACAGGGTATCGTATAGAAACAGCTGCTTCTAGCTGAAACAACAGCCGCAGGATATCCTACAGAAACCGCTGCTTCTATCGTGAACAACAGCTACAGGATATCCTATAGAAACAGCTGCTTCTATCGTATATAACAGCCACAGGATATCCTATAGAAACAGCTGCTTCTAGCGTACACAACAACTACAGAATATCCTATAGAAACAGCTGCCTCTAGCGTAAACAACTGCCACAGGATATCCTATAGAAACAGCTGCTTCTAGCGTATATAACTGCCATAGGATATCATATAGAAACAGCTGCTTCTAGCGTAAACAACATCCACATGATATCCTATAGAAACAGCTGCTTCTAGTGAAACAACAGCCACAGGATATCCTATAAAAACAGCTGCTTCTAGCGTATATAACAGCCACAGGATATCATATAGAAACAGCTGCTTCTAGCGTAAATAACAGCCGCAGGATATCCTATAGAAACAGCTGCTTCTATCGTAAACAACAGCTACAGGATATCCTATAGAAACAGCTGCTTCTAGCGTAAACAACAGCTACAGAATATCCTATATAAACAGCTGCGTCTAGCGTAAACAACTGCCACAGGATATCCTATAGAAACAGCTGATTCTAGCGTAAGCAATAGCCACAGGATATCCTATAGAAACAGCTGATTCTAGCGTAAACAACAACCACAGGATATCCTATAGAAACAGCTGCTTCTAACGTAAACAACAGCCACAGGATATCCTATAGAAACAGCTGATTCTAGCGTAAACAACAGCCACAGGATATCCTATAGAAACAGCTGCTTCTAACGTAAACAACAGCCACAGGATATCCTATAGAAACAGCTGATTCTAGCGTAAACAACAGCCACAGGATATCCTATAGAAACAGCTGATTCTAGCGTAAACAACAACCACAGGATATCCTATAGACACAGCTTCTTCTAGCGTATATAACAGCCACGGCATATCCTATAGAAACTGCTGCTTCTAGCGTATATAACAGCCACAGGATATCCTATTGAAACAGCTGCTTCTAGCGTATATAACTGCCACAGGATATCCTATAGAAACAGCTGTTTCTAACGTATATAACAGCCACAGGATATCCTATAGAAACAGCTGCTTCTAGCGTAACTAACAGCCACAGGATATCCTATAGAAACAGCTGCTTCTAGCGTATGTAACAGCCACAGGATATCCTATAGAAACAGCTGCTTCTAGCGTAAACAACAGCCACAGGATATCCTATAGACACAGCTGCTTCTAACGTATATAACAGCCACAGGATATCCTATAAAAACCGCTGCTTCTATCGTAAACAACAGCCACAGGATATCCTATAGAAACAGCTGATTCTAGCGTAAACAACAGCCACAGGATATCCTATTGAAACAGCTGATTCTAGCGTAAACAATAGCCACGGGATATCCTATAGACACATCTGCTTCTAGCGTAAGCAACCTACACATGATATCCTATAGAAACAGCTGCTTCTAGCGTATATAACAGCCACAGGATATCCTATAGAAACAGCTGATTCTAGCGTAAGCAATAGCCACAGGATATCCTATAGAAACAGCTGATTCTAGCGTAAACAACAACCACAGGATATCCTATAGAAACAGCTGCTTCTAGCGTAAACAACAGCCACAGGATATCCTATAGAAACAGCTGATACTAGCGTAAACAACAACCACAGGATATCCTATAGAAACAGCTGATTCTAGCGTAAACAACAACCACAGGATATCCTATAGACACAGCTTCTTCTAGCGTATATAACAGCCACGGCATATCCTATAGAAACTGCTGCTTCTAGCGTATATAACAGCCACAGGATATACTATAGAAACAGCTCCTTCTAGCGTAAATAACAGCCACAGGATATCCTATAGAAACAGCTGATTCTAGCGTAAACAACAACCACAGGATATCCTATAGAAACAGCTGCTTCTAGCGTAAACAACAGCCACAGAATATCCTATAGAAACAGCTGCTTCTAGTGTAAAGAACAGCCACAGGGTATCGTATAGAAACAGCTGATTCTAGCTGAAACAACAGCCGCAGGATATCCTACAGAAACCGCTGCTTCTATCGTAAACAACAGCTACAGGATATCCTATAGAAACAGCTGCTTCTAGCGTATATAACAGCCACAGGATATCCTATAGAAACAGCTGCTTCTAGCGTAAATAACAGCCACAGGATATCCTATAGAAACAGCTGCTTCTAGCGTATATAACAGCCACAGGATATCCTATAGAAACAGCTGATTCTAGCGTAAACAACAGCCACAGGATATCCTATAGAAACAGCTGATTCTAGCGTAAACAACAACCACAGGATATCCTATAGAAACAGCTGCTTCTAGCGTAAACAACAGCCACAGGATATCCTATAGAAACAGCTGATTCTAGCGTAATCAACAGCCACAGGATATCCTATAGAAACAGCTGATTCTAGTGTAAACAACAACCACAGGATATCCTATAGACACAGCTTCTTCTAGCGTATATAACAGCCACGGCATATCCTATAGAAACTGCTGCTTCTAGCGTAAATAACAGCCACAGGATATCCTATAGAAACAGCTGATTCTAGCGTAAACAACAACCACAGGATATCCTATAGAAACAGCTGCTTCTAGCGTAAACAACAGCCACAGAATATCCTATAGAAACAGCTGCTTCTAGTGTAAAGAACAGCCACAGGGTATCGTATAGAAACAGCTGCTTCTAGCTGAAACAACAGCCGCAGGATATCCTACAGAAACCGCTGCTTCTATCGTAAACAACAGCTACAGGATATCCTATAGAAACAGCTGCTTCTATCGTATATAACAGCCACAGGATATCCTATAGAAACAGCTGCTTCTAGCGTACACAACAGCTACAGAATATCCTATAGAAACAGCTGCCTCTAGCGTAAACAACTGCCACAGGATATCCTATAGAAACAGCTGCTTCTAGCGTATATAACTGCCATAGGATATCATATAGAAACAGCTGCCTCTAGCGTAAACAACATCCACATGATATCCTATAGAAACAGCTGCTTCTAGTGAAACAACAGCCACAGGATATCCTATAGAAACAGCTGCTTCTAGCGTATATAACAGCCACAGGATATCATATAGAAACAGCTGCTTCTAGCGTAAATAACAGCCGCAGGATATCCTATAGAAACAGCTGCTTCTATCGTAAACAACAGCTACAGGATATCCTATAGAAACAGCTGCTTCTAGCGTAAACAACAGCTACAGAATATCCTATATAAACAGCTGCGTCTAGCGTAAACAACTGCCACAGGATATCCTATAGAAACAGCTGCTTCTAGCCTAAATAACAGCCGCAGGATATCCTATAGAAACAGCTGCTTCTATCGTAAGCAACAGCTACAGGATATCCTATAGAAACAGCTGCTTCTAGCGTAAACAACAGCTACAGAATATCCTATATAAACAGCTGCGTCTAGCGTAAACAGCTGCCACAGGATATCCTATAGAAACAGCTGCTTCTAGCGTATATAACAGCCATAGGATATCATATAGAAACATCTGACTCTAGCGTAAACAACTGCCACAGGATATCCTATAGAAACAGCTGCTTCTAGTGTAAACAACTGCCACAGGATATCCTATAGAAACAGCTGCTTCTAGCGTATATAACAGTCACATTATATCCTATAGAAACAGCTGCTTCTAGTGAAAACAACAGCCGCAGGATATCCTATAGAAACAGCTGCTTCTAGTGTAAACAACAGCCACAGGATATCCTATAGAAACAGCTGCTTCTAGCGTATATAACAGCCACAGGATATCCTATAAAAACAGCTGCTTTTAGCGTATATAACAGCCACAGGATATCATATAGAAACAGCTGCTTCTAGCGTAAACAACAGCCACAGGATATACTATAGAAACAGCTGCTTCTAACGTATATAACCGCCACAGGATATCCTATAGAAAGAGCTGCTTCTAGCGTATATAACAGCCACAGGATATCCTATAGAAACAGCTGCTTCTAACGTATATAACAGCCACAGGATATCCTATAGAAACAGCTGCTTCTAGCGTAAATAACAGCCACAGGATATCCTATAGAAACAGCTGATTCTAGCGTATATAACAGCCACGGGATATCCTATAGAAATAGCTGCTTCTAGCGTAAACAACAGCCACAGGATATCCTATAGCAACAGCTGTTTCAAGTGTGAACAACAGCCACAGGATATCCTATAGAAACAGCTGATTCTAGCGTAAGCAACAGCCACAGGATATCCTATAGAAACAGCTGCCTCTAGCGTATATAACAGCTACAGGATATCCTATAGAAACAGCTGTTTCTAGCGTATATAACAGCCACAGGATATCCTATAGCAACAGCTGTTTCAAGTGTGAACAACAGCCACAGGATATCCTATAGAAACAACTGTTTCTAGCGTAAGCAACAACCACAGGATATCCTATAGAAACAACTGCTTCTAGCGTATATAACAGCCACAGGATATCCTATAGAAACAGCTGCTTCTAGTGTAAATAACAGCCATAGGATATCCTATAGAAACAGCTGCTTCTAGCGTAACCAACAGCCACATGATATCCTATAGAAACAGCTGCTTCTAGCGTAAACAACAGCCACGGGATATCCTATAGACACAGCTGCTTCTAACGTATATAACAGCCACATGATATCCTATAGAAACAGCTGCTTCTAGCGTATATAACTGCCACAGGATATCCTATAGAAACAGCTAGAAACAGTAACCAACAGCCACATGATATCCTATAGAAACAGCTGCTTCTAGCGTAAACAACAAGCCACGGGATATCCTATAGACACAGCTGCTTCTAATGTATATAACAGCCACATGATATCCTATAGAAACAGCTGCATCTAGCGTAACTAACAGTCACAGGATATCCTATTGAAACCGCTGCTTCTAGCGTAAACAACACCCACAGGATATCCTATAGAAACAGCTGCTTCTAGCGTAAACAACAGCCATATGATATCCTATTGAAACAGCTGATTCTAGCGTAAACAACAGCCACGGGATATCCTATAGACACAGCTGCTTCTAGCGTAAACAACCTCCACATGATATCCTATAGAAACAGCTGCTTCTAGCGTATATAACAGCCACAGGATATCCTATAGAAACAGCTGATTCTAGCGTAAACAACAGCCACAGGATATCCTATAGACACAGCTTCTTCTAGCGTATATAACAGCCACGGGATATCCTATAGAAACAGCTGCTTCTAGCGTATATAACAGCCACAGGATATACTATAGAAACAGCTGCTTATAGCGTATATATCAGCCACAGGATATCCTATAAAAACAGCTGCTTCTAGTGTAAACAACAACCACAGGATATCCTATAGAAACAGCTGCTTCTAGAGTAAACAACAGTCACAGGATATCCTATAGAAACAGCTGCTTCTAGGGTAAAGAACAGACACAGGATATCATATAGAAACAGCTGCTTCTAGCGGAAACAACAGCCGCAGGATATCCTATAGAAACAGCTGTTTCTAGCTTACACAACAGCCACAGGATATCATAATGTTGTAAAATAATTCGGAAATATGTGGCGACCGCTCATTTTTGAATGACCAAACACGTGAAATATAAAAAATAAAAAATATATATAAATATGGAATTGACACGGGATTCGAACTCAGAACTAAACAATCTGAAAGATCAAATTCTCGAGTGTTAAACCTCAATGCCATGCGCGACGGACTGTGCAACATCCCATTGAAATAGGAAATGAGGCCGACCGACATGTATCAAGCAACACCTTTAATATACGACTATATTTTTTTTGTCCATTCCAAGAAAATCGAGACGGTTACAACATGCGAAATAGAAGCCCAAATGGAAGGCACATATCGAAGTAATATGTGCCCCCCTGTTTCATACTGAACATAAATTATTTAATTGTATGTATGTATGTTCCATTAATGTCAAACCCCTTGCGGGGACCTATACATGTTTCCCTGGACAGGCTTAGCCGACCAGTACTAAGCAATGTGTGTGAGGTGCCTTGCTCAATAACACTACATGCATGACCTGACCGAGTATCGAACCCGGGACCGTTCGATTCCAAATCCGACGCTCTACTACTGGACCACGGACGCCACACGATTTGACTGATAATTTGACTGAGTGCTGAGGCATTTGTAATATTATTTAGTAAATGTTATCTCTTTACTGGTAGAGGGAGACAACTCATTAACCCTTTGCATTTTCAAATTAAATATGTTAAATCAAGGTCATTGTGTATAATTACTATGTGTTGAATATGATATCTATGACTATGTATATGCTACATTAAAAAAATAAACGGGGTTACCCACTTTTGGGGCCTCAAAAATAAAATTATTTAGTAAAGCATTCCAGATAGTACCATCATAGTAGACAAATGACTTTCTGAACAATTCATTTCTAGGTCTTGGATGATAAAGATATACACACTGCGGATGATAAAGATATACACACTGCGGACGATAAAGCTATACACACTGCGGACGATAAAGATATACACACTGCGGATGATAAAGATATACACACTGCGGATGATAAAGATATACACACTGCGGATGATAAAGATATACACACTGCGGATGATAAAGATATACACACTGCGGATGATAAAGATATACACACTGCGGATGATAAAGATTACACACTGCGGATGATAAAGATATACACACTGCGGATGATAAAGATATACACACTGCGGATGATAAAGATATACACACTGCGGATGATAAAGATATACACACTGCGGATGATAAAGATATACACACTGCGGATGATAAAGATATACACACTGCGGATGATAAAGATATACACACTACACTGTAAACCAGTATTTGATCAACTTGTTTTATAATGATGTCCAATATGTCGCTACGGATAAACACTAATATAGTGTAGGAAGACACCAGCAACTGGACCAGGAATGAACATGTCAGGAAACGAAGAGGATATCTACAGCCCACAAGAAAGCCGTAGAAAAAACAACACTGCAATAAGACAAGTTGCCTTATAACAAGGTAGCACATTACTACTCCCTATCCTAATTAGAACGGAGATAATGGAGATAAGCTCAATACGTTTTAAGCTTTCGATTAAATCCATTTTCATTCTGAATACAATAGATATGTATTATACATATACAAATATACAAGAGGCCCCGACAGAGTCACCAGAAGAAGCGGGGAATATTCTACGAGAATTTATGATTGTTAAGATGAAGGTAGGGAAGAAGGTGGTCGATGATATGCAGTTTGAAAGAGTACATAGGATGGGCCAGAAGCATGCGAATGGGGGCAGACAGAGGAACATAGTGGCAAAATTCACTTTATTTAAGGAACCCGAGTATGTGCGCAAACAGTGGAAGGCATTGAAAGACACTGAATATTATAATGAACGAGTATTTAATTGAAAGTATTGATATTTTGGCAGCCCATATATGTGACATTTTTAATGCTATTTTAGATTCAGGTTTTTCCCGGATACTTGGACTGAGGGCATTATTGTCCCCTTGCATAAAAAGGGTGATGTTAACAATGTAAATAACTATAGGGGTATTACCTTAGTGAGCCGTTTATCAAAATTATTTACGTCAGTGTTAAATAAAAGAATAGATAAATTTTGTGAAAATAACCATGTAATATCAGACGCTCAGTTTGGATTCCGAAAGGGGCGTTCAGCAGTTGATGCTGTATTTATTTTATCAAGTATTGTTCAAAATTATCTTTTCAATAATAAAAGATTATATTGCGTGTACGTCGATTTATGTAAATGTTTTGATACTATTTATAGAAATGCCTTGTGGATGAAATTATATAAAGTTGGTATACAAGGCAAACTTACGAATTATTAAAGATATGTACCAAAAGGTTAAGTCTTGCGTCAGGAATTGTGGTAACTAGTCTGATTACTTTGAATACGCCATTGGCCTGAGACAAGGGGAGATAATGTCACCCGTTTTGTTTTCATTGTTTGTAGAAGATTTAGAATTATTTTTACAGAGTAACAACGAGTCTGGATTATTAATTGATGATATTTCCCTATTGCTATTGTTGTTTGCCGATGATATGGTCATATTAGCAAAATCACCACAAGAATTGCAAACCAATTTAAATTTATTAAATGACTATTGTAAACTTTGGGGATTAGAGGTGAATACGACAACAACTAAGGTTATGGTATTTTGGAAAAGGGGTGGATTACTGCCGGGTGAATCATGGACCTATAATGGAACTAATATTGAAATAACAAATGATTTTAATTATTTGGGTACTGTTTTTAATTATACTGGTAACTTTGCAATGAATCAACAGTTTTTGTCAGGCAAAGCATTAAAAGCGTTGAATATTCTCCTCGCTAACTGTACACAAATAAGCCTGAAACCAGCTTTTTGATGCCTTTGTGGGCTCTATATTAAATAATAGTTCTGAAAGTTGGGGTTTCACCAAATCAAAGGAGCTAGAACGTATACATTTGAAATTTTGTAAACGTATTTTAAATGTAAGAGTAACTACTTGTTCTACAGGCGTATATGGCGAATTAGCCAGATATCCACTTTACATAACACGTTATACTAGAATTGTAAAATATTGGTTTAAATTGTTACATACAGATAATATAATTTTAAAACGTGTATATAGCCAGGCTGTAAATGATTGTGCAAATGGTTCCAGAAATTGGGCGTCCAAACTTAAAGATATTTTAAATAGTTATGGTTTCTCGAATATTTGGGGAAATCCATATAGTGTACAGTGTAGCCAGTTTATAAGTTTGTTTAAACAACGTGTGATTGATTGTTTCATTCAAGGTTGGTTTGTAAGCAAAGAGACAAGTGGTGTACTAAACTTGTATGATAGCTGTAAATTAAAATTTGAATATGAACCTTATCTAAATATTGTACCATATATCTTACGTTTTTTAATTACAAGATTAAGAATTTCTGCACATTCATTACGAATACATACTGGTAGATATGGACAAAATAGAATTCCACAAAATGAACGCTATTGTTTGTGTTGCAATACACACGACCTAGAAGACGAATATCATGTTATACTTGTTTGCCCGTGCTATTCAGATTTGAGAAAACTTTACATAAAGAAATATTATTTTGTAAGACCAAATATGCTTAAGTTTATTGAATTGTTGCAATCTAATAAAAGAAATATCCTATATAATTTAGCTTTATTCTATAATAAAGCAGTTGACATTAAAATAACACTTTTAAATAATATGACATAAATCCAATATCAGCACTAATTATTGTTCATCCTCATAATTAGATGCATTTTCTTATTATTATCAGATTCTATATGCCACATGACCACGATAAAATTGTTGTATATATTTACATCATATATATTTGTATATATGTATTTGACGATGTACCATGTACAAGTCTTAATAAAATTTCTGTTCTGTTCTGTTCTGTTATGTTCATTATGAATAAATAAATATATTTAAACCAGTTAGAACGGATAGTATGTGGAACAATCAGAAGACCTAATATATAAAGTAAAATCTATCACCATTTGGATTGGGTCAGCCCCATCCAAGTATTCCAATTTCTGGACCATCTGAGGTTTACACGGATTGTGCAGGAGCAAGGAAATCGCGAATTCTGTATTCCCGCATCCTGCAATCAGTACACTTGCTTCTTACTTGGATACCTACCTGGGACAATGAATACATAATTGTTCAAGATAACAATTCCGTTCCTGAAAAACTGTTGGACACAGAAGAAACTACAAAGTACGTTATTGCAGCATGTAATCCTGAATCAGTATAATTTATATAGATGATGTGAAAGGAATCCTTGAAGCTATGGTGAATGGATTATATAGAATGGAGCAGTCGAGTGAGTGAAGAAAGTTACAGGAGGAAATAAATCAGGCATGACAGACATGCGTAAATGAAGCTGATTGTTTTAGAGAGTACAAATTGTATACGTTATTCGAAGCAAGTTTTCATCTCATTCGAAGCAATCAGCATAATATGTGATGTGAAATACATTTATGGATAATGATAAGATTTATTGAATTAATTCCGGACGTATTGCCCCATTACACACTTTAACAAAAAAATATACATAATTCATTTCAATGTCAGTGTTGTTCTATTTCACACATCTATTGTTGTGTCCCATGCATTCATCTGTCAGTTCTCTGATAGCTACGTGCTTTATGTTCTACGGATTAAATTATTTCAAATGATTTATCACATGAACTACCTTGCAGCCTCCACGAAATTACAAACCTGTAATGTTAGAAATCGAATCACGTGGCGTGCATCACTGCACATTGTTTGAAAACATTCATGGACGAATACAAGATTCAAATTAATGTGTAGTATATTTAGCTGCGTTTTATGCTTTGATGCATACATATTAAAATGAATGCATTTGTTGGGAACTACTGTATATGTATGGAAACAAGAAATGGTGTACCCGTTTTCATTTCATAGAAAAATGAAAACGGTTACACCATTTCTTGTTTTCATACATATACAGTAGTAATAATAAACTCAAAATTCAAAATTCCTTTATTACGTCAGGTTACATGAGTAATGAGTAATACAATTTTTTAACGAAAAACATGAACATGGTTAACAGCAAAAGTACATCTAAAACAAAAGTGGACATATACAAACGGGTGGCAACAAATATACCGGTACATATTAGGTTTTGTTAACAATATTTTCATCCTATTTGATTAATTTCTCATAGATAAACATTTTGTTGACGAGGACAGTGGGTCAGCATTCCATGAAGAGTATGCTCGTGCGTTCCTATATAGCACCATCGTTTAATCATGAAGTGTGGTTGATTTGTGGAATGTTGTCTTGAAGGATGATGGTCTTGAAGATTCCGGTAATTATGTATTATACGGTGACAACTGAATGAGGCAGCATCTTCCTCTTAAGGCTAGCAATTCCTAATGATAACGTCTCTCAAACGGCTCTTAGAGCCACATTCCTTGTTGCTGTTTCATCCCACAGCAGCATGACCAGGCAATCTGTCATCAATTCCCCGTATGTGGAGTCCCGATCTGCACACCCATTTCTAGTCTTAACGGTTGGATCATGTCTGCAAAGGGTATGAGTACTCGTTAATCCAAAACTGTCCAGCCGCCAAGACGATGCATGCGCACACCGGTAGAGAGTACGACACCCTGTTTCCGGCTATGCTGCTGTAGCTAGATGTGCAGTTTGTTACGTCCCGGACCGATTATCGCGTGCCGTGTTTATATACACGTTCATAGTGCGTGTATGTGTTCCTAGCGTTTACGATAATTACTTGGCAACCGGAAGTGTTTGGGGAACGCGTAACATGCAGATGACATTGTACAACGCCAAACTACCGAGTAGATGTTGTTTCGTGAAAACCTGGATTATTGAATTCGGCTCTCTCCGACCGGTACCCACAATGAGAGTTACGGTATAATACACAGTGAGCTTGAGCCCGGTGACTTGCATATTATATGCTCATGTCTTCTTCTTCCAGCCTGCATTGGCGGTATTCGATCACTAATAAAAATAAAAATACTCCCGAATAAATACTATATACACTGTAGCAGTAAACCTATTTGTGAATTTGTTATTTATTACTGCTAATAACGGTGTGAAGGAAATACAGCTTTCAAGTCACTCACCTACTTCAAGATTTAGGAATAACATTTCGGTAAAAACGACATGCTAATTTCCATCACATTCCGCTTCAATAGACACTAACGTGGTGTGTTATGTTAACATGTTTATACCCAGCTGTTACAATATATCCAACTTAATATGCTAGTAAATATAAAAATATAACGGTTATTGCAGCGCGGAAGTTGCGAATTTTCCAAATTTATTAAGTCTAAGTATTGTCATTGCTATATTTACTAGATTCTGTGAATGTCTGTATTTAAACTGATTTCATACATATTTTGATGATATCCCTATAAGTCCTGTTTGCACACTGTTATATAGATTTAATAAATGTCTAATTCCTCTTCTTTTCTACTCTACTAGGCAATTCCATATATCTGGTTCCATTACATATTATACATACTTTTCAGCTTTTACATGCTTTCATGCCAATGTGTACCCTTAGCAAATCTTATAAGTGTGTATGTATAATACTTGGTTTAAGCAAATTAAGATTGAACCTTTTACCTACGACCAAATAACAATTTCTATGCGTATGAATATCCTTGGAACTATTTTCAGACTCCCAAACTATTTAAGCGAAGCCACCATGCTTGTGCAATCTTTTATCGATTCCACATACATTGAATGAGGTAGCCATTTTAATTGTTTTTATAAATTTTAATTTAATGCCCTTTATCTACCTTTAAATGCATTCAACCCAAAATATAGATACCCCTTGCTTTCGGTGTGTTATATATTTTCAGCTACGAGGACGAAGAAGTAGGTCCGATAGATGTCAGAGCTGAGTGATAGACCATCTGAAAGATGTCATACAGACACTACTGACTCTTATACATATGATATAGTATTTGTGTATACACTCGAAGTGGTTAAGAAATATTTAGAAGGAACTGGACATATTCAGAAGAGTCAACATATACTAGTGAAAACGAACAGATGGACTAATAATGCGTATTATAGCATAACTATATATATTGCTGCCGGTAATGGAGCAAATGATCACTTATGTTATTAATATTCACATTCGTTTAAATGATCTAATATTAATATATCACCAGCCATGGCCAATATTTGCCAATACAATAAAAATAAAATAAAATTCATTAAACGTTTATATTTGTTGGGTTATTTGTCTCTAGGTAAATGGTCTTGTATATCCGTTAATATTGGCCCGATCAGGCTGAAAATTTCAATAAATACAATTAATAGATATGATATAATATTCCATTTATTTTATTTCATAACAAAAAATGACGAATACACGTGATGGTGCGCAATAAGCAAATGTCAGAAAATGACGATTTTTCATTGACTTTTACCCACCATCAAATTATTACTCACATTGTGTTAAATTTGCGTTTGTTATGAAATAAAATAAGTGGAATATCATGCCATTTCTATTAACTATATTAATTGAAAATGTCATCACGATAGGCCTAATATTGACGGAGATACGAGACCATTAATGTTATACAATGCACACTTAAGTGTAGTTCTCAGTTATAGTCCTATCTTTTGATTGCATTTGATTGTATATATGTTCAGGGCCTCATGGTAGATTAACTTTTTTTAATGAGTTATCTCGTAAAATAAAGCTTTATTTTTGTTATTATTATTATTAAACTAGCTGAAAACAATCTTTTAGTCAAATATATATCTACGTTTCAAGCAAAGGGATTAAAATAACGTTCGTGAATTTCAAACCCGCATATTGTGAACAGAAAGGTCAATTTATCAACTTAGATAGAAATACATTTCTGATGCTGACGGTGGTGATTACTTTGCTACATGTTCCGTTTATTTGATAAAAGACCATAAAGCAAGCAAATTAGTTTAGTGGTCTAACCCTAATTTATTGCAAATTCATTAAAACCCGGCCATGAAGTATATACATACTGTCTATATAATCCAAAGTACAACAGACAATAACTTGTTCCGATGGTTCCATATCAAACCGATAGGAAATTGTAAGCTATCTAGCGTGTCAAGCAGCCGGTTTCCAGCTAACAATACATTGTCCAGACAGTCAACAATAAAACTGATGACAAATGTTGACTGCTTACAAGTTCGTACTTATAGACAACAGATGCATTTGGACAAACGTCAAACTGACAGATCGCAGTTAAACCGCACATAATGGTTAACATAGCGATTGATGTGTATCTAATCTTCCCGGCATTAAGATCCGTGCGTGTTAGTGAGACAGGTCCATACACAACATGTTTCTACTTATGAATAATAAACATCATCATGACAGAAAATAGTAACAACTCAATGTAGTCAAATATCCAACTCACGAAAAACAACAGTCTGCATTGAAGATTAAATATCTAACTGACAGAAAACAAAATACTGCTCAGAACGTCAAATATCGGAACTGAATCAAACTTCAGTACGCATAACAACTGACAAAAGGTAATGTCCCGTCTACCCAACTGAACACATAGCAGTTAACGCTGCATTAACTTATCTAGTAGGTCAGTTACCTAATTGACAGAAAACGCAGTCTGTCCAGAAGGCACATATCCAATTGAGAGAAGACTGTCACCTGCAACACCAGACTACACCACTAATATACGGGCATATATCTAGATTGTGGGGCTTATACCTATATCATAACGAACATGCACGATCACTGCGAGCGATATATTTGGCTTAAACATATTTATTTATCAGGATACATGTAATATACTTTGAGAAATAGACAGAAACATACATTTATATCGTGATATGTGGATTGAACTGAAGGCTAAATGCTTAAGATATACATGGCAACTTTAATAAGTTGACGTAATATCGAAAATGACCAGAACTTAAATATGTTTTATTCAAATTGGAAACGCATCGACATATATATATAAATTACTTGTCTATGAGGATAATACATTCTGTCTTTCAGTACCTCGTATTCTTATAATGACAATACTCCGCATTATCGACATATATATATAAATTACTTGTCTATGAGGATAATACATTCTGTCTTTCAGTACCTCGTATTCTTATAATGACAATACTCCGCATTACACATTTTGCCCAAAGCCTATATATGTACCAATGTCATAGCAATCTTACAAGTGCGTTGCTGAGTTAAATGTGTCCACCAGGTATGTATCAGACTACAATACAATTCCTGGAAGCTATCACTAGCCCACTGTACGTAATCATCAGAGTTCTACATGACTTGCCACAAACTATTACAAGTTAAATATAATAAGTTCATCCATAGGGAATAGTATAGTCTGCGTCTTAGGTTTGCTTAGTGGCGAATATTTACTTCTAAAACAAGACGAAACAGTATTGCTGAGTTATGCCTGTCCCCTTTCCGTGTATGTGTGTTAAAAAGTGGTTATGACAGACAGACATTGTATTCAAAGCCATTAGGCTAAGAAGCCCATGAGGTCAAAACATATGCATGATAGAGATAGCGAACAGTGAATCTACATTTTGTAGTGACAATCTACACAACACACATAATAAAACAGATCATCGTACGTATGGACAATACAATCTAATAAAATCATCTACGTATACAGACTATATGATACCTCCGCCGAGAAATGTGGCAACGTCTCGTCTAATATTATAAATTGCAACAAAACAAATACTTTATTGCCAAATAAGAATGTGTCTACACATGTTTATCAGAGACGATATGCCACCACTATAACGTTATGTTGTCTATTCAATACAAACTCAGATTTTAAATATGGAACGTGTCCTATAACAACTACTGTATACCATGTAAGCCGTTCATTATACCATGTTTTCATGTTGTATCGTAAGCTTTGTCCGGATCGAACAATATTGAAACTACATATTCGTTCAAGATAAATGCATCAGACGTTTGCATCAAACGTTTACATTTCCCCATTTTACATTTTTTCTTTGCCCTAAAATAATCCGTTATTTAGATAAGATTAACCATTTGTGTGACATTCTGGTGTGGACCGTTTTCTAATGTTGGCAAAATGTGTGGCCCAAAGCAGTTGTTTTATCCATGTTATGTATTGTAGTTATAGCTGTTGTATTATACATGTACATGTAAGTTTTAAATGCAATACATATGACTAAGCTAGTACATTGTAGTTGCATAGACGCATCACTGGGTGTATTGTAGTTATAGCTGTTGTATTATACATGTACATGTAAGTTTTGTAGTTGCATAGACGCATCACTGGGTGTATTGTAGTTATAGCTGTTGTATTATACATGTTATGTATTGTAGTTATAGCTGTTGTATTATACATGTTATGTATTGTAGTTATAGCTGTTGTATTATACATGTTATGTATTGTAGTTATAGCTGTTGTATTATACATGTTATGTATTGTAGTTATAGCTGTTGTATTATACATGTTATGTATTGTAGTTATAGCTGTTGTATTATACATGTTATGTATTGTAGTTATAGCTGTTGTATTATACATGTTATGTATTTTAGTTATAGCTGTTGTATTATACATGTTATGTATTGTAGTTATAGCTGTTGTATTATACATGTTATGTATTGTAGTTATAGCTGTTGTATTATACATGTTATGTATTGTAGTTATAGCTGTTGTATTATACATGTTATGTATTGTAGTTATAGCTGTTGTATTATACATGTTATGTATTGTAGTTATAGCTGTTGTATTATACATGTTATGTATTGTAGTTATAGCTGTTGTATTATACATGTTATGTATTGTAGTTATAGCTGTTGTATTATACATGTTATGTATTGTAGTTATAGCTGTTGTATTATACATGTTATGTATTGTAGTTATAGCTGTTGTATTATACATGTTATGTATTGTAGTTATAGCTGTTGTATTATACATGTTATGTATTGTAGTTATAGCTGTTGTATTATACATGTTATGTATTGTAGTTATAGCTGTTGTATTATACATGTTATGTATTGTAGTTATAGCTGTTGTATTATACATGTTATGTATTGTAGTTATAGCTGTTGTATTATACATGTACATGTAAGTTTTGTAGTTGCATAGACACATCACTGGGTGTATTTGTTTTGTTATAATTTACAGCTTGAAGATAATTATAGTTTTCGCACACTATATTGGCTCATAAATAAACACATTCGATATGTATTGTGTTCAATAAATACACGTTTTTGTACTAAAAAGCACATCATCTTGGATGGCCGAGAGGTTAAGGCGCTGACTTCGTGTGGATTCTGAAGTCATCGATGTGCTTTACAAGTACAAAAAACGTGCATTTATTGAACTCGATACTTATCGAATGTGTTTATTTATGTTCTATATTTAGGGTGAGCCATTATAGTGTGCGAAAACTATAATTACCTCTGTGTGTATATTATTGTATACATTACAAGTGACAATGGAAATTACACATGATAGAGTAAAGGGAATTCGGTTTTATATGAAAACCTGGTTGAATAATTAAGAGAACTACAATCACTTATTAATTAGGGGAAATTGAATTTCATTGGGGCTGGCGTATTATCCAGAGTGTTTATTAGACTATGTTGAATTGGCTTATCTAGATAGTTATTGGTAGCCGGCGACTATATTGATACGCTGTGTGTTTGAACACAGGTCAGTTTCCAATAGTTGAAGCAAAACTGACTCGAGACTAATATATTTAACACTTTTAATTAGGGATGGCAACGAATAGCGATTTAGGGATTCGAATATGCGGTCGGGAAGATATTCGAATATTCGAGTATTCGGGATAATTGTTTTTTTTAATTGTTGTATTTCAAACACATAACTTTTCACAATTAATCTACTTTCTGTTTTATGCCCTATGTCATATCTTCCTCCTGTAAAGTTGGCGACGACTCAATCAGTTATTGTTATCGTCCACTGTACACGCTACCATTCCCGATGAGACTTAAGTTAGTACACCAAATTAATACCTATGCTACTATATATAATAAATGAAGAATTCTATATAAGAACATGCTAAACTGTATTCAAATTCAATTACTTGGAAACATTTCAATGTGTACTAAATTTCACACATACAATATATATATGTCCATAAATGTCAACGGGTAGTACCGTACGATCTCACCATGCGTGCACATTAAAACTCAATGTCACAACCTTTTTGAACGTTGTTCTTGTTCAAAACAATAATGTTGTCAACAAGAGAAGTGGATAATCTATTCCTTAGCTTGTTGATAAGTAGACCAGTTGCGGAGAAGATGCGTTCGGATGGGACTAACTTTGCTGGCACTGACAGTACTCACAGTAGTCTACGGGCGACGTGAGCGACAGTGGGGGAATTTCAGTTCATTTTTCCGCCACCACTCAAGGGGTTTCACATGGGGATCCATTTTCTCGAGCATATAGCTCTTTAACTCATCAGACTGTTCCTTTTCGTTTGTCTCAAACACTAGAAAGTTCAATTTCCTACGCTTATGCGTAGGCTCACAGTCACCACTAGTGGCACGTGAAGACAGTTTCAATGGTACGTTAAATTAAATTAATTAAAAGTTTTAAATGAATATAGATTGTTATTTCTTCAAATTATTCAATGTCTAAAAGTGTGTACTTAGTTCTGTTGACAAGTGTATAGTAGGACCATTATTATACTTGGCAAATGTCACACAAGTTTTGAAAATGTAACGAAACATCTATATTGCTATTGTACAGAAACAATACTTTTAAAACGAATGGTATTGGTTGCTTAGAACAACTATGTGTGATGTACGTGATGAAAACATAAAATGCTATAATATATTATGAAAACCTAATAATATCTGATCCTTAGGAAGAGTCACTAAAACAGATAGTAATAAATTCACCAGAAATGCGATTAAATGGAAACTTCTGTGTTACATATTGAAACATTTAAACATGTTTCTCTACATACGGTTAATGATATGGGTATGTATAACACACGCCAGCAGACAATAATGCAGCAACAATAAGGGCAAATTACAAGGGGAGGCAAGTATTTTCGAACTATAGTATGTTATTGTTTGCTGAAAATAGTTAGTGTTTGCTGCAAATGAGGGCTCACTATTGAGGGCTGTTTTTCTGTACAGAACTGTTCGTAAAGTGAAAGATGACATTTTGGAAAATTTAATTTTTTTACATTTTAATAAATTAAATTTGGAAATGAAATTTAAATAACATGTCTTCATTATATCAATTTATTTAATTGGTATTGTCCAAATTTGAAGTAATTATCTTTCAAAACAAAAATGTTGCATTGTACACATTCTAGTAATGATACCAGATTTTCACAAATTGCCGGACATATATTTGCCATTGAGGAATTCAAAATATTTAAAATTGAGTTCATTGTCTAGAATATAAGAAAATGATTCCCACATGTTGACCGGTATCATTAAAGTATTCTAATTTCGTCCTTTACGAAGAGCTTTTAAAAAAATATCCGAACATCAACGCAACTCGATCTAGAAGTAATTCTGGCGAATGACTTATTCTGGAATAGGATTGCATAGCTTAATCCGTGATTTCTGCAAATAAATTAAAACGTCACATAAATAAATACACCCTCCCCCTCGCAGGGATGTAAGCATAACCCTCCTATAATGTCACTTCACTGAATCGCACCTCGACAATTCTATAACTGACGAAACTATTCAATTGGACAGTTATCAACCACAATCAGGAGGTAACTTAATTGTAACAGTATTTATTGCAAAACATAAATCGCATTCAACATACAACGATATATATAATGCAAAGGATCAGGTTTAATCTCTCAACGGAAGCTTCAATTGGTAGACTATTTACATCAATCAGTGTGGATTGAGCTAAAAATAGAATTACAAAATGTACAGTTTATAGACAATCGAATGCATGTCCAGATTTCTGGACAATATTTGGACCTGAAGGCGAAAAACGGTGAACATCGATATTATTCATAAGGACCCTTGTGTGTAATAACGGACGAATCTCATAAACACGGAGCAGTGAGACTATAATGACATTTTTATTCGTCAATATATTGGCGTGGCAGACGATGAAATGTCATTTTGGAGAAAACATTGCTAATTTCTTTAAAAAATGATATTTATATGGCGACATGTGTTGTCACAGAGGTTCTCCAACTGATATACAGTTTTTGTTTTTACGTTTATTTATCGTCGCTACCGGTTGCCCATATGAGCGACGCCTCCTGATGAGATTAGTTATTTTAGAGTTTGGAGGATAGTGCATGATACAGACAGAGACCCATTCCAGAATCTCCTATGGTTCTTTTACGTGCACGGTGTAAAGCACCGACACGAAACCTCGGTTTAACGTCCCATCTGAAAGACTGTTAATTTTATTAGGGTCAGACGGGGGATCGAACCTGCGATCCCTGGATTACCAGTCCAGCGTGTTACCACTGGACTACATATCCGTCTGTCCTGATATACATGGTTGTGTAAACCTAGTTGTTCTTTGTTGGGCACCGTGTGATGTGTTCGATGGATGGGTCCATTTACGGTTATGCACTCAGTCAGCGTAATTAGGAGGGATGACGATTTCTTATGCCCCGTGTGTTTGTCTAAGTTAAACTAAATGTTACTGTTTTAGATACAGTATATAGACAAAATGCTGTCCAACAAATGAATTGTGAGTGAAAATGATAAATTAAGCCTGTTATTAAAGTAAGTCTTCCTTAGTTATATTGTTTTGTTAAAAAAGAACTGTTGCTTACATACTAATGTTCGCGCTGTAGGCAATTTCTACAGTTAGGGGACAACATGTGACGTCATTCCGGATTACTGAGAATGAGGTACCGCTATTTTGTCAACTTTTCTCAAAAAGTAAACATTCGATTTTCTTCGAGATTTTTGTGAATGAATGGTAAAATATTGTTTTTATTTGGTGACATAAATTGTTTGCAGTGTATGACAATTCTAAACCTATAGGAGTCCGTTATGTACTACATCGTCGGAAACCAGTAACACCGGGATATATTAATAACCATATCTTATTGCCCTGTCTAGATTTCGTTTATCTGCTCATCATTTATTTATAGAATCGGGTCGATATAGCAATATACCCGGCAACAGCGACTCTGTATAGAATCGGGTCGATATAGCAATATACCCGGCAACAGCGACTCTGTATAGAATCGGGTCGATATAGCAATATACCCCGGGAACAACGACTCTGTATAGAATCGGGTCGATATAGCAATATACCCCGGGAACAACGACTCTGTATAGAATCGGGTCGATATAGCAATATACCCGGCACAGCGACTCTGTATAGAATCGGGTCGATATAGCAATATACCCCGGAACAACGACTCTGTATAGAATCGGTCGAAACAATATACCCCGGAACAACGACCGAAGAATCGGTCGATATACAAATACCCCAACACGATCTGTATAAATCGGTCGATATAGCAATATACCCCGGGAACAACGACCTGTATAGAATCGGGTCGATATAGCAATATACCCCGGGAACAACGACTCTGTATAGAATCGGGTCGATATAGCAATATACCCGGGAACAACGACTCTGTATAGAATCGGGTCGATATAGCAATATACCCCGGGAACAACGACTCTGTATAGAATCGGGTCGATATAGCAATATACCCCGGGAACACCGACTCTGTATAGAATCGGGTCGATATAGCAATATACCCCGGGAACACCGACTCTGTATAGAATCGGGTCGATATAGCAATATACCCCGGGAACAACGACTCTGTATAGAATCGGGTCGATATAGCAATATACCCCGGGAACAACGACTCTGTATAGAATCGGGTCGATATAGCAATATACCCCGGGAACACCGACTCTGTATAGAATCGGGTCGATATAGCAATATACCCCGGGAACAACGACTCTGTATAGAATCGGGTCGATATAGCAATATACCCCGGGAACAACGATGCTGTATAGAATCGGGTCGATATAGCAATATACCCAGGGAACACCGACACTGTATAGAATCGGGTCGATATAGCAATATACCCGGGGAACAACGATGCTGTATAGAATCGTGTCGATATAGCAATATACCCCGGGAACACCGACTATGTATAGAATCGGGTCGATATAGCAATATACCCCGGGAACACCGACTCTGTATAGAATCGGGTCGATATAGCAATATACCCCGGGAACACCGACTCTGTATAGAATCGGGTCGATATAGCAATATACCCCGGGAACACCGACTCTGTATAGAATCGGGTCGATATAGCAATATACCCCGGGAACACCGACTCTGTATAGAATCGGGTCGATATAGCAATATACCCCGGGAACACCGACTCTGTATAGAATCGGGTCGATATAGCAATATACCCCGGGAACACCGACTCTGTATAGAATCGGGTCGATATAGCAATATACCCCGGGAACACCGACTCTGTATAGAATCGGGTCGATATAGCAATATACCCCGGGAACACCGACTCTGTATAGAATCGGGTCGATATAGCAATATACCCCGGGAACACCGACTCTGTATAGAATCGGGTCGATATAGCAATATACCCCGGGAACACCGACTCTGTATAGAATCGGGTCGATATAGCAATATACCCCGGGAACACCGACTCTGTATAGAATCGGGTCGATATAGCAATATACCCCGGGAACACCGACTCTGTATAGAATCGGGTCGATATAGCAATATACCCCGGGAACACCGACTCTGTATAGAATCGGGTCGATATAGCAATATACCCCGGGAACAACGACTCTGTATAGAATCGGGTCGATATAGCAATATACCCCGGGAACAACGACTCTGTATAGAATCGGGTCGATATAGCAATATACCCCGGGAACAACGACTCTGTATAGAATCGGGTCGATATAGCAATATACCCCGGGAACAACGACGCTGTATAGAATCGGGTCGATATAGCAATATACCCCGGGAACAACGACTCTGTATAGAATCGGGTCGATATAGCAATATACCCCGGGAACAACGACTCTGTATAGAATCGGGTCGATATAGCAATATACCCCGGGAACACCGACTCTGTATAGAATCGGGTCGATATAGCAATATACCCCGGGAACAACGACTCTGTATAGAATCGTGTCGATATAGCAATATACCCCGGGAACACCGACTCTGTATAGAATCGGGTCGATATAGCAATATACCCCGGGAACAACGACTCTGTATAGAATCGGGTCGATATAGCAATATACCCCGGGAACAACGATGCTGTATAGAATCGGGTCGATATAGCAATATACCCAGGGAACACCGACACTGTATAGAATCGGGTCGATATAGCAATATACCCGGGGAACAACGATGCTGTATAGAATCGTGTCGATATAGCAATATACCCCGGGAACACCGACTATGTATTGAATCGTGTCGATATAGCAATATACCCCGGGAACACCGACTATGTATTGAATCGTGTCGATATAGCAATATACCCCGGGAACACCGACTATGTATTGAATCGGGTCGATATAGCAATATACCCCAGACACCGACTCTGTATAGAATCGGGTCGATACAGCAATATACCTCGGGGACAACGACTCTGTATAGAATCGGGTCGATATAGCAATATACCCCGGGAACAACGACTCTGTATAGAATCGGGTCGATATAGCAATATACCCCGGGAACACCGACTATGTATTGAATCGGGTCGATATAACAATATACCCCGGGAACAACGACTCTGTAAATCATATATATTATGAAACAAATCGGAATTCCATTTTTTCACAGACGGATATGTAGTCCAGTGGTAACACGCTGGACTGGTAATCCAGGGATAGCAAGTTCGATCCCCCGTCTGACCCTAATAAAATTAACAGTCTTTCATATGGTACGTTAAACCGAGGTCTCGTGTCGGTGATTTACACCGTGCACGTAAAAGAACCAGAGGAGATTCTGGAATGGGTCTCTGTCTGTATCATTGCACTATCCTCCAAAATCTAAAATAACTAATATCTTCAGGAGGTGTCGCTCAAATGGGCAACCGGTAGCGACGATAAATAAACGTAAACAAATCCATTTTTTTTACTGGTTTGCTCCAACTACAAGGATCTGAGGAGTATGTACTTTAAACCATATGTCGTCATTGGCCAAACCTAAATAAGTTTGCGTCACTGTTAAATTGTACCTCTAAAATTGTAATAAATAACTTGTCCAAATAGCTCTACTTTGCAAATAAGATTAGGGTTTCTGTTTGAAAGAGTTTGGTCAAAGAACATGATTGTCTAATATGTATTATCTATATTTGTTAAAGCGACATAGCATCGCAAAAAAGCACAGACATTTTTTAAAGTATAAATAACATTGCTACTGCCGACCCGGCTTCTTTTTCTTTGTTGGGCTATAATTAAAAGATCCAATTCACAATCTAAATTTTACAAAAAGTTTAATTCTTATTTATTTAACCTGGTTCAGATTCTGGATTAGCGTAATGCAGCCAGAATATCGGGGTTAATATTGGCTAGTGCTGGATTCGAACGCACACCTAACCGGATTGGGTAGCCAATGGGTGAGTGTTGAAACGCCCACCTATCCAGGCTGGGTAGCCAATGAGTAAATTTTGAATCTTCATAGACCAGGAATGCCCATGACACGTATATTATTATCCAAATATGCAACAAAACAAACAATTAATGTTTATACTGCTTGACACTAATCTCCTGTCATCATATTGCACACACGAGTAATATAGATGCTGCATAATAACTATCTAGTGTGAATGGCAGTAATTATCTGTGTAAAGATATGAAGTATTTGATGTGCTTAATTGTAACGATTAAAGTAAAATTTCTAAATTATAAATGTATAAACTCTTCGTACTCTTTAGTAAGGTTGAAAACGGTTACTTATTAGTTATGAAATTGAAGTCTCTATAAATAAATTGACTCCCTTATAGTTTATACAAAATGTACGTCTAATAGGAATGAACAGGCTATCAATTTGAGCTTGATAGCACTATTACAAATGCAAATAACTTTATATGGATACATGATTTATAAACAGTGGTTTTGTGGTATACACACTCTCAAAAGTGAAAGTAGGATGCCATATAACTGTCCGCTATGCTCATGAATTAACGGTTGTTTATTATTGGAGTATATGCCGATTAGAGATATTTTAAATCGTATTAGTTTAAAATTAAATATGCAAATGCACAAAGGGTGGGATATTGCGGTGAATATGTACAATACACCGTGGTATTCAGGATGCACACATTGTATTACGCATGGATGTTGACCCTATTTACATTAGTTTATTATGTCAACAAACGTCGTATACGACGTTTGTTTATTAGTTGAAATATTTGGAAAACAATTATACCATATAATAGGATATTACATTCTTTAGAAATTCGGGTTTTCACCGATGTACTGTCGCTTTAAAATCTACTTGTACATGCAACCGTTTTTCTGGATTTGTATATGACCTTCAGAAAATGGTATCTATATATTTCCATGTCCTCTGTTAACTTATAATTAACCAGTCGCGCGATTTGCCCTATCGCTCCGCCCCTATGGTCACGTGACCCAGTAATGCGAAACCTCCGACAAACAAATACAATGTGGCTATGTGATATATAGAACGCTATGGGGATTGAACCAGGACTTTAGATAGATAAAACAGGCCCTGATTGAACATATTACATTTTTAATAAATACACCGTAACTATTTATGTTATACTAGTACTGCACTAAAATAATAACATGTATGTCAGTGGCATATACAGCAGTACATAATGTCGATGAATGGTCCTGTATATATATATTGTATGGCACAAAGGATGAGAACAAGGAAATACCTGTCATGTATTCATATAAAACATCAATGCATCTATGAATTTCCTGTTGTATACGTAATTAGACACTCTTTATTTCCCTCCACATACAAGGATTACAAGTAAATAAACATAACTTTACATATGAAATTTAAACAATGCATGGACCGTGGAAGTCGTGATAGTGCAGTGGATGCGCGTTCGCTTCAGGTGCGAACGGTCCGGAGTTCGAGCCCCGCTGGAGCCGTTACGATTGTGCCCTTAGGCAAGGCATTTAAATTCCACGTTGCCTCTTCTCTCACCCTCGTGGCGATGGATTCCACCAGGAATGAGGTCTCGAGAGTGATTAATATAAGTTGAAATAACTTGTTTCGCAATCGAGCTAAAATAAATTTGTATAAACTAAGCAATGCATGACTACAATGTTATAGATTATTCTTGCACAAGAACAAGCTACTTGTGAATAGACCATGACATATTATCGTGTTACAATTCAAACTATCTACGACTCTAGTGTAATGTTAGCCTGGGTTCCAGTTTGTTGAATGTTCGCTTTTTAACTTCTGGCAAAATAATATGACCAGAAACTCAATACGGCCCAATTAATAGTCTCGGTGTTAAAATATATTTATTTGACTGTCCAGGCAAAATATATCGACGCCTGTTCACATGCTAGTGTAATGTCCATATTTTCCATGTTCGAGTACTTGATTTTGGTGATATTTGTGTGTGTTTTTCATGTAATATTTAGGATATAACTGTTTTCCTTCACAAAATAGAAGTTCTTCAAATGTTGTATATCATTAGTTCTGTGTAAGCCTAAATAAAATATTAAATAAAATTGGTATGCTAATGACTTCGGTTTTTTTTATGAATTAATTTGTAACGTGCCAATTTTCTAACTTTATCTTTAAAACTGTTGGAAATCTATGCATTTTATGTTCATATTATTACATACAAATAACTTTTACAACATTACAGAATATATAATTATATTCTTGTGTATTCATTAACATAATTATATACATACATCTTCAGTAAGCGTCGCTCATATGGGCAACCGGTAGCGACGATAAATAAGCGTAAAACCACAACACACGTGAAAACTATTCAGTTACCTGCATCGTGATGTGTGAAATTCCCGGTGTTCGTGAAATATCGATTTGCAAGTCTGTCGAATATTTGTATCGATTGATTGAAGCAATATACGTCCATGTACATGTACTCATGATACGTCTACAAATGCATAAATTCCGCTAATGTTCATTCTATTATACTGACAAATAATGAATGTGTGTGCTTTACGTGTATTTATCGTCGCTACCGGTTGCCCATATGAGCCACGCCTCCTGAAGAGATTAGTCATTTTAGATTTTTGGAGGATAGTGCAATGATATAGACAGAGACCCATCCCAGAGTTTCCTCTGGTTCTTTTTACGTGCACGGTGTACAGCACCGACACGAGACCTCGGTTTAAAGTTCGGCTTCCATGTGGTTTTAAGTACCAATTCAGAGACTATTAATGTTATTAGGGCCAATGGGGGAATTAACCTGCGATCCCTGGATTATAAGTCCAGCGTGTTACCACTGGACTACAGATCCGTCTGTGAAATAATGAATGAATAAGTGATATAGTATATAATTATATAGTATGTATATATTGGAATTATGTCGGAAATTACCGAACTTTCAGTGGAGCAGACGGAGAGCGGCGAGTAAGTGATATAGTACATAATTATATAGTATGTATATATTGGAATTATGTCGGAAATTACCGAACTTTCAGTGGAGCAGACGGAAAGCGGCGATTAAGTGATATAGTATATACTTATATAGTATGTATATATTGGAATTATGTCGGAAATTACCGAACTTTCAGTGGAGCAGACGGAAAGCGGCGAGTAAGTGATATAGTATATACTTATATAGTATGTATATATTGGAATTATGTCGGAAATTACCGAACTTTCAGTGGAGCAGGCGGAAAGCGGCGAATGTTGCCGGTCATACATGGATGCTCTCGGCAGATATCATAGCCAGCAATGGTGTCCAGTATTTTGTTGTGGGTTCGCAACATTAGGAAAGCTCGACTGTTGCACTGACTTTGCCAAACGTTCATTTGACGGAAATAGAGACGGATTCTGCACTTCCTGGTTCGCATATGCTAATAACATGTAAGTACACGTAGAACAGACGTTCTCATAACATGTAAGTACACGTAGAACAGACGTTCTCATAACATGTAAGTACACGTAGAACAGGCGTTCTCATAACATGTAAGTACACGTAGAATAGACGTTCTCATAACATGTAAGTACACGTAGAATAGACGTTCTCATAACATGTAAGTACACGTAGAATAGACCATCTCATAACATGTAAGTACACGTAGAATAGACCATCTCATAGCATGTAAGTACACGTAGAACAGGCGTTCTCATAACATGTAAGTACACGTAGAATAGACCATCTCATAACATGTAAGTACACGTAGAACAGCCGTTCTCATAACATGTAAGTACACGTAGAACAGACGTTCTCATAACATGTAAGTACACGTAGAACAGACGTTCTCATAACATGTAAGTACACGCAGAACAGGCGTTCTCATAACATGTAAGTACACGTAGAATAGACGTTCTCATAACATGTAAGTACACGTAGAATAGACGTTCTCATAACATGTAAGTACACGTAGAATAGACCATCTCATAACATGTAAGTACACGTAGAATAGACCATCTCATAACATGTAAGTACACGTATAATAGACCATCTCATAGCATGTAAGTACACGTAGAACAGACGTTCTCATAACATGTAAGTACACGTAGAATAGACTATCTCATAACATGTAAGTACACGTAGAACAGACGTTCTCATAACATGTAAGTACACGTAGAACAGACGTTCTCATAACATGTAAGTACACATAGAATAGACGTTATCATAACATGTACGTACACGTAGAATAGACCATCTCATAACATGTAGGTACACGTAGAATAGACGTTCTCATAACATGTAAGTACACGTAGAATAGACCATCTCATAACATGTAAGTACACGTAGAATAGACGTTCTCATAACATGTAAATACAGGTAGAATAGACCATCTCATAACATGTAAGTACACGTAGAACAGCCGTTCTCATAACATGTAAGTACACGTAGAATAGACGTTCTCATAACATGTAAGTACACGTAGAACAGACGTTCTCATAACATGTAAGTACACGTAGAATAGACGTTCTCATAACATGTAAATACACGTAGAATAGACGTTCTCATAGCATGTCCTTATAGCATATAATAATACAAGGATGGCATACAAGACAACACAGAAGAAATGTCCGTGTAAAAATATGTAAAGAAATACAAACATAATAGCAATCATAATGTATTGCTACACATAGACTACATGCCGCCTCGCTTACAGCATTCACATACACATGTACTACATGCCGCCTCGCTCACAGCATTCACATACACTACATGCCGCCTCGCTAACAACATTCACATACACATGGACTACATGCCGCCTCGCTCACAGCATTCACATACACATGGACTACATGCCGCCTCGCTCACAGCATTCACATACACATGGACTACATGCCGCCTCGCTCACAGCATTCACATACACATAGGCCACAAAGAAACATGCCGCCTCGCTCACAGCATTCACATACACATGGACTACATGCCGCCTCGCTCACAGCATTCACATACACATAGGTCACAAAGAATACATGCCGCTTCGCTCACAGCATTCACATACACATAGGTCACAAAGAAGCATGCCGCCTCGCTCACAGCATTCACATACACATAGGCCACAAGGACTACATGCCGCCTCGCTCACAGCATTCACATAAGCCACAAAGAATACATGCCGCCTCGCTCACAGCATTCACATACACATAGGCACAAGGAATGCATGCCGCCTCGCTCACAGCATTCACAACACAGACATGCGCCTCGCTCACAGCATTCACAAAGCACAAGAATACATGCCGCCTCGCTCACAGCATTCACAACACATAGGTCACAAGAATGCATGCCGCCTCGCTCACAGCATTCACATACACATAAGTCACAAGGAATGCATGCCGCTTCGCTCACAGCATTCACATACACATAGGTCACAAAGAATGCATGCCGCCTCGCTCACAGCATTCACATACACATGACACTACATGCCGCCTCGCTCACAGCATTCACATACACATGGACTACATGCCGCCTCGCTCACAGCATTCACATACACATGGACTACATGACGCCTCGCTCACAGCATTCACATACACATGGACTACATGCCGCCTCGCTCACAGCATTAACATACACATGGACTACATGCCGCCTCGCTCACAACATTCACATACACATAGACTACATGCCGCCTCGCTCACAGCATTCACATACACATGGACTACATGCCGCCTCGCTCACAGCATTCACATACACATAGGTCACAAGGAATGCATGCCGCCTCGCTCACAGCATTCACATACACATAGGCCACAAAGAATACATGCCGCCTCGCTCACAGCATTCACATACACATAGGTCACAAAGAATGCATGCCGCCTCGCTCACAGCATTCACATACACATACGTCACAAGGAATGCATGCCGCTTCGCTCACAGCATTCACATACACATAGGTCACAAAGAATGCATGCCGCCTCGCTCACAGCATTCACATACACATAAGTCACAAGGAATGCATACCGCTTCGCTCACAGCATTCACATACAAATAGGCCACACAGAATGCAAGCCGCCTCGCTCACAGCATTCACATACACATAACTCACAAGGAAAGCATGCTGCTTCACTCACAGCATTCACATACACATAGGCCACAAAGAAAGCATGCCGCTTCGCTAACAGCATTCACATACACATAGGCCACACAGAATGCATGCCGCCTCGCTCACAGCATTCACATACACATAGGTCACAAAGAATGCATGCCGCTTCGCTCACAGCATTCACATACACATAGGCCACAAAGAAAGCATGCCGCCTCGCTCACAGCATACACATAAGGCCACAAGGAATGCATGCCGCCTCGCTCACAGCATTCACATACACATAGGTCACAAAGAATGCATGCCGCTTCGCTCACAACATTCACATACACATAGGCCACAAAGAACGCATGCCGCCTCGCTCACAGCATTCACATACACATAAGGCCACAAGGAATGTATGCCGCCTCGCTCACAGCATTCACATAAAGCCACAAGGAATGCATGTCGCCTCGCTCACAGCATTCACAAACACATAAGGCCACACGGAATGCATGCCGCCTCGCTTACAGCATTCACAAACACATAAGGCCACACGGAATGCATGACCCCTCGCTTACAGCTTTCACAAACACATAAGGCCACACGGAATGCATGTCGCCTCGCTCACAGCATTCACAAACACATAAGGCCACACGGAATGCATGACGCCTCGCTCACAGCATTCACAAACACATAAGGCCACACGGAATGCATGCCGCCTCGCTTACAGCATTCACAAACACATAAGGCCACACGGAATGCATGACGCCTCGCTCACAGCATTCACATACACATAAGGCCACACGGAATGCATGTCGCCTCGCTCACAGCATTCACAAACACATAAGGCCACACGGAATGCATGACGTCTTGCTCACAGCATTCACAAACACATAAGGCCACACGGAATGCATGACGCCTCGCTCACAGCATTCACATACACATGGACTACATGCAGCCTCGCTCACAGCATTCACATGGACTACATGCCGCCTCGCTCACAGCATTCACATACACATAGACTACATGCCGCATCGCTCACAGCATTCACATACACATGGACTACATACCGCCTCGATCACAGCATTCACATACACATGGACTACATGCCGCCTCGCTCACAGCATTCACATACACATAGGCCACAAAGAAAGCATGCCGCCTCGCTCACAGCATTCACATAAGGCCACAAGGAATGCATGCCGCCTCGCTCACAGCATTCACATACACATAGGTCACAAAGAATGCATGCCGCTTCGCTCACAACATTCACATACACATAGGCCACAAAGAACGCATGCCGCCTCGCTCACAGCATTCACATACACATAAGGCCACAAGGAATGTATGCCGCCTCGCTCACAGCATTCACATAAAGCCACAAGGAATGCACGTCGCCTCGCTCACAGCATTCACAAACACATAAGGCCACACGGAATGCATGCCGCCTCGCTTACAGCATTCACAAACACATAAGGCCACACGGAATGCATGTCGCCTCGCTCACAGCATTCACATAAAGCCACAAGGAATGCATGTCGCCTCGCTCACAGCATTCACAAACTCATAAGGCCACACGGAATGCATGACGCCTCGCTCACAGCATTCACATACACATAAGGCCACACGGAATGCATGTCGCCTCGCTCACAGCATTCACAAACACATAAGGCCACACGGAATGCATGACGCCTCGCTCACAGCATTCACATACACATGGACTACATGCCGCCTCGCTCACAGCATTCACATACACATGGACTACATGCCGCCTCGCTCACAGCATTCACATACACATAGACTACATGCCGCATCGCTCACAGCATTCACATACACATGGACTACATACCGCCTCGATCACAGCATTCACATACACATGGACTACATGCCGCCTCGCTCACAGCATTCACATACACATAGGCCACAAAGAAAGCATGCCGCCTCGCTCACAGCATTCACATAAGGCCACAAGGAATGCATGCCGCCTCGCTCACAGCATTCACATACACATAGGTCACAAAGAATGCATGCCGCTTCGCTCACAACATTCACATACACATAGGCCACAAAGAACGCATGCCGCCTCGCTCACAGCATTCACATACACATAAGGCCACAAGGAATGTATGCCGCCTCGCTCACAGCATTCACATAAAGCCACAAGGAATGCACGTCGCCTCGCTCACAGCATTCACAAACACATAAGGCCACACGGAATGCATGCCGCCTCGCTTACAGCATTCACAAACACATAAGGCCACACGGAATGCATGTCGCCTCGCTCACAGCATTCACATAAAGCCACAAGGAATGCATGTCGCCTCGCTCACAGCATTCACAAACTCATAAGGCCACACGGAATGCATGACGCCTCGCTCACAGCATTCACATACACATAAGGCCACACGGAATGCATGTCGCCTCGCTCACAGCATTCACAAACACATAAGGCCACACGGAATGCATGACGCCTCGCTCACAGCATTCACATACACATGGACTACATGCCGCCTCGCTCACAGCATTCACATACACATGGACTACATGCCGCCTCGCTCACAGCATTCACATACACATAGACTACATGCCGCCTCGCTCACAGCATTCACATACACATAGACTACATGCCGCCTCGCTCACAGCATTCACATACACATGGACTACATGCCGCCTCGCTCACAGCATTCACATACACATGGACTACATGCCGCCTCGCTCACAGCATTCACATACACATGGACTACATGCCGCCTCGCTCACAGCATTCACATACACATAGACTACATGCCGCCTCGCTCACAGCATTCACATACACATTGACTACATGCCGCCTCGCTCACAGCATTCACATGGACTACATGCCGCCTCGCTCACAGCATTCACATACACATGGACTACATGCCGCCTCGCTCACAGCATTCACATACACATGGACTACATGCCGCCTCGCTCACAGCATTCACATACACATGGACTACATGCCGCCTCGCTCACAGCAATTCACATACACATGGACTACATTCCGCCTCGCTCACAACATTCACATACACATAGACTACATGCCGCCTCGCTCACAGCATTCACATACACATGGACTACATGCCGCCTCGCTCACAGCATTCACATACACATAGGCCACAAAGAATACATGCCGCTTCGCTCACAGCATTCACATACACATAGGTCACAAGGAATGCATGCCGCCTCGCTCACATCATTCACATACACATAGGCCACAAAGAATACATGCCGCCTCGCTCACAGCATTCACATACACATAGGTCACAAAGAATGCATGCCGCCACGCTCACAGCATTCACATACACATAGGTCACAAAGAATGCATGCCGCCTCGCTCACAGCATTCACATACACATAAGTCACAAGGAATGCATGCCGCCTCGCTTACAGCATTCACAAACACATAAGGCCACACGGAAAGCATGTCGCCTCGCTCACAGCATTCACAAACACATAAGGCCACACGGAATGCATGACGCCTCGCTCACAGCATTCACATACACATAAGGCCACACGGAATGCATGCCGCCTCGCTTACAGCATTCACAAACACATAAGGCCACACGGAATGCATGTCGCCTCGCTCACAGCATTCACATAAAGCCACAAGGAATGCATGTCGCCTCGCTCACAGCATTTACAAACACATAAGGCCACACGGAATGCATGACGCCTCGCTCACAGCATTCACATACACATAGGTCACAAAGAATGCATGCCGCTTCGCTCACAGCATTCACATAAGCCACAAAGAATGTATGCCGCCTCGCTCACAGCATTCACATAGACATAACTCACAAGGAAAGCATGCCGCTTCGCTCACAGCATTCACATACACATAGGTCACAAAGAATGCATGCCGCTTCGCTCACAGCATTCACATAGGCCACAAAGAATGTATGCCGCCTCGCTCACAGCATTCACATACACATAGGTCACAAAGAATGCATGCCGCTTCGCTCACAGCATTCACATACACATAGGCCACAAAGAAAGCATGCCGCCTCGCTCACAGCATTCACATACACATAAGGCCACAAGGAATGCATGCCGCCTCGCTCACAGCATTCACATACACATAGGTCACAAAGAATGCATGCCGCTTCGCTCACAACATTCACATACACATAGGCCACAAAGATCGCATGCCGCCTCGCTCACAGCATTCACATACACATAAGGCCACAAGGAATGTATGCCGCCTCGCTCACAGCATTCACATAAAGCCACAAGGAATGCATGTCGCCTCGCTCACAGCATTCACAAACACATAAGGCCACACGGAATGCATGCCGCCTCGCTTACAGCATTCACAAACACATAAGGCCACACGGAATGCATGACCCCTCGCTTACAGCATTCACAAACACATAAGGCCACACGGAATGCATGTCGCCTCCCTCACAGCATTCACAAACACATAAGGCCACACGGAATGCATGACGCCTCGCTCACAGCATTCACAAACACATAAGGCCACACGGAATGCATGCCGCCTCGCTTACAGCATTCACAAACACATAAGGCCACACGGAAAGCATGTCGCCTCGCTCACAGCATTCACAAACACATAAGGCCACACGGAATGCATGACGCCTCGCTCACAGCATTCACATACACATAAGGCCACACGGAATGCATGTCGCCTCGCTCACAGCATTCACAAACACATAAGGCCACACGGAATGCATGACGTCTTGCTCACAGCATTCACAAACACATAAGGCCACACGGAATGCATGACGCCTCGCTCACAGCATTCACATACACATGGACTACATGCAGCCTCGCTCACAGCATTCACATGGACTACATGCCGCCTCGCTCACAGCATTCACATACACATAGACTACATGCCGCATCGCTCACAGCATTCACATACACATGGACTACATACCGCCTCGATCACAGCATTCACATACACATGGACTACATGCCGCCTCGCTCACAGCATTCACATACACATAGGCCACAAAGAAAGCATGCCGCCTCGCTCACAGCATTCACATAAGGCCACAAGGAATGCATGCCGCCTCGCTCACAGCATTCACATACACATATGTCACAAAGAATGCATGCCGCTTCGCTCACAACATTCACATACACATAGGCCACAAAGAACGCATGCCGCCTCGCTCACAGCATTCACATACACATAAAAGAATGCATGCCGCTTCGCTCACAACATTCACATACACATAGGCCACAAAGAACGCATGCCGCCTCGCTCACAGCATTCACATACACATAAGGCCACAAGGAATGTATGCCGCCTCGCTCACAGCATTCACATAAAGCCACAAGGAATGCATGTCGCCTCGCTCACAGCATTCACAAACACATAAGGCCACACGGAATGCATGCCGCCTCGCTTACAGCATTCACAAACACATAAGGCCACACGGAATGCATGTCGCCTCGCTTACAGCATTCACAAACACATAAGGCCACACGGAAAGCATGTCGCCTCGCTCACAGCATTCACAAACACATAAGGCCACACGGAATGCATGACGCCTCGCTCACAGCATTCACATACACATAAGGCCACACGGAATGCATGTCGCCTCGCTCACAGCATTCACAAACACATAAGGCCACACGGAATGCATGACGCACACACACAAACACAAACCACACAACACGCCTCGCTCACAGCATTCACAAACACATAAGGCCACACGGAATGCATGACGCCTCGCTCACAGCATTCACATACACATGGACTACATGCCGCCTCGCTCACAGCATTCACATACACATGGACTACATGCCGCCTCGCTCACAGCATTCACATACACATAGACTACATGCCGCATCGCTCACAGCATTCACATACACATGGACTACATGCCGCCTCGATCACAGCATTCACATACACATGGACTACATGCCGCCTCGCTCACACATTCACATACACCTGGACTACATGCCGCCTCGCTCACAGCATTCACATACACATGGACTACATGCCGCCTCGCTACAGCATTCACATACACATGGACTACATGCCGCCTCGCTCACATCATTCACATACACATGACTACATGACGCCTCGCTCACAGCATTCACATACACATGGACTACATGCCGCCTCGCTCACAGCATCACATACACATGAACTACATGCCGCCTCGCTCACAACATTCACATACACATAGACTACATGCCGCCTCGCTCACAGCATTCACATACACGGACTACATGCCGCCTCGCTCACAGCATTCACAACACATAGGCACAAAGAATACATGCCGCTCGCTCACAGCATTCACAACACATAGGCACAAGAAGCATGCCGCCTCGCTCACAGCATTCACAACACATAGGCACAAAGAATACTGCCCCTCGCTCACAGCATTCACATAAGCACAAGGAATGCATGCCGCTCGCTCACAGCATTCACAAACACATACACAAGACTACATGCCCCTCGCTCACAGCATTCACATACACATGGACTACATGCCGCCTCGCTCACAGCATTCACATACACATAGGCCACAAATACATGCCGCCTCGCTCACAGCATTCACATACACAAGGTCACAAGGAATGCATGCCGCCTCGCTCACAGCATTCACATACACATAGGCCACAAAGAATACATGCCGCCTCGCTCACAGCATTCACATACACATAGGTCACAAAGAATGCATGCCGCCTCGCTCACAGCATTCACATACACATACGTCACAAGAATGCATGCCGCTTCGCTCACAGCATTCACATAAGTCACAAAGAATGCATGCCGCCTCGCTCACAGCATTCACATACACATAAGTCACAAGGAATGCATGCCGCTTCGCTCACAGCATTCACATACACATAGGTCACAAAGAATGCATGCCGCTTCGCTCACAGCATTACATAGGCCACAAAGAATGTATGCCGCCTCGCTCACAGCATTCACATACACATAGGTCACAAAGAATGCATGCCGCTTCGCTCACAGCATTCACATACACATAGGCCACAAAGAAAGCATGCCGCCTCGCTCACAGCATTCACATACACATAAGGCCACAAGGAATGCATGCCGCCTCGCTCACAGCATTCACATACACATAGGTCACAAAGAATGCATGCCGCTTCGCTCACAACATTCACATACACATAGGCCACAAAGAACGCATGCCGCCTCGCTCACAGCATTCACATACACATAAGGCCACAAGGAATGTATGCCGCCTCGCTCACAGCATTCACATAAAGCCACAAGGAATGCACGTCGCCTCGCTCACAGCATTCACAAACACATAAGGCCACACGGAATGCATGCCGCCTCGCTTACAGCATTCACAAACACATAAGGCCACACGGAATGCATGTCGCCTCGCTCACAGCATTCACATAAAGCCACAAGGAATGCATGTCGCCTCGCTCACAGCATTCACAAACTCATAAGGCCACACGGAATGCATGACGCCTCGCTCACAGCATTCACATACACATAAGGCCACACGGAATGCATGTCGCCTCGCTCACAGCATTCACAAACACATAAGGCCACACGGAATGCATGACGCCTCGCTCACAGCATTCACATACACATGGACTACATGCCGCCTCGCTCACAGCATTCACATACACATGGACTACATGCCGCCTCGCTCACAGCATTCACATACACATGGACTACATGCCGCCTCGCTCACAGCATTCACATACACAACTACATGCCGCCTCCTAACAGCATTCACATACACATGGACTACATGCCGCCTCGCTCACAGCATTCACATACACATGGACTACATGCCGCCTCGCTCACAGCATTCACATACACATGGACTACATGCCGCCTCGCTCACAGCATTCACATACACATAGACTACATGCCGCCTCGCTCACAGCATTCACATGACTACATGCCGCCCCTCACAGCATTCACATGGACTACATGCCGCCTCGCTCACAGCATTCACATACACATGGACTACATGCCGCCTCGCTCACAGCATTCACATACACATGGACTACATGCCGCCTCGCTCACAGCATTCACATACACATGGACTACATGCCGCCTCGCTCACAGCAATTCACATACACATGGACTACATTCCGCCTCGCTCACAACATTCACATACACATAGACTACATGCCGCCTCGCTCACAGCATTCACATACACATGGACTACATGCCGCCTCGCTCACAGCATTCACATACACATAGGCCACAAAGAATACATGCCGCTTCGCTCACAGCATTCACATACACATAGGTCACAAGGAATGCATGCCGCCTCGCTCACATCATTCACATACACATAGGCCACAAAGAATACATGCCGCCTCGCTCACAGCATTCACATACACATAGGTCACAAAGAATGCATGCCGCCACGCTCACAGCATTCACATACACATAGGTCACAAAGAATGCATGCCGCCTCGCTCACAGCATTCACATACACATAAGTCACAAGGAATGCATGCCGCCTCGCTTACAGCATTCACAAACACATAAGGCCACACGGAAAGCATGTCGCCTCGCTCACAACATTCACAAACACATAAGGCCACACGGAATGCATGACGCCCTCGCTCACAGCATTCACAACACAACCACAAAACACCCCCCCACACATACACATAAGGCCACACGGAATGCATGCCGCCTCGCTCACAGCATTCACAAACACATACGCCACAAGGAATGCTCGCTCGCTCACAGCATTCAAAAACACATAGGCCACAAAGAATGCATGACGCCTCGCTCACAGCATTCACATACACAAGGCACAAAATGCAACCGCCTCGCTCACAGCATTCACATGCACACAGAATACAAGCCGCCTCGCTCACAGCATTCACACATAAACCACAAAGAAAACATGCCGCATCGCTCACAGCATTCACACACATACACAAAGAATACATACCGACTCGATAACAGCATCACATACACATAGGCCACACAAATACATGCCGCCTCGCTCACAGCATTCACATACACATAGGCCACAAAGAAAGCATGCCGCCTCGCTCACAGCATTCACAACACAACACAAAAAACACCCCCCCACACATAAGGCCACAAGGAATGCATGCCGCCTCGCTCACAGCATTCACATACACATAGGTCACAAAGAATGCATGCCGCTTCGCTCACAACATTCACATACACATAGGCCACAAAGAACGCATGCCGCCTCGCTCACAGCATTCACATACACATAAGGCCACAAGGAATGTATGCCGCCTCGCTCACAGCATTCACATAAAGCCACAAGGAATGCATGTCGCCTCGCTCACAGCATTCACAAACACATAAGGCCACACGGAATGCATGCCGCTTCCTCGCTTACAGCATTCACAAACACATAAGGCCACACGGAATGCATGACCCCTCGCTTACAGCATGCCGCCTTCACAAACACATAAGGCCACACGGAATGCATGTCGCCTCGCTCACAGCATTCACAAACACATAAGGCCACAAAGAATGCATGACGCCTCGCTCACAACATTCACAAACACATAAGCCACAAGGAATGCATGCCGCCTCGCTCACAGCATTCACATAAAGCCACAAGGAAAGCATGTCGCCTCGCTCACAGCATTCACAAACACATAAGGCCACACGGAATGAATGACGCCTCGCTCACAGCATTCACATACACATAAGGCCACACGGAATGCATGTCGCCTCGCTCACAGCATTCACAAACACATAAGGCCACACGGAATGCATGACGCCTCGCTCACAGCATTCACATACACATGGACTACATGCCGCCTCGCTCACAGCATTCACATACACATGGACTACATGCCGCCTCGCTCACAGCATTCACATACACATAGACTACATGCCGCCTCGCTCACAGCATTCACATACACATGGACTACATGCCGCCTCGCTCACAGCATTCACAACACATGGACTACATGCCGCCTAGCTCACAGCATTCACATACACATGGACTACATGCCGCCTCGCTCACAGCATTCACATACACATGCACTACATGCCGCCTCGCCTCACAGCATTCACATACACATGGACTACATGCCGCCTCGCTCACAACATTCACATACACATGGACTACATGACGCCTCGCTCACAGCAATTCACATAACACATGGACTACATTCCGCCTCGCTCACAACATTCACATACACATATACTACATGCCGCCTCGCTCACAGCATTCACATACACATAGACTACATGCCGCCTCGCTCACAGCATTCACATACACATAGGCCACAAAAATACATGCCGCCTCGCTCACAGCATTCACATACACATACACAAGGAATACATGCCGCCTCGCTCACATCATTCACATACACATAGGCCACAAAAATACATGCCGCCTCGCTCACAGCATTCACATACACATAGGTCACAAAGAATACATACCGCCTCGCTCACAGCATTCACATACACATAGGTCACAAAGAATGCATGCCGCCTCGCTCACAGCATTCACATACACATAAGTCACAAGAATGCATGCCGCATCAGCTCACAGCATTCACATACACATACCAAGGAAAGCATGCCGCCTCGCTCACAGCATTCACATACACATAACACACCCCCCACACACACAACACAACCACAAAACACCCCCCCACACACACAAACCACACACCCCACACATCACATACACATGGACAATACATGCCGCCTCGCTCACAGCATTCACATACACATAGGCACAAAATGCATGCCGCTTCGCTCACAGCATTCACATACACATAGGCACAAAGAAAGCATGCCGCCTCGCTCACAGCATAAGGCCACAAGGAATGCATGCCGCCTCGCTCACAGCATTCACATACACATAAGTCACAAGGAATGCATGCCGCTTCGCTCACAACATTCACATACACATAGGCCACAAAGAACGCATGCCGCCTCGCTCACAGCATTCACATACACATAAGGCCACAAGGAATGTATGCCGCCTCGCTCACAGCATTCACATAAAGCCACAAGGAATGCATGTCGCCTCGCTCACAGCATTCACAAACACATAAGGCCACACGGAATGCATGACGCCTCGCTTACAACATTCACAAACACATAAGGCCACACGGAATGCATGTCGCCTCGCTCCAGCATTCACACATAAGGCCACACGGAATGCATGACGCCTCGTCACAGCATTCACAACCATAAGGCCACACGGAATGCTGCCGCCTCGCTTACAGCATTCACAAAACAAAGGCACACGGAAAGCATGTCGCCTCGCTCACAGCATTCACAAACATAAGGCCACACGGAATGCATGACGCCTCGCTCACAGCATTCACATACACATAAGGCCACACGGAATGCATGTCGCCTCGCTCACAGCATTCACAAACACATAAGGCCACACGGAATGCATGACGCCTCGCTCACAGCATTCACATACACATACCCAAGGAATACATGCCGCCTCGCTCACAGCATTCACATACACATAAGGCCCAACTAACATGCCGACTCGCTACAGCATTCACATACACATAATGCCACACGGAATGCATGCCGCCTCGCTCACATCATTCACATACACATAAGGCCACACGGAATGCATGCCGCCTCGCTCACAGCATTCACATAAGGCCACAAGGAATGCATGCCGCCTCGCTCACAGCATTCACATACACATAAGGCCACAAGGAATGCATGCCGCCTCGCTCACATCATTCACATACACATATAATGAATGCCGCCTCGCTCACAGCATTCACATAGGCAATTACAACATCCCTCACATATGTTTCGCGTCATTATATTTATTGGATATGTTATTCGTGTTGATGGCGATTTCTGTGTTTTATTCAAATGTATTAAATTCCATTTAACAGTAACTTGCTACGTTTTCCAAATGTCACAAGCAAGATCTATCGAGCCTCGGACTCTGGATTTCCGGCTTAGTTTCTACCACGCCCGGCATCAAGGATGCAACGGTACCAATGTAAATCATACAGAAATCGTTATAACTAACATTCAGTTTATATCTAAGGTCCAACTCAATCTATAGCAACCACAGGGATTCGGCACGTTGGGGGGGGGGGGGGGGTACTAGTATATATATTCTAAAGCGGCGCAATTCGCGTTGAAACGAGCGTTCTGATTGGATTATGATTATTCTTCATATAAAAAACCCATCTTGTTACATTCTAATAATCCAATCAGAACGCTCGTTTCAACGCGAATTGCGCCGCTTTAGACATTTTCAAAACAAATTGAAAATGCTACGAAATCTCTTTTTGACGTACATTTTTGCCGAATAAACCTACACGTTAGTGGAAACACATTTTATTGATAATGTTATTCACAGTTAAAACTCTCTCGTCGAAGATTTTTTTTGTTGCTGACAGAACCCGTGTCCTAGTATGGAAATGTGACCTGCTATGGCCACTGTATGTGGCAATTGTTTGCAAAGTATACATGCATGCAGCTTAAAGTTGTGTTTTATTTGAAGAACAATATAAAGACTCGGGATAGGCGTTATATTTGGACAGATTTGTACAAAATTGTTTCAGATAGGGCCATTTTACTGATCGATGCGAAATCTGACATCCCACAGAGTAGAATCCCTGTACTTAAATATATATACTAGTACCACCAAACGTGCCGAATCCCTGTGATAGCAACCAGTAGGCGAACGGAGCAGACAACTTCGTATTTTTCCTAGATAGATGGGCTTGTGACATTTCATTCAAATCCTCCCGATGGTATCTGCTCATTTCGCCTACACAATCCTAAATGTTAAAGAAGGTAATGGTTAAATTGTAGTATTACTTTTATATTGTTCTCTCTATTACGTTTACTGAATATAATTTCACGTGGTTTATTTTCAGATGGGCACCTATAATGATTGGTTTCATCATGCTAGCGATCCTCATAGCGAGCTGTGTGTGCTGTATTCGCTGTTGTTTCTTTATCTAAGGTACGTATTACATCGTGCTAGCGATCCACATAGCGAGCTGTGTGTGCTGTATTCGCTGTTGTTTCTTTATGTTTCTTTATCTAAGGTACGTATTACATCGTGCTAGCGATCCACATAGCGAGCTGTGTGTGCTGTATTCGCTGTTGTTTCTTTATCTAAGGTACGTATTACATCGTGCTAGCGATCCACATAGCGAGCTGTGTGTGCTGTGTTCGCTGTTGTTTCTCTATCTAAGGTACGTATTACATCGTGCTAGCGAGCTGTGTGTGCTGTATTTTGTTGTGTCTCTATTAAGGACGTATACATGTGTAGCGCTATGTGTGCTGTATTCGTTGTTGTGTCTCTATCTAAGGTACGTATTACATCGTGCTAGCGAGCTATGTGTGCTGTATTCGTTGTTGTGTCTCTATCTAAGGTACGTATTACATCGTGCTAGCGAGCTATGTGTGCTGTATTCGTTGTTGTGTCTCTATCTAAGGTACGTATTACATCGTGCTAGCGAGCTATGTGTGCTGTATTCGTTGTTGTGTCTCTATCTAAGGTACGTATTACATCGTGCTAGCGAGCTATGTGTGCTGTATTCGTTGTTGTGTCTCTATCTAAGGTACGTATTACATCGTGCTAGCGAGCTATGTGTGCTGTATTCGTTGTTGTGTCTCTATCTAAGGTACGTATTACATCGTGCTAGCGAGCTGTGTGTGCTGTATTCGTTGTTTATGTGTCTCTATCTAAGGTACGTATTACATCGTGCTAGCGATCCACATAGCGAGCTGTGTGTGCTGTATTCGTTGTTGTGTCTCTATCTAAGGTACGTATTACATCGTGCTAGCGATCCACATAGCGAGCTGTGTGTGCTGTATTCGTTGTTGTGTCTCTATCTAAGGTACGTATTACATCGTGCTAGCGAGCTGTGTGTGCTGTATTCGTTGTTGTGTCTCTATCTAAGGTACGTATTACATCGTGCTAGCGAGCTATGGGTGTGCTGTATTCGTTGTTGTGTCTCTATCTAAGGTA
>CM026390.1:97542251-97579244 GCA_014843695.1 Archivesica marissinica | reverse complement strand
AACATTACCTAGATATGTACAATAAATATAATGAAACATTACCTGGATATGTACAATAAGTATAATGAAACATTACCTAGATATGTACAATAAGTATAATGAAACATTACCTGGATATGTACAATAAGTATAATGAAACATTACCTAGATATGTACAATAAGTATAATGAAACATTACCTGGATATGTACAATAAGTATAATGAAACATTACCTGGATATGTACAATAAGTATAATGAAACATTACCTGATATGTACAATAAGTATAATGAAACATTACCTAGATATGTACAATAAATATAATGAAACATTACCTAGATATGTACAATAAATATAATGAAACATTACCTAGATATGTACAATAAGTATAATGAAACATTACCTGAATGTACAATAAGTATAATGAAACATTACCTGATATGTACAATAATATAATGAAACATTACCTGGATATGTACAATAAGTATAATGAAACATTACCTGGATATGTACAATAAGTATAATGAAACATTACCTAGATATGTACAATAAATATAATGAAACATTACCTGGATGTGTACAATAAATATAATGAAACATTACCTGGATGTGTACAATAAATATAATGAAACATTACCTAGATATGTACAATAAGTATAATGAAACATTACCTGGATGTGTACAATAAATATAATGAAACATTACCTGGATATGTACAATAAATATAATGAAACATTACCTAGATATGTACAATAAGTATAATGAAACATTACCTGGATGTGTACAATAAGTATAATGAAACATTACCTAGATATGTACAATAAGTATAATGAAACATTACCTGGATATGTACAATAAGTATAATGAAACATTACCTGGATATGTACAATAAATATAATGAAACATTACCTGGATATGTACAATAAATATAATGAAACATTACCTGGATATGTACAATAAGTATAATGAAACATTACCTGGATATGTACAATAAGTATAATGAAACATTACCTAGATATGTACAATAAATATAATGAAACATTACCTAGATATGTACAATAAATATAATGAAACATTACCTGGATATGTACAATAAGTATAATGAAACATTACCTGGATATGTACAATAAGTATAATGAAACATTACCTAGATATGTACAATAAGTATAATGAAACATTACCTAGATATGTACAATAAGTATAATGAAACATTACCTGGATATGTACAATAAGTATAATGAAACATTACCTAGATATGTACAATAAGTATAATGAAACATTACCTGGATATGTACAATAAGTATAATGAAACATTACCTGGATATGTACAATAAATATAATGAAACATTACCTAGATATGTACAATAAGTATAATGAAACATTACCTAGATATGTACAATAAATATAATGAAACATTACCTGGATGTGTACAATAAATATAATGAAACATTACCTGGATGTGTACAATAAATATAATGAAACATTACCTAGATATGTACAATAAGTATAATGAAACATTACCTGGATGTGTACAATAAATATAATGAAACATTACCTGGATATGTACAATAAATATAATGAAACATTACCTAGATATGTACAATAAGTATAATGAAACATTACCTGGATGTGTACAATAAGTATAATGAAACATTACCTAGATATGTACAATAAGTATAATGAAACATTACCTAGATATGTACAATAAGTATAATGAAACATTACCTAGATATGTACAATAAGTATAATGAAACATTACCTGGATATGTACAATAAGTATAATGAAACATTACCTGGATATGTACAATAAGTATAATGAAACCCTGGATATGTACAATAAATATAATGAAACATTACCTAGATATGTACAATAAGTATAATGAAACATTACCTGATGTGTACAATAAGTATAATGAAACATTACCTGGATATGTACAATAATATAATGAAACATTACCTAGATATGTACAATAAGTATAATGAAACATTACCTAGATATGTACAATAAGTATAATGAAACATTACCTGGATGTGTACAATAAGTATAATGAAACATTACCTAGATATGTACAATAAGTATAATGAAACATTACCTGGATATGTACAATAAGTATAATGAAACATTACCTGGATGTGTACAATAAGTATAATGAAACATTACCTGGATATGTACAATAAGTATAATGAAACATTACCTGGATATGTACAATAAATATAATGAAACATTACCTAGATATGTACAATAAGTATAATGAAACATTACCTGGATATGTACAATAAGTATAATGAAACATTACCTAGATATGTACAATAAATATAATGAAACATTACCTAGATATGTACAATAAATATAATGAAACATTACCTGGATGTGTACAATAAGTATAATGAAACATTACCTAGATATGTACAATAAGTATAATGAAACATTACCTGGATATGTACAATAAGTATAATGAAACATTACCTGGATATGTACAATAAATATAATGAAACATTACCTAGATATGTACAATAAGTATAATGAAACATTACCTGGATATGTACAATAAGTATAATGAAACATTACCTAGATATGTACAATAAGTATAATGAAACATTACCTGGATATGTACAATAAGTATAATGAAACATTACCTGGATATGTACAATAAGTATAATGAAACATTACCTAGATATGTACAATAAGTATAATGAAACATTACCTGGATATGTACAATAAATATAATGAAACATTACCTAGATAGTACAATAAGTATAATGAAACATTACCTGTATGTACAATAAATATAATGAAACATTACCTGGATATGTACAATAAGTATAATGAAACATTACCTGGATATGTACAATAAATATAATGAAACATTACCTGGATGTGTACAATAAATATAATGAAACATTACCTAGATATGTACAATAAGTATAATGAAACATTACCTAGATATGTACAATAAGTATAATGAAACATTACCTGGATGTGTACAATAAATATAATGAAACATTACCTAGATATGTACAATAAGTATAATGAAACATTACCTAGATATGTACAATAAGTATAATGAAACATTACCTGGATATGTACAATAAATATAATGAAACATTACTGGATGTGTACAATAATATAATGAAACATTACCTGATTACAATAGTATAATGAAACATTACCTAGATATGTACAATAAGTATAATGAAACATTACCTGGATATGTACAATAAGTATAATGAAACATTACCTGGATATGTACAATAAGTATAATGAAACATTACCTAGATATGTACAATAAATATAATGAAACATTACCTGGATGTGTACAATAAATATAATGAAACATTACCTGGATGTGTACAATAAATATAATGAAACATTACCTGGATGTGTACAATAAGTATAATGAAACATTACCTGGATATGTACAATAAGTATAATGAAACATTACCTAGATATGTACAATAAGTATAATGAAACATTACCTGGATATGTACAATAAATATAATGAAACATTACCTGGATATGTACAATAAATATAATGAAACATTACCTGGATGTGTACAATAAGTATAATGAAACATTACCTAGATATGTACAATAAGTATAATGAAACATTACCTGGATATGTACAATAAGTATAATGAAACATTACCTGGATATGTACAATAAATATAATGAAACATTACCTGGATATGTACAATAAGTATAATGAAACATTACCTAGATATGTACAATAAGTATAATGAAACATTACCTAGATATGTACAATAAGTATAATGAAACATTACCTGGATGTGTACAATAAGTATAATGAAACATTACCTAGATATGTACAATAAGTATAATGAAACATTACCTGGATATGTACAATAAATATAATGAAACATTACCTGGATATGTACAATAAGTATAATGAAACATTACCTAGATATGTACAATAAGTATAATGAAACATTACCTAGATATGTACAATAAGTATAATGAAACATTACCTGGATATGTACAATAAGTATAATGAAACATTACCTGGATATGTACAATAAGTATAATGAAACATTACCTGGATATGTACAATAAATATAATGAAACATTACCTGGATGTGTACAATAAATATAATGAAACATTACCTGGATATGTACAATAAATATAATGAAACATTACCTGGATGTGTACAATAAATATAATGAAACATTACCTGGATGTGTACAATAAATATAATGAAACATTACCTGGATGTGTACAATAAATATAATGAAACATTACCTGGATGTGTACAATAAATATAATGAAACATTACCTAGATATGTACAATAAGTATAATGAAACATTACCTAGATATGTACAATAAGTATAATGAAACATTACCTAGATATGTACAATAAATATAATGAAACATTACCTAGATATGTACAATAAGTATAATGAAACATTACCTGGATATGTACAATAAGTATAATGAAACATTACCTAGATATGTACAATAAGTATAATGAAACATTACCTGGATATGTACAATAAATATAATGAAACATTACCTGGATGTGTACAATAAGTATAATGAAACATTACCTAGATATGTACAATAAGTATAATGAAACATTACCTGGATATGTACAATAAGTATAATGAAACATTACCTGGATATGTACAATAAGTATAATGAAACATTACCTAGATATGTACAATAAATATAATGAAACATTACCTGGATGTGTACAATAAATATAATGAAACATTACCTGGATGTGTACAATAAATATAATGAAACATTACCTAGATATGTACAATAAGTATAATGAAACATTACCTGGATGTGTACAATAAATATAATGAAACATTACCTGGATGTGTACAATAAGTATAATGAAACATTACCTAGATATGTACAATAAGTATAATGAAACATTACCTGGATGTGTACAATAAGTATAATGAAACATTACCTGGATGTGTACAATAAATATAATGAAACATTACCTGGATGTGTACAATAAATATAATGAAACATTACCTAGATATGTACAATAAATATAATGAAACATTACCTGGATGTGTACAATAAGTATAATGAAACATTACCTGGATATGTACAATAAGTATAATGAAACATTACCTAGATATGTACAATAAGTATAATGAAACATTACCTAGATATGTACAATAAGTATAATGAAACATTACCTGGATGTGTACAATAAGTATAATGAAACATTACCTAGATATGTACAATAAGTATAATGAAACATTACCTAGATATGTACAATAAGTATAATGAAACATTACCTGGATATGTACAATAAGTATAATGAAACATTACCTGGATATGTACAATAAGTATAATGAAACATTACCTGGATATGTACAATAAGTATAATGAAACATTACCTGGATATGTACAATAAGTATAATGAAACATTACCTAGATATGTACAATAAGTATAATGAAACATTACCTGGATATGTACAATAAGTATAATGAAACATTACCTGGATGTGTACAATAAGTATAATGAAACATTACCTAGATATGTACAATAAATATAATGAAACATTACCTAGATATGTACAATAAATATAATGAAACATTACCTAGATATGTACAATAAGTATAATGAAACATTACCTGGATGTGTACAATAAGTATAATGAAACATTACCTGGATGTGTACAATAAATATAATGAAACATTACCTGGATGTGTACAATAAATATAATGAAACATTACCTAGATATGTACAATAAGTATAATGAAACATTACCTAGATATGTACAATAAATATAATGAAACATTACCTGGATGTGTACAATAAGTATAATGAAACATTACCTGGATATGTACAATAAGTATAATGAAACATTACCTAGATATGTACAATAAGTATAATGAAACATTACCTAGATATGTACAATAAATATAATGAAACATTACCTAGATATGTACAATAAGTATAATGAAACATTACCTAGATATGTACAATAAGTATAATGAAACATTACCTGGATATGTACAATAAGTATAATGAAACATTACCTGGATATGTACAATAAGTATAATGAAACATTACCTGGATATGTACAATAAGTATAATGAAACATTACCTGGATATGTACAATAAATATAATGAAACATTACCTGGATGTGTACAATAAGTATAATGAAACATTACCTAGATATGTACAATAAGTATAATGAAACATTACCTAGATATGTACAATAAGTATAATGAAACATTACCTAGATATGTACAATATAATGAAACATTACCTGGATATGTACAATAAGTATAATGAAACATTACCTAGATATGTACAATAAGTATAATGAAACATTACCTGGATATGTACAATATAATGAAACATTACCTAGATATGTACAATAAATATAATGAAACATTACCTAGATATGTACAATAAGTATAATGAAACATTACCTAGATGTGTACAATAAGTATAATGAAACATTACCTAGATATGTACAATAAATATAATGAAACATTACCTAGATGTGTACAATAATACTGGCAAGTCAACAAGTACCAAAACATATAGCCTCAAGATACTAACTACCACATACAAACTACACACAGACAGACTAACAGTTGTAAATGGTATTTTAGTTTTGCTAAGATTGGCAAGTCTATGCATAACGTCCACAATCTGCTACATACTGACATGTATTAACCGTTGACTAGGAGAACATCTGTAATTGCAACTGATGGATCTGAAGAAACCTATAATTTTGTCCGGTGGAAAAGAGACATTATGTCCAGCAACCAACATTCAGAAATACGTGTAATTGCAACGGACTCCAGAGAACATCTAGTATGGTATATTGTATAATGCCCAGAGGGACAGTCAATGTAGAGTCATGTTTTGAAAGTGCAAGAAAAAGGTGATAACATTCCCTGACAAATACAACCTACCCCCGCATTTGATCTTAATTACACAAACGCCTTTGCACATAGTTACACAGATAGTTAACCGTTCATACAGATAGTTAACCGTTCATACAGATAGTTAACATTTCACCAAGATAGTTAACATTTCACGCACTATTTCAATATAACGGAGGTTTGCGATGTGCATCGGCAGACATAGCATGCGCCAAGAGATTTCAAGTGAAATCCAATATATCAGTCCCGCTGTTGGTGTTTCAATATATTATGTGGGTCGCTTTACACCACTTCTATCTGGTGAATCTGGTTTTTATGGTGCAGGTTCGATCCCCCATCTGATCCTAATAAAAGTAACAGCCTTTCAGATGGGACTTTATACAGAGGTCTCGTGTCGGTGCTGTATACCATGCACGTAAAAGAACCAGAGGAGACTCTGGAATGGGTCTCTGTCTGTATCATTGCACTATCCTCCACAAATCTAAAATGACTAATCTCTTCAGGAGACGTCGCTCATATGGGCAACCGATAAATAAACGTAAAACACACACAAGGTCTTACGTTTCATTGTAAGACCCTACGTCCAGTCGTTACAGACGGCCATTCCGTTCTACAGCCCTGGGAGTTTCCCTAGTGGATCCCACTTGTATTGCTAGTAAAATAGGGCACGGACGGACTGTCAAACCTATAGCAGTATTCTCCTATTTGGTTCAATTCGACTGTAAAACTTTAGGAAGTGTTAGGGTACAGGCGGCACTTCCGACGTGTATGAAAGAAAGTAGAACATGTGTTTACTGACTTATTTGTTTATCTAGTCCAACTTAAAAGCATGCCAGGTGTACCCAGAGTCGAATCTAGGGGTTGATAACCGCCTCTACAGTCTCATTACTCGGGTAAGTGTACGTATTTGTCAACCGGACATGGCTTGCGGTCAACTGCAGTTCTTCTTGGGGTAACACACTCTAAGCATGACGACAAGAGCCCGACGATATTGTAAATTTAAATAATCGAGCGAAACTAAACATGTACATGTATCACTAAGCAACCATTTCAATAATTTAATATGACTGTAACCTAGTCAATTATGCTTAGATATGCTGGATAGCTTCCTCACATGAAGAATTCGACAGCCCCAATTGTAATCGATCCAATATCTGTGAGGGGCAAGCTATTTGAAGTAAGCGACTTTAACGACTCGACCACGGAGGTCATAGCTACAAGAGTACGCCCCTGCATGTACACGATATACACCAAGACAACCAGTGGGCTGCTTATATTTTATGCATCACAATGAATAGTGGAATGCACTTCTTCAATGATCAATGCCAGACAATTTAACTATTCAATATCTAAATTATGAACTCCCATTCTAGAGCAAAGTCCGAATACTCGCTGCCGCCCATCGCAATGACCACTGTGTCGGCGATCTTCTCCGGTACCGGGTCATCGATCGTCGTGTTACCGGGATTCTCTGTTACCAATTCACTGACCGCTGTGTCGGCGGTCTTCTCCGGTACTGGATCACTGCTAGCTGTGTTCTTGGGATTCTCCGGTACCAATTCACTGACCGCTGTGTGGGCGGTCTTCCCCGGTACTGTATCATTGGTAGCTGTGTTCTTGGGATTCTCCGGTACCAATTCACTGACCTCTGTGTGGGCGGTCTTCACTGGTACTGTATCATTGGTAGCTGTGTTCTTGGGATTCTCCGGTACCAATTCACTGACCTCTGTGTGGGCGGTCTTCACCGGTACTGTATCATTGGTAGCTGTGTTCTTGAGATTCTCCGGTACCAATTCACTGACCTCTGTGTGCGCGGTCTTCACCGGTACTGTATCATTGGCAGCTGTGTTCTTGGTATTCTCCGGTACCAATTCACTGACCGCTGTGTCGGCGGTCTTCTCCGGTTCTGGATCATTGGTAGCTGTGTACTTGGGATTCTCCATTACCGAATCAGTTAGCTGTACTGAATCTGTCATCACTAACACACCAGTTTCAGTAATATCATAAGCATTCTCTATTCACGTGTTTACATTCAAAGCTGGTTTATAAACTGCAACATTGATCAATAGAATAACGGCAATCTATGTGACAGCTCGATTGGTATGGGGGATCACCACCAACATGATATATCAACAGAAATGGTGCACATGTTGACATTTCACTCCATGTGTTGAACAATGCGTACTATGAAATGTATATTATAGAAACAGTACAAACTTTGTGTTAGTAACATGTACCAGCAGGACCATTTACAAAAGCAGACATAATTATATCGTTCAATGTTACTTGCCACTGTCTTCAACAATGATTGATTGTATTGTAGAACAATTAAAATTTAAGAAATCACCCTGATTAAAGTATGCATGAAAGGTTTGTAAATTGAAGTTTAGGTTTAATAATATTTTATTGCATTTTTTCATACAATACATTACATATATACATACAATATTAAGAACAAATCAGAGATTAATATGTAATTATATGATTGCAGTATACGATACATTTGTTTTGTCGAGGGGAAAAAAGCAAATGGGTTGGAGTGATTTGAATCATATGACAAGATGGTGAGATTTATCCGCTATAACAAATCCTGTTATACATGTCCAGGAAAGGTGTTGTTAGGTACACTGCCCGTCGCTCAACTGGGCAAACGGTAGCTATGTTAAATAAACTTAAATAATAATAAGAAAAGCTATGACAACAATTGTTGCCATAGCAATAGTCATCTACTATAAATAATGATGTAGGGGTTAGAGAATGGAGGTATATATTAGCAAGACATCTCAACCCCCCACCCCCCATATTTAAAAGTAAAACGTTTAAAATAAATACCATCTAAAAGTGATGATCCTGACCCTCTCAATATCAAATCTTTCAGATGGGACTATAAACGAGATACTCGCCTCGTTGCTATACAACAGGCATATAAAACAACCAACGTGTGGACACTATTTAGGTGGATCTGTAGTCCAGTGGTAACACGCTGGACTGGTAATCCAGGTATCACATGTTCGATCCCCCGTCTGACCCTAATAAAAGTAACAGTCTTTCAGATGGGATGTTAAACCGAGGTCTTGTGTCAGTGCTTTACACTGTGCACGTAAAAGAACCAGAGGAGACTCTGGAATGGGTCTCTGTCTGTATCATTGCACTATCCTCCACAATCTAAAATGACTAATCACTTCAGGAGGCGTCGCTCACACACTGTTTATACTAAGAATAGCTATGCATGGTTTACTGTTAAACACGAGAAACGACAATATAGCAAACATGTCGACAGTGTTTTAGGAAAGGGTTGTTGCACTGACTACATGCATATAAACCAATTTAGCTAAAGAATACCTTTAAATCTTAATGTATATTCAATATGCTAGGTCACTTGCATAAGTGGTGAAGGTTGGTAGGAGAAACCTACATTTGTATATTCGACCTGTACAAGATACAAGAAGCTTTATTTAACGTCGGATTACATTTACAAATAACATTAGCTAATAAGCTATTTTTCCAACAAACATATATTATAATCAAAACATAAGAAAAAACAGCTAAGAAATAAAAGTTGGTTTAAACATGAATACAACACAGGACATAGCATAATTAAAACATGTTAAAGCGAGCACCTAAAAGACAAAAATAAAATTAATACATTGTGTTAATAGTTTTAACAATTTAAGGATAACATACAGCTTAAGATACAAGCAACTATATAATATAGATAAATCTTAAGAATTCAAATAGAAATACACTATTGATTGATACACTGTGTTGTAGTTGCTGATCTTGGCCTGTGGCCTAAAAACTGCAAAGAACAAAAAATGTTAAGACACTGACAGGCAAAAAGGTACACTACTGTGAAATTAAGATATGTTTTAAAAAACAGTTATCCCCCAAATCAGATTTGGAAAGGAACTGATCAGCAATTACCTCACAGGTATCTTAAAACAAAATACATAAAAAGCAGTTAAAGCAACTATTTGTGGCATGCAAATTTATAGAACACTAAAACTAAGTTACAACAATCAAATTAGAACATCAAGCTAGCACAAATCATAAATCTGTAAATAGGGATGAAAAGGTTAGACGAGAAAGTAGCAGTTAATGGAAATTAAAAATTGGGAAGCAGTGGTTAGGTAAAATACATTAAGACATAAAAAAAATATATATTGACAAAATGTTGCTACCAAGTCATTTTGTCCTTGTTTATAAATACATGTATGCCTACAGTCTGGTGGAAAAAAACAAGGAATTTCTATAGTCAACAGTTGTGTTATGTTATCATCTGTGACCTGGGTTGGGGATTTGCGTCAGGGAATCACTTAATAACAAGATTAAGAAATAAACGTGTTTAATTCAAGTAAAATACTACAAATATCACCATAGTACATGACAGCAATGTTTCTATACAGATATTCAAAAAGATGCAAATCATAACATATTAATGAACATAATTTATATACATGCAGTCTAAATACATATATACATGCAATTGCATAAGAAATTATACATTTCTAACAACTTGAGCAAATATTTATGATGTTTTATTTACAATAAAATGGACCACGATGGCCCTATATAGCTCACCTGACTCATGCAACAACTATGAATATCATTGTATTGTACATTGATCAATCTTACTAAATGTCGGTGGTAGATTTTCCGAAGAATTTGTAATATTTTGAGATGGAAGAATTTGTACCATGATGACAAGTAAATACTAAATCATAAATGGTGACTATAGACCCTATGGTTGCTGAGGAGAAGACGCTTGAACGTGTTCACTGACGCCGCCGGATGGGGCGGTAACCATATATGTAGTTTCTTCAACACTTGCTATGGGTTTTCAGGATTTACGCATCTATAAACTACATAAGGGGATGCTATATTGTGATATCCGCTTTAAGTATCGAACAAAGGTTATTAACGGAAATAAACTAATGATCGAAAATGGATTTTGAACATTGTGCGTAATTTCCACTTGTTTTCCATAGAAACTACCGCCAATCTGTAGGAGTAAACAGGTCAAGTGGTTGGGAAATATTTCTCCATAATTTAAATATGTAATTAATTGATGGTTGTTTGGGTCAGGCAGTCAGTGGTTAAGCTTGGCTGAAATCTTGGGAAGAAGTCACTTATTCCTAACTTCTTCTCACTATTCATACAGTTAGAAATTCGAAAATTTACAGAGAAGTATAACTTCAACTACTGTGTTCAGGAATGTATGTTTAAATGTTAAACCAAATTGACCTGCATAGCATACAGTAAATAAATATGTTATTGCTCTCTATCATGACATGTATTTCACTAATATTCCAACACATTCAAGACACTGTGTTTTCCATAAATCACAATAAATGGTACAATGATCATCTTATTATTTTGCTATGTCTCATCACAGACAACCACTATGACACATTTGACTGTTCACATACGGAACGATACAGTACAACCGAACATCTGTGACCATCTGCAGCAAATAAGTATTCCTGTAAAACACAATATATAAATTCTTGTTATTGTATATATATATACTGTAGATTGCTGTAATTGACATTGGCTTGCTGGTAGTATTAGTATCCAAATCACTGGAATTCAAAAATAAATGCAGGAACAAAAATATAAGTTTTGGTATTATAATTTTTAGTGGCTTTACTGCGAGTACATGTGTGCACTACAATAACGTGGGTTCTTGGAAACATGATCTGATCGGACAAATCTATAATCCTATCTACATGTTCCTGGTACTTGCAAAAATAATCCACCATATTGGAAATCTTAAAATCATCAACAATTATGGGAATTATAATAGAAATAGTAAATGAATTTAAAATGGTAGACATATTGAATGGCAATTGGCAGTTTCGTGGAATCAAGTATAAGTTTTGAGAAACGATTAAGAAAAAACGGCAGACAAGACAAGCAAAGAACATGGTATCAATTGTGAGAACAAGTTGTCAATAAATCACAAAGTTGTGATAAACTTCAGCCAAACATGTAGACGACCATTTCGTAATTGCTACAATCAACATGACCTATCCCACATCATGGCATAGTGTGGGGCCGTTACCTTTCAGGATGATCATTACCTTGTGAACTTTACCACATCACTGATCAGTCAATTGTAACCCCCAACTCTCCTCCCCATCATATACAATTGTAAATGCTACGACATGTTCCAAAATGATAAAACATTGTCAACTCTCAAGATGAATATCAAGCATTTTTGATTGGCTGATTCTGGGTATCAACCTAACACTATGGTACAGACTTTGAAAATAGTTTTATAATCCTGGACATACTATTTTTATGTTTGAATCTACATAATTTTATTTTATGCAGCAGTGTTTATTCGAAAGTGGTGACAACGGCAGAAACTTCAGGTTTATTGTTTGTCGCTCCATTTGTGAATTCGAATTATCTTCGCTGCATACCAACAACTTTTGTGATTTCAAAAATCTCAGACATTGGCACAATTCAATTATGGCAGGCTTGTATATACAAGGACTGAAACTAAATGTTATGTCGATCCGTTGCATATTAATGACAATTTCTTCATATTATCATCAACATATGTAATCTGAGTTTCACTACAAACTGTTTTGGTACACTAGAAACCATAGGCACCGATTACAGGCCACGATATTGTGATATTAATAGTTTGACACTGGTCAGACAAATGATTAAAATGCATACAAAATCTGATGTGTCTGATATGAGGAGTATTTCTCACTAGGGTTTCAACGGTTACACGTGTAAACGGAGCCGTGTCGTGTAATGGCAATACAAGTGTACTAATTGAGTAACCGTGTACACTATCTTATTTGATGACGTTGTATAATGAAGCTTAGTGACGTAATAAAATCAGAGCATCGACCGTTTCACTGAGACCTAGTACATGTAAATAATCATGGAGAATAAACAAAAGTGTAAACGACGTCATGCCGTGTACAAAGGATCGTGTACACGTTTACAAAAATCTGTACATTTGGCAGCCCTATTTCTCATACATACATGTATCAACATCACCCGACATGCCTGAAACATACGCTCTGCACATCATCTCGAGCAACATACATGTCAAGTGATTATAGGATTCCTCCAGCGGTTCAAGATATTTGAGAGGACACACATTTGTGACGGGTAGACGGAGACCATTCCGCTATGCGTGTTAAATATACAGAGATGCTACTAACAAAGGGTATTAAATAATGAAAATAAAATTACAGAGACTGTAGAAGTGGAATTCGCAGTTACAATTGTGCCATTAGGTAAGGCACTTAAATTTCACATAATTATTGTCTTAGGATTAACCCTTTCCTTCATTGACATTTAGGTTAGTATACTATTATATCTCCATATAAACGACAGCCATTTAGTTATAGTGCAGTGTATAAGTAGTCACCATATCTTTCCCAACTCCACAGACATTACTGGGACTACATGAGATTTAGGTTAGTATACTATTATATCTCCATACAAACGACAGCCATTTAGTTATAGTGCAGTGTATAAGTAGTCACCATATCTTTCCCAACTCCACAGACATTACTGGGAAAACATGAGATTCTGGCCTGCATTATGAACATTGGTTTGGCTACTACATTGTCAATGTATGTCGTATTGGTAATGGCATCAAGAGGTGCTTCTATGAGGGAAAGGGTTAATATAAGTTGTAGGAACTTGTTTCGCAATAAAGTTAAATTGCTAAATTTGTATAAACTAAAAGTGGATTGTTTTGGCAAATACTTACACCATGATGAAATCCAAGGAATGCCATTGAGCTTGAATCTGTAACTTAACATCCTAGGTTGGAATGTCCTAAAAATAATAAAACATGTACACCAGTGAGTTGTTTTAACAGGAGCAGGGTAATACATATGTCGACGAAAACCACGCCCAGTTGAAAGTGATGTCACCCTTTTTGAATATTTACTCATTGAAAAACAAATTAATATTAGTTTGTCTTGCTGAGAAATTGAATTTTCCATTTGGAAACTGATAGCATGTTGAGCAAAGAAAACACAGATAAAACAGAGGAAACAACTTAAGATGTATATACTGTTTGGGAGTATTCAGGGATAGTAACACTGGGATATGAAGTGTTTGGAGGTACTAGTATATAAATGGTAGTTCAGGGATTCTATTCAGTAGGACGTCAGATTTCGCACTGATCAATAAAGTGGTTCTATATGCAACAATTGTAAACAAATCTGTTCCAATTATAGCGCCTATCCAGAGTCTTTATATATATAATAAGTGTTCTTCAAATAAAACACAATTTAAAAAATTGTTGACTGCTAAAATTATTGAGCTACTTATACATGTAGTCTTTACTTTAGCCAGCGTGCAGAGTTAAATGTAGATATAATTATTACTAGTCTACACAGTAATTTACCCATTTTTGATAATGATGGATTTTCAGTCATTACATCTATACAGTCTGGTGGACAGTTCCGGAGTCAACACAACCAAGGTGGAACCCATCCATTACAAATTGTACTGCATCATCATCTTTGTATAATAATTTTGTTAGCGACAGAGGCAATGTAGCATGTTGTCTGGAATCGAGTCTACCACGCTGTGTTTCCACTTCCTCGACATTGTGATGTCAACCTAGTAGAATAAAAGGTGTGTTTTGCATATAAACCGACAGCTATGAAATGCTAAACTGTCTAATCTTATCAGTGATTATTATGACATTGCAATTACTTTAGTTGGTGTCGGTTCTTCAGTTAATTGGTTAATCCAGTTGGAAGTGTGGACGGCTTGCAAGACGGCAGCCATGTGTTCAAGCCCCCAGTACACAGGTTTTCAGGGAGTTAAACATGTTTGCTACACTCCTTGTCGTTAGTCAAAGGCATATATTATGTGGATTTGCTAAATAAACATTGGTGTTGTTGTTGTATAATTAGAAGTAATTGCAGATATAGCGTCTTTTTTTCTGCTTAAAACCATAGGAAAGAAACTTTTGCCTTGCCAGGGGTATTTACAATGTAGCGGCATCGGTTATCTTTAGTGTTGTGGATGGTGTAAAGAACAATGAGTAGCTTTATTTTGCGAGTAATTCTCAGCACCTCATACTTGTCAGTACATTTACAAAGAACAGGAGGGAGAAGTGTAGCGATTCGGCACAGTCTATACATCAGACTGCACATGCCCACTTAGGAGAGCCAACTTGCAAGCGGGTGGTCGTGGGTTCAATCCCTGCACCATTTTACTTTTTTGTATGTTCCATTAATATCAAACCCTTTGCACGAACCTAGCTATGTTTTCATGGGCAGGGTTAGCCGACCAATACTAAGCAATGTGTGTTAGGTGCCTTGCAACAATGTGACATGACCGATCATACAACCCGGGACAGTTCCATACCAAATCCGACGCTCTACAAGGACGCCACCCATTTTTCTTCAACAAATTGACAATTCAATGGGAAATCCAGGTGTAATTATAAAGTTTTTAAAAGATCCCAACATACCCAAACTCATTAAATGCATTAAACAATGCAAAAAACACATCAATGCAACATAATAATATTATATTAACATACTGATATCGGAATGTAATGATGTATGACGGGAACTAATATGTTTTAACAAAATACCCCACCCACCACAGACTTACAGAGACATTCAAGTCTTTGATAAATAATACGCATTAATGCCGTTATGTAACAGGACAATATTTCGTACCTGGGGGAAACTAATATAGTCGCACTTGTTGCAATATTTATATGTTGCGACCTTCAAGATAAATGGGTTTATCTCTGATAAATGACACATATATATCGGGATCTGAATGACTGGTCAATAAAAATATTTTACGTACAAAACAGTTCAATGTAACTGAATGCTATGATTTTTGGAAAGTAGGTCAACACTGAAAATCAGCTGGTTCTAATAAGTACGCCAAATAGACTACATTCTCCAGTACCATAAAGAAATATTTCCTAAATGAAAACGATATTACTTACTTGTTATTATTATTAGACATATAACGTTGCTAACATTATATCACAGGCTGCAATATACATCAAGTCCCGGTATATTCTGTTCGCCGTAAAATGGTGCTATTTTTAATTGTACATGTATGCAATTACTGAGTAGTGATTTTTTTGCAAACAACGCCCAACACCAAACATATTTTTCCAATAACAACTCACTAACATTTCACCTCATGGATTGATGTTCCTAAACTTAACGGACTATTATAAATAAACAAATATAACAAAAGTATATGGAACTATTTTGATTTTAGTGATTTCATTTGTGAGGTCGGTCGATTCTATTACACAGATGGGGGAGATGAGTTTTGATCTGCATTTACAGACACTGATATTATACATAAATAAAGTTATATCATTTTAATAACATATTAATACTAGAGGAACGACTTACAAAGTTAATAATATGACAAGAAATGACATAAATAGAACATGTTTGACATATATACAACATTGTTATACTTTATTACATCCCTAATTGCTGAGTAAATCCATGTTTACCCCAATACCAATTATACATAAAAGAATGGTTATACAGAATTGTTATTCGTATGAAAATATAATGTCCCACTATCTACGCAGCGTGAGAGACAGTACATATCTTGTTCAACTTATAAATTAACATTATTTAATTATTAAAATTCAGTATCAAGCTTAAACAAGATATATTTAAAATTAACTAAAAAAATATCTATCCTCCACTGGACTAAAAAATGTGCTAAATGTGTGCGTGCGTGCGTGCGTGCGTGCGTGCGTGCGTGTGTGTGCGGTACGATACGTATGTATGCATGCATGCATGTATGTATGTATGTATGTATGTCCCATTAATGTCAAACCTTTTGCGGGGACCTAGCCATGGTTTTCCTGGGCAGGCTTAGCCGACCTAAGTGGTTAACCAGTACTAAGCAATGTGTGTGATGTGCCTTGCTCAATGACACTACATACGTGGCCCGACCGAGTATGGAACCAGGGACCGTTCCAAATCCGACGCTCTACAACTGGACCACGGACACCACGTAAACTCCCCTGTGGAAAGGAATTAGTATACGCATTTTAACATGCTTGTTTTCCAATCCAGATATTTACTTTTACAGCACATTATTCTGAATACAATACCTTTAAACTAATAGTGTTGTTTGTGAGTTGCACAGCTTATATCTTATATCCTATATGTGGAAGTTTTACTGGTTACTGTTTACATGTGTCATTATGCTATTTCATGTTTTAATTTGTTGAAGACCTCATGGTAGATTGTCTTAATTGTTCAAATGAGTTGTCTCATTAAATAAAGTCTTTATTATTATTATCTATATAAAGAACATAAGCACACGTATAAAACAAATGTGAGGGCACATGTCTGTATTTGTCTCGTTAAATAAAGTATTTATTACATACTTGCATTTTACATGTGTATACATGTACGTGAAATGCAAAGAAAAGTGCCCGAGCAGTTAATACTATGCATAGTATTGATATGATATACAGTATACATCCGTTATGTCGAATTCCATCGGATGGAACAAAATACTTCGACATAACCGACGTTTGACATAACGAAATTCGATATAAACGGAGTCAGTTATATGTAAAATGATAGTGTCTGAAACGGGACTTTGATCCGACTTCGAGATTAATTTGGCTAGGAGTCATAACAATATCAGATTCAATATTTTATTAAGTAACGTAAACATACACTGTTTCTAGTTACATGATCAAATATATTCACATATAAGTTATCAACATGACAACATTTGTTTTTTAAGATACTATTTACAATATAACATGACATCGATTGTACATATACGTAATATGCTATATAGACAATACACAGCAGGGAACAACAAACACATGAGGTTAAACATGCATGAGCATGAATGGGTATTTACAAGATTCTTAAAGTAGACACATTGATAGTATAACACTAGATGTTCCAACAAAAGAATAGCCAGTTATATAAGTCGTAAATAATACCAGTAGTCATACGCATGGAGGAGTGCATACATGATAGTACTATTATTCTAAAATACAGTCAAACCTGTGTTAGTGGTCACCTCTATTAAGCAGCCAACCTGTATTAAGCAGCCAGTTTACATATTCCCAATGTGTTGTTTTATTATACATTTGACCTCTATTAAGCAGCCACCTGTGCTAAGCAGCCAATTTCTGTGATTCCCTTGGCTGGCTGCCTAAGACAGGTTTGACTGTATTGACAATGTTCTGTTCAGAGTTAAAGACAGACATGTTATTAGAGACAGCGGCAATTGGATCAATTAACGTTGAAGAATAGCCAGTGTCCCTTGTTGGTTCGAATATTACATTCCTCAGATCGTTGATTAGTAGGATAACTGTATTTCAATGCCAATATCAAACATTTTATTCAACATAAACCATTATTACACTGTTTATAGTACACATTATAAGAGAAGACATGGACATACACTTAGGGCCACTTGTAACCCGACACTTAAATAAATCGGTATAATTGGATTATTTGTGAAAGGATTTCGTTCTAATTAGGACTATGTATAAATCAACACATCATACGTACATACAAGAAATTTCTTTTGAATTGATGAACAAAAAGGTACAAAATTTAACAAATAACAAACAACACTGTAAAATCAAAATTCACAAAATAACACAATGCAAGACCAGACACTTCAAATCATGGTTCAATATATTAATTTGAAATTATAGATTATGTTATTCAGCTACATTATCTGAACAAAAATGATCATATCGTTCACCTGTGAGACGGAGGTCTGTGCACGTCGTAAGAGACATGGGAGGACACACTAGATATTAGTTTCTCGGACATACAGATTGTATTGGGTGACTTTTCACATTGTTCGAATATTGCGTTGTGTCATTATTTTGTGAATTTTGATAATACAGTGATGTTTGTTATTTGTTAAGTTTTATACATTATTGTTGATGAATTAAAAAGAAGTTTCTAGTATGTACGTATGACATGTTGATTTATTCTTGGTCCAAACGTGAATAAAATCCTTTCACAAATAATGCAATAATACCGAATTATATAAGTGTCGGGTTACAAGTGGCCCTAAGTGTATATAGATACCATTTTCTGAAGGTCATATATATATATGTATAATGGGGGTTCTGGTTCAAAAACCGATGTTATCACCGTTTTGAACCTCAAATCCCACAGATTCTATTCAAAATCACCTCCCACACCGACTCAGATTTGAAAAAGTATCACATAACACCCCTTTGTACATGATTCTAACAATATATAACTTGAATCCTAATGACAACAATCGTCATCAATATTTAATTACATATTTAAAAATCTTTTCATAGTATTAAAAAACACAATGACCAAACAAGACAACATCACAACAGCTGCATTCGAGGAACTCCTCAAAGAGCAAACTGTTAAAATAGTCAAATGGGTAGACTTGGAAGAAAACCATATTTACACAGTCGTCGACGGAAGGGACATTGATACCGAGTACGGTGAAGCGCTAATACTGAAACTATCTGACGACACAGAGGTGTGGGCTCCTGGGCATATGAAGAAGAAGATGCGTGCTGATAAGTATCCGTTCTATTTTAGGTCGCTTGGATTGAAGGCGTGTAAGACGAATAAAAAAAATAAGTATCATGCATATGATCTTGTGTATCCGAAGTAGTATGGTTATTTTTTTGTGTCTATTCAAATTCATTCTTAAACATTCTGTAAGGAAAAAATACCATAGGATCACTGTAATTCACTTTCAATGATTACGCTGTAATCGTTAATGTGAAGATGTTATTGATTACGCTGTAATCGTTAATGTGAAGATGTCATTGATCACCAGCCAAGATCATCGCAAATTCCATCCATAAGTTTCATATTCTGTAATACAACGCGAAGTTCAAGTGAGCACTTTCTTAAATTTGGGTGTTTGTCAACAAGTTTGTATAATCTTACAAGCGCATTGCAGTGTGAAACACAAAATTTAACTCCATGTTGAGTTAAAAACACTCCAGTATTTCCAACTTTTCTGTGCTTCAACTCGTTTATAACTGCACCCTCTAACGCAGAATGATAGATAATGTCTCTTTTACAACTTCTTATGTGGAGTTCTAAATTCTTAATCGTCTCCACACATTTTTCAACAGTATCAGTAGAAATATCTACTTCTCCACTAATACTCCTTTCTTCTGAATAAGATTGTAAAAGCTTTTCGCGTAGTTCCTTTCCTACCACACTTCTTGTACGTTTCAGCACTGGTTTTTTCTGCACTTCTGAGACAGTTATTTTCTGAGAATAACTATTCCACCACTGTTTTATATTATCATCCTGTGGGTATTGTTTAAGAAGATATTCAACTAACTGTTGAACACCATTGTCTCTTTCATCCATTTTAAAAAAGTGGGTGGATTGTACATTGACCATGTCGTTATCAGTTCTTAGATATGCGGTATAGATATGCTGTATATGTTCATAGACACACATTTTTAGATTACATTCATTAATGATTAACACGAAAATAAGGACATACACATTACTTTTGTGTTTCTTGATATTTCGGTGGTGGGTCGTTTACAAATACAATCTTATTGAATAAAATTATGTGTCTTTTATCTTTTTTTGAATGGCACTAACCGCTTGCGCCCTTCCTTCTTCAATCAACTTTTTTCTTTCTACTTCACTCACTCCAGACTGTTTTGAGCGCGTCTTATCTTTGAGATCATTATATCTCTCTAGTTCATCCAGAACCATCTTAAATTCTTGTTCTGAAATTTCCCCGTCATTCAATGCCTTTGAAATCAAATCCTTCACGCTGTTTAACTTGCTCTCTGCAATCATCTTAATTTCATAATGCTTCTCGGCTTTTGAATGCAGTCGTCTTCTAATAAACTTGACACATACCCCTGCTACACCACAAACTATTGCAGCTATTTCCAGAGGCAACATTAATGATATCGCCAAGCCAATGCCACCCATAATCACACTCCCAGAAATGAGAGTGGTGTCAACTGCATCTGTAATATTTATACTCCGTTTATATTTCTTATACAATGACTGCCTAATGTATCTGAATGCAACCATTGCTTCATGTTTTACAATAAAAAACATAAAAAAAATCAAAACAATTCAATCAACAAAGCTACAACACTAGCGTTTGTATCCTTAGAGCTAGCTGCTGACACAAAGTTAATAACCGACCCAGCCTCAACATAATAAGGCCTATCAAACCGAACAAAAACAGATTGATCACCCTTAGGGATAGAAACACCATAAGATGTGTCAACACCATTAACGGAAATGTTAACAGCTGCACTACCTTTAGATGAACTAACCTGTGGTGCCGTTAGTGACATCGTAGTAATATTACCAGATCTCATCATCGTATATCCTGAATTCTTATCTGTTGCTCCGTTTCCAAAAGACCATTCAGATCTTCCCTTTGTTAAAAACCCAGATTCTTCTGCCCAAACAGTTATTATAACAGGGTTCGGCGCAGGTACAGATGGACCAAATATACTCATTTTTTTATGTGTGAATAATGGGTAGACCATTGTTGTTAATAGCGTTGTTATTCTGATCTGTAAGCCTAAGTTCCAATTCTGACACAGTTCCACCAGTAAGTTGCTTAAACTCTGGATGTTCATAACGTACATTCACAATTTGTTCAAATGACTCATCCTCCACCGGAACAACTGCAATCACATTACTTGGTGCTCCGTTATGGAAGTTGTTTTCTGTATTTAGCTGGTTTAAATGAACATGAATGATACGCAGCGGAGCAAAGTCAATTGATTTGTTAGCAATATGAGTCCCAGCACTATAGCCTTGGTCTTTATCAGTGAAACCTAGCATTGCTTTTAATCCGTTAGATATCTGTACCTTGTAATCAGGAGGGATGGTCATTGTTATAATACCGTTTGATGTATTATAATCCAATTTCACACCTGTATGAATGAGAATAGATTTTAATTCATCAAATCCATACAAACCTGGTTGGATTGTGAACTTAAAAGGAGACTTGCTCCCAACATTCCAACGTACATACTCATGTGTAATGTTGTACCATCCAACATTATATGTTATGGATCGCAGACCAACTTTAACGCAAGATCTGCTGTTATCTATGTACTGCTGAAGTGGCACTATTTTATTAATATCCGAAATTATATGCTGCATTTATAAAATGATCAGAAAAGAATTTAAATACAACCCCGACGCAGGATATCCATCCTCAAGTGCTTATACTGATAAGCATAACATAGACATTATAAACCAAAAGATACATGTAACATCTGATGGTAAACACTTTGATGCACAGTTCACAGATTTGTTCGAAAAGTATATCCTACCCTCTATGACTAACTCCACTGATGTAACACGATGGAATACAGATGCTATAAACTTCTGGCAAAACCAACTCAACTTTGCAATATGGTGTGCTACAACAGGCTGTGGTGTGGATAGTACCAATCATATCAACGGAGATGGTTTATCAGGTTCATTCTTTAAGTTCCATGTTTACTACCAGACCAGACGCATCCTCATTGAAATGGCTGCTGCACTGCCTCAAAATAAAACATGGAATGCGCTTAACAACACATATAACCGTAAAGCTTATGAGCGTATATGTAGTGAATTCAATGTTGACAAAAATGCTGATTGGAGAATCAAAGGTAACAATCATGGATTTGGAAAACCATATGAGAAGTGGCCTAACACAGCTGGATATCGTGAAGCTAATATGGGTCACATTCCGCCAAACTATATATTTGCCAGTAACTCACCTCATGGTCGATTTGACATTCTATTCATAAAGCAAGACCCTAGTGTAGCACTCTCATGGACCACTCTCATCTTAGATAAATCAGATGGCTTCACAAAAGCTGGTGTGGAAAGAATAAATGACAGTATCAGAACATTCTGTTGGGCTATCCTCGGTTCACAATCTCAGACTAGAACAAATATCATCGGTACAGGTACAGCGTTTGATGCGCAAAAACAGTTTAATGCTAACGTCGAAGATGCAATGAACAGCCCTGTAAATCTTCCAGATCAAATATCACGTTATGAGGATGTGTTAAAATATGCAAGAAGTAAGGTTGATTTTGTATTCGGTACAGGTTTATACATGTCACCAAGTAATATGGAGCTAGAAATAGGTGCTAGCATTCAAGGCTATAACAACAAGATAGTCATTGCTACCGCTGAACAAGCATTGGGTCTTAATAACAGTGTGAATCTGACACCGATTCCTCCTGTAATAAATCACACTGTAAAAGGTACATTTACACCAGGGGGAACGTATAAGAAGCATGTTGTGAATCTTCCTCCTGCAGATAAAACACTGCCGAATAACAGGAAGGTTGTATCGCATATAATACCACATGAATCATCTCCTATAACACATCCGTTGTTACATGGTAGTGAACTAACGCATAGTGAAAAAAAGACAGCCATCATCTTTGGTTCAATGATGATTGGTATAATTGCATTTGCTGTTAGTAGTACATGCAGCTCTTTGGGTGTTGTGTATACGTCATCACTTGTTGTGTATACGTCATCACTATAGAGCCTATTGATGATATATCGCGCAACTGCCGATCTCTTTACTTGTTGCGTATACGTCACCACCACCACTACATAGCTCTTTACTTGTTGTGTATACGCGTCACTATAGAGCCTATTGGTAATAGCTTTATAAATAGCGATCTCGTACCATTCTATAAATATAGACTACGAACCGATCCATAAATAACTATTACGAACGTTTCTATATAAATATAGTCCGATTAGAACGGTCTTAGTACTCAAGCAGCTTCACGAGCTTCAACGAATATATCTTACATCGTTACGTATAATTCCATAAAAACGCGATAAATTATTAATAATCCGTAATATACGTTTTAGAATGGCATGTCACTAGACATAGCCATAGCGTATATTAAACACGAATAAAATACACGTATTTTATCGTATAGAGTGATACAACGATTAATATAAATGTCTAATACGTGGTGTTCCATGCCCTGTAACATAATTAACTGAATCCAAGCGGTATGAGGTTATATGTTTGTCAGGTGACCCTGAATAACCTTATCTAGAAATGCGAGAGAAATACACGGAGCCCAGCTACAACAGTACGATACATCTCAGTTTAAGCAACTCCCCCAACACCAGCAGTACACAAAATGAAGGCTAAATCCGTTTGCATCAGTATTTACTACAAAATACGTCATTAGTTGCCTGGAATGCCATATAAATACTTAAGCACGGAACCAAACACTGACGCAGGTAATTATAAAACCCGTCTGATGGCTATCTCCGAATAAATCCTATGATTTAGTATGACCCACGTTAATTCTCTGCTCGGAATGCCTCCAATAATGAATCCAAACGGTATGAGGTTATATGGTTGCCAGTTGACCCTAAATAACCTTATCTGGGAAATGCGAGAAAAATTTATAACCATCACCATCGCAGTAGGTACACAACATGACATCGAAGTAATTAATACGTTTACATACAGAGGTTGCTCTCACATGACAACTGAAGTGTTCCAAATTGAACAGGACGTAAACAACTATAACTTAATCATCGGCTAATTGGTCTTAATTGATGCGATGTAGCGGCTTGTATAGCCTCAATGAGAACGAAATATTTATTTCTGTCTGCTTATCAACTCGAAGGTATTTTCCATGGAACATTATTAGACTCGTTTCAAGTTTGATTTATTTGACATCTTACCACGCGTGCATTTTGAATCGCAAACCCCACGCTGTATCTCAGCGGGAGGTCGATTTTGTTAAATGTCAAACACTCTTTTCGCTATCTAGCTAACATAAAATTGTAATTTCATCACCGGTTCAATAAAATAATCCAAGCGTTCATAAAATATTACGTTAGTGTTTGTGCGTGTGTGCGTGCGTGCGTGCCTGCGTGCGCGTGTGTGTGTCTGTGCGCGTGCGTGTGTGTGCGTGTGTGCGTGCGTGCGTGAGTGCGTGCCTGCGCGCGTGCGTGCGTGTGTGATAAGAATGTAATATTTGGCAAGTTACTGATTCCCTCTATCAGGTTGTATGTTGTTTGCGGTTATTTTATATAATGTATATCTATTTACCTTACCACACGCCCGTCTGTCCGTCCGTCCGTCCGTACGTCCATGCACTATCCTCCATCTTAACCACTAGGCCACGGAGACGGTGTATGTATGTTTCAACACAAGCGGTTGAAACTATAAATGGATGCTTCAACACCTGAGTTTGAAACTATGAATGTATATTTCAAACCAAACTATCAATATAGCCTATATATACATATGCAACACAGAGTTATAACACGCGTCGGTTTATACGAAGAGCAGACGTAATGCCAACGAGTCCGACGCTACCCTTCATTTTGATCTATCGATATATCTATAATACTGATTATCTCCCTTTAATCGTAAATACGTTTGAAGAAAAATGAACTTTAGAGGAAACTGGCCTTGTTTGGTATCGTCGGAAAGATCTCGAAGAGACAATGACGACGATATCTTTCCTTTATTTATACGGCCAGTAGTTTTAGAGATAGCGCGATTTAAAGATTTGATATATTCTTAAAGTCCCATTTACGAAAATAAAAAAAATATTTAAACGTAACTATAAGTTAGTTCTAATATACGCGTATCGACGTCACGAGTCCGACGCTACCCTTCATTTTGATCTATCATTAGTCGATATATCTATAATACTGATTAGCTCCCTTTAATCGTAAATAAGTTTGAAGAAAAATGAACTTTAGAGGAAACTGGCCGTGTTTGGTATCGTCGGAAAGAGCTCGGCCAGACCCAGACGTTGATATCTTTCCTTTATTTATACGGCCAGTACTTTTAGAGATATAGCGGTTTAAAGATTTGATATATTCTTAAAGTCCCAATTACGAAAATAAAAAAAATATTTAAACGTAACTATAAGTTAGTTCTAATATACGCGTATCTACGTCACGAGTCCGACGCTACCCTTCATTTTGATATATCATTAGTCGATATATCTATATTACTGATTATCTCCCTTTAATCGTAACTGAGTTTGAAGAAAAATGAACTTTCGATGAAACTGGCCTTGTTTGGTATCGTCGGAAAGATCTCGAAGAGACAATGACGAATCCGCGACTCAATTAATGGTCCGACCTCATACCGGAAGTAGTGATCCGAAAAACCGGAAATACCTATATAAATTCGTTATAAAAGCTTTATTATAGGTCTATCTATCCGGGGGTTTCGATAAACGATTATACGTTCCGAGCCTACGATTTTCAAAATGGAGGATAAAAATGGCGGAAAAACACTATCTCGCTTATTAATGGTCCATTCGAATCGGTGTGTGCCATTTCTGTCCGTACCTACCATTAATTCTAATTACGTAGCTAATGTCCGTACACACTCCCTCTACACATTCTCGTTATACCGATTATATTTATTATCTTCATTTCGATCGTAAGATGTTGATATTATATAATTCGTATAGGTACCTAAATATCCTTACACTTTGCCATCCGATACTTAAGTCGCTGAGCGTTTCCGGAATATTGCATCAGTCAGTCGTTGGCGTAACGAAATCATGTCCAGACACGTATATACCTATCCTATAAATGACCTAAGGTACTATAAATAGAAAACTAGTTGGAAAGGGCTATTTATATTCATCCGATCAGAACGTATTGCTATAAATAACAATGACATACGTTACTATAAATAGAAAACTAGTTAGATCCGGTATTGCTATTTTTATTTATCCAATGACGTTATAACCGACCAATCAGAATCCATGATAGTGACATATACCGATAAAATGATTATATTACTACAATATATACACACTATCTCAACATATTTACGTACATTACTACAAGATACACACACTATCTCACCATATATACACACATTACTACAAGATATACACGCTGTCTCACCATATCTACATACACTCCTACAAGATATATCCACTATCTCACCATATTTACATACATTACTACAATAACTACACACTGTCTCACCATATCTAAATACATTTCTACAAGATATACAAGCTATCTCACCATATCTACATACATTACTACAAGATATTCACACTATCTCACCATATCTACGTACATTACTACAAGATATACACACTATCTCACTATATATACGCACATTACTACAAGATATACACGCTGTCTCACCAAATCTACATACATTACTACAATATATACACACTATATCACCATATCTGCATATATTACAACAATATATATCCACTAGCTCACCATATCTACATACATTTCTACAAGATATACACACTATCTCACCATATATACATACATTGCTACTAAATATACACACTTTCTCACCAAATCTACATACATTACTACAAGATATATCCACTATCTCACAATATTTACATACATTACTACAAGATATACACACTATGGCACCATATCTACAAACATTGCTACAAGATCTACACACTATATCACCATATCTACATACATTCCTACAAGATATATCCACTATCTCACCATATCTACATTCATTACTACAAGATCTACACACTATATCACCATATCTACGTACATTCCTACAAGATATATCCACTATCTCACCATATTTACATACATTACTACAATAACTACGCGCTGTCTCACCATATCTACATAAATTACTACAAGATATACACACTATCTCACCATATCTACGTACATTACTACAATATCTACGCACTATCTCACCATATCTACATAAATTACTACAAGATATACACACTATCTCACCATATCTACGTACATTACTACAATATATACCCACTATCTCACCATATCTACATACATTACTACAAGATATTCACACTATCTCACCATATCTACGTACAACACAAACACACACCAAACACATTACTACAAGATATACACGCTGTCTCACCAAATCTACATACATTACTACAATATATACACACTATATCACCATATCTGCATATATTACAGCAATATGTATCCACTAGCTCACCATATCTACATACATTTCTACAAGACATACACACTATCTCACCATATATACATACATTGCTACTAAATTTACACACTATCTCACCATATCTACATTCATTACTACAAGATCTACACACTATTTCACCATATATACATTCATTACTACAAGATATACACGCTGTCTCAACATATCTACATACATTACTACAATATATACACACTATTTCACCATATTTACATACATTACTACAATAACTACACGCTGTCTCACCATATCTACATAAATTACTACAAGATCTAACACTATATCACCATATCTACATACATTCCTACAATATATATCCACTATCTCACCATATTTACATTCATTACTACAAGATCTACACATTATATCACCATATCTACATACATTCCTACAAGATATATCCACTAACTCACTATATTTACATACATTACTACAATAACTACACACTGTCTCACCATATCTACATACATTAATACAATATATACACACTATCTCACCATATCTACATATATTACAACAATATATATCCACTATCTCACCCTATCTACATTCATTACTACAAGATCTACAAACTATTTCACCATATATACATTCATTACTACAAGATCTACATATTATTTCACCATATATACATTCATTACTACAAGATCTACACACCATATCACCATATCTACGTACATTCCTACAAGATATATCTACTATCTCACCATATTTACATTCATTAATACAAGATCTACACGCTATATCACCATATCTACATACATTCCTACAAGATATATCCACTATCTCACCATATATACATACATTGCTACTAAATTTACACACTATCTCACCATATCTACATTCATTACTACAAGATCTACACACTATATCACCATATCTACATACATTCCTACAAGATATATCCACTATCTCACCATATTTACATATATTACTACAATAACTACACGCTGTCTCACCATATATGCGTACATTTCTACAAGATAAACGCACTATCTCATCATATCTACATTCATTATTACAAGATATACGCACTATCTCACCATATCTACGTACATTACTACAAGATATAAGCACTATCTCACAAAATATACGTACATTACTACAAGATATACACGCTGTCTCACCATATCTAAATACATTACTACAATATATACACGTTATATCTCCATATCTGCATATATCACGCGTTTAATTGTTTTATCAGATTAACGACACAAACATGCGATTGTAGCGTCGCATATCGAAACGACGGAGACAAAAACTGTAATAACAATGACAAAAACTGAAACGCTTGTGTCAGAAATTGAAACGCTTGTGTCAGAAACTGAAACGCTAGTGTCAAAAACTGAAACGGACTCTATGGAGAATTACGTGTTAACGGGTAAAAACTGAAACGCTAGTGTCAGAAACTGAAACGCTTGTGTCAGAAATTGAAACGTTACTGTCAAAAAATTGAAACGTTAGTTACAAAAACTGAAACGCTACGGTGTAATACATGTTCTGACGACCTAATGTTATGGTAAGATCCATGTTTTGTGTTGGAAGATGCTGGATTTATGTAGATATGGTGCGATAGTGCGTATATCTTGTAGTAATATATGTAGATATGGTGATATAGTGTGTATATCTTGTAGTAATGAATGTATATATGGTGCGATAGTGTTTAGATCTTGTAGTAATGAACGTATATATGGTGATATAGTGAATAATTTCTTGTAGTAATGTATGTAGATATGGTGAGATAGTGTGTATATCTTGTAGTAATGTATGTAGATATGGTGAGACAGTGTGTAGTTATTGTAGTAATATACATTGATATGGTGTGATAGTGTGTATATCTTGTAGAAATGTATGTAGTTATGGTGAGATAGTGGATATATATTGTTGTGATATATGCAGATATGGTGATATAGTGTGTATATATTGTATTAATGTATGTAGATATGGTGAGACAGTGTGTATATCTTGTAATAATGTATGTAGATATAATGAGATACTGTGTATGTCTTGTAGTAATGTATGTAAATATGGTGAGATAGTTGATATATCTTGTAATAATGTACGTATATATGGTGCTATAGTGCGTAGATCTTGTAGTAATGTATGTATATATGGTGAGATAGTGTGTATGTCTTGTAGAAATGTACGTATATATGGTGAGATAGTGGATATATATTGTTGTAATATATGCAGATATGGTGATATAGTGTGTATATATTGTAGTAATGTATGTAGATATGGTGAGACAGCGTGTATATCTTGTAGTAATGTGTGTATATATGGTGAGATAGTGTGTATATCTTGTAGTAATGTACGTAGATATGGTGAGATAGTGCGTATATATTGTAGTAATGTATGTAGATATGGTGAGATAGTGTGTATATCTTGTAGGAATGTATGTAGATATGGAGATATAGTGTGTAGATCTTGTAGTAATGTGTGTAGATATGGTGACATAGTGTGTATATCTTGTAGTAATGTATGTATATATTGTGAGATAGTGAATATATCTTGTAGTAATGAATGTAAATATGGTGAGAAAGTGTGTATATTTAGTAGCAATGTATGTATATATGGTGAGATAGTGTGTATATCTTGTAGAAATGTATGTAGATATGGTGAGATAGTGTATATATATATATTGTTGTAATATATTCATATATGGTGATATAACGTGTATATCTTGTAGTAATGTACGTATATTTGGTGAGATAGTGCTTATATCTTGTAGTAATGTACGTAGATTTGGTGAGAACGTGCGTATATTTAGTATCAATGTATGTATATATGGTGAGATAGTGCGTATATCTTGTAGAAATGTATGTAGATATGGTGAGATAGTGGATATATAGTGTTGTAATATATGCAGATATGGTGATATAGGGTGTGTATGTAGATATGGTGAGACAGCGTGTATATCTTGTAGTAATGTGCGTATATATATATATATATATAAATAGTGAGATAGTGTGTATATCTTGTAGTAATGTACGTAGATATGGTGAGATAGTGTGTATATCTTGTAGTAATGTATCATATGTAAAATATGGTGAAGATAGTGGATATATATTGTAGGAATGTAGTAGATATGGTGAGATAGTGTATATCTTGTAGTAATGAATGTAGATATGGTGAGATAGTGTGTAAATTTAGTAGCAATGTATGTAAATATGGTGAGATAGTGTATATATCTTGTAGGAATGTATGTAGATATGGTGATATAGCGTGTATATCTTGTAGTAATGAATGTAAATATGGTGAGATAGTAGATATATCTTGTAGGAATGTACGTAGATATGGTGATATGGTGTGTAGATATTGTAGTAATGAATGTATATATGGTGAAATAGTATGTAGATCTTGTAGTAATGAATGTATATATGGTGAAATAGTTTGTAGATCTTGTAGTAATGAATGTAGATATGGTGAGATAGTGATAAATATTGCTGTAATATAGTAGATATGGTGAGATAGTGTGTATATATTGTATAATGTATGCAGATCTGGTGAGACAGCAGTGTGTAGTTATTGTAGTAATGATGTAAATATAGTGAGGCTAGTGGATTACTTGTAGGAATGTATGTAGATATGGTGATATAATGTGTAGATCTTGTAGTAATGAATGTAATATGGTGAGATAGTGGATATATATTGTAGGATGTATGTAGATATGGTGATATAGTGTGTAGATCTTGTAGTAATTAATGTAGATATGGTGAGACAGCGTGTAGTTATTGTAGTAATGTATGTAAATATGGTGAAATAGTGTGTATATATTGTAGTAATGTATGTATATATGTTGAGACAGCGTGTATATCTTGTAGTAATGAATGTATATATGGTGAAATAGTGTGTAGATCTTGTAGTAATGAATGTAGATATGGTGAGATAGCGCGTATATATTGTAATAATGTACGTAGATATGGTGAGATAGTGTGTATATCTTGTAGTAATTTATGTAGATATGGTGAGACAGAGCGTAGTTATTGTAGTAATGTATGTAAATATGGTGAGATAGTGGATATATCTTGTAGGAATGTACGTAGATATGGTGATATAGTGCGTAGATCTTGTAGTAATGAATGTAGATATGGTGAGCTAGTGGATATATATTGTAGGAATGTATGTAGATATGTTGATATAGTGTGTATATCTTGTAGCAATGTTTGTAGATATGGTGCCATAGTGTGTATATCTTGTAGTAATGTATGTAAATATTGTGAGATAGTGTACAAAAAAAAACAAACAACAACACCACAAGTATATATTGTAGTAAGTATGTACATATGTTGATACAGCGTGTATATCTTGTAGTAATTACGTAATATATGGTGAAATAGTGTGTATATATTAGTAAGTAATTAGATTGGTGAACCGCGTATATATCTGTATAATGAAAAACAAACAAAAAAAAACAAAAACAAAAAAAAAAAACAAACAAAAAAAACAAAAACAAAACCAACAATGTCATAAATGTACTAGATATTAGTACGTGTATATCTTTAGTAATTTATGTAAATATGGTGAGACAGCGCATAGTTATGTATTAATGTATGTAAATATGTGAGATAATGGATATATCTGTAGAATGTACGTAGATATGTTGATATAGTGCGTATATCTTATATAATGAATGTAAATATGGTGAGATAGTGGATATATCATGTAGAAGTATGTATATATGTTATATAGTGTGTATATCTTTTAGCAATGTTTGTATATATGGTGACATAGTGTGTATATCTTAGTAATGTATCAAAATAATGTTAGAAAGTTGATATATCTGTAGTAATGTATGTACATTTGGTGATAAGTTGTAATTTAATAGCAATGTATGTATATAAAAAAAAAAAAAAAAAAAAAAAAAAAACAAAACAACAAAAACAAAACACAACAAAAAACAAAAACACAAACCAAAAAAAACAAAAAAAAAAACACAAAAAAAACAACACAACCGTGAGATAGTGTGTATATCTTGTAGTAATGTACGTAGATATGGTGAGATAGTGTGAATATCTTGTAGTAATTTATGTAGATATGGTGAGATAGTGTGAATATCTTGTAGTAATTTATGTAGATATGGTGAGATAGTGGGTATATATTGTAGTAATGTACGTAGATATGGTGAGATAGTGCGTATATCTTGTAGTAATTTACGTAGATATGGTGAGACAGCGCGTAGTTATTGTAGTAATGTACGTAGATATGGTGAGATAGTGTGTATGTCTTGTAGTAATTTATGTAGATATGGTGAGACAGCGCGTAGTTATTGTAGTAATGTATGTAAATATGGTGAGATAGTGGATATATCTTGTAGGAATGTACGTAGGTATGGTGATATAGTGTGTAGATCTGATAGTAAAAGAATGTAGGATATGGTGAATTACTAGTGGATAGTATTTGTAGGAATGTATGTAGATAGGTGATTATAGTGTGTAGATCTAGTACGCAATGTTTGTAATATGGGCACTAGTGGTATATCTTGTCGTCTGTATGAAATATGTGAGCATAGTGTATATTCTGTAGTAAGTATGTAGAATTTGGTGAGAAAGGTGTGTAGATTTAGTAGCAATGTTATGTATACATGGGAGATAGTGTTATATCGTGGTAGAAATGTATGTGAATGTGAGCTATGGATATATATTGTTGTAATATGATGCAGATGGTGAATAGTGTGAATTATTGTAGTAATGTATGTAGATGTGGTGGAGGAAACAGCTTTATATCTGTAGTAGATGTGCGTAATTATATTGAGAGAGGTGTTATCTTGTAGTAATGTACGGAGATATGGTGAGATAGTGTGACTATTCTTGCAATAATGAATGTAGATATGATGAGATAGTGCGTTTATCTTGTAGAAATGTATGCAGATATGGTGAGACAGCGTGTAGTTATTGTAGTAATATATGTAAATATGGTGAGATAGTGGATATATCTTGTAGGACTGTATGTAGATATGGTGAGACAGCGTGTATTTCTTGTAGGATAATGGTGTATCTATGGTGAGATAGATGTGTATATCTTGTAGAAATGTATTTAGATATGGTGAGACAGTATGTAGTTATTGTAGTAATGTATGTAAATATGGTGAGATAGTGGATATATCTTGTAGGAGTGTATGTAGATATGGTGAGACAGAGTGTATATCTTGTATTAATGTGTGTATATATGGTGAGATAGTGTGTGTATCTTGTAGTAATGTACGTAAATATGGTGAGATAGTGTGTATATATTGTAGTAATATAATCATTTTATCGGTATATGTCACTCTCATGGATTCTGATTGGTCGGTTATAACGTCATTGGATAAATAAAAATAGCCTTACCGGTTCTAACTAGTTTTCTATTTATAGTAACGTAGTTAATTGTTATTTATAGCAATACGCTCTCCTCGGATAAATAAAAATAGCAATACCGGATCTAACTAGTTTTCTATTTATAGTAACGTATGTCATTGTTATTTATAACAATACGTTCTGACCGGATGAATATAAATAGCCCTTTCCAACTAGTTTTCTATTTATAGTACCTTAGGTCATTTATAGGATAGGTCTATACGTGTCTGGACATGATTTCGTTACGCCAACGACTGACTGATGCAATATTCCGGAAACGCTCAGCGACTTAAGTATCGGATGCCAAAGTGTAAGGATATTTAGGTACCTATACGAATTATATAATATCAACATCTTACGATCGAAATGAAGATAATAAATATAATCGGTATAACGAGAATGCGTCGAGGGAGTGTGTACGGACATTAGCTACGTATTTAGAATTAAGGGTAGGTACGGACAGAAATGGACCATTAATAAGCGAGATAGTGTTTTGCCGCCATTTTTATCCTCCATTTTGAAAATCTTAGGCTCGGAACGTATAATCGTTTATCGAAACCCCCGGATAGATAGGTCCTATGATAAAGCTTATATAACGAATTTATATCGGTATTTCCGGTTTTTCGGATCACTACTTCCGGTATGAGGTCGGACCATTAATTGAGTCGCGGATTCGTCATTGTCTCTTCGAGATCTTTCCGACGATACCAAACAAGGCCAGTTTCATCGAAAGTTCATTTTTCTTCAAACTCAGTTACGATTAAAGGGAGATAATCAGTAATATAGATATATCGACTAATGATAGATCAAAATGAAGGGTAGCGTCGGACTCGTGACGTAGATACGCGTATATTAGAACTAACTTAAATATTTTTTTTATTTTCGTAAAATGGACTTTAAGAATATATCAAATCTTTAAACCGCTATATCTCTAAAAGTACTGGCCGTATAAATAAAGGAAAGATATCATCGTATGGGTCTGGCCGAGCTCTTTCCGACGATATCAAACACGGCCAGTTTCCTCTAAAGTTCATTTTTCTTCAAACTTATTTACGCTTAAAGGGAGCTAATCAGTATTATAGATATATCGACTAATGATAGATCAAAATGAAGGGTAGCGTCGGACTCGTGACGTCGATACGCGTATATTAGAACTAACTTATAGTTACGTTTAAATATTTTTTTTATTTTCGAATACGGGACTTTAAGAATATATCAAATCTTTAAATCGAGCTATCTCTAAAACTACTGGCCGCATAAATAAAGGAAAGATATGGTCGTATGGGTCTCGCCGAGCTACGTCGATTTATATAGATTTCTACGCTCTAAGACCGAGTAGAAAAATTGATGATGTCTTAGGCCTAGTCTTTTAACTCCGTTATAAACAACGTACGCGGCGCTACCCCTATATCTAATAATCGAATTATGAATATCCGTATAAATACTGATGTGCAGGCCCGGGCCTAATGTCAGCTACGCGCCTGTATGGTTCTGGAATTGGAGGGTATCCTGCAACAAAAATGAATTAACGAATGCACTTTTAGATGCGTCACCCAGATTAATAAGGGGGTGGATGATAAATAAATAAGTAAGGCTAACGGATGAGCATATTGGAAAGCAACATTTTCCTGTAGCGACCACACAGGTGTCACACCAGTCTGGACGTATACATTCATAAGCCAATGTTCGAACCCGAATCTCCGAGCGACGTCGTCTATCAAATAACGCATGTATTGCCATAAAATAGGCTTCGCGTGGACCTGATAGGCGTATTATGATAACAACA
>CM026390.1:97511345-97541251 GCA_014843695.1 Archivesica marissinica | reverse complement strand
CGGATTTCGATTTTACTTTGCGATTTAGTTTTTTTGATTATCTCATATAAAGCAAAATTACCCGGGAGGAAGGGAAACAAAAGGGGAAGGGACGGGAACAACGACTCTGTATAGAATCGGGTCGATATAGCAATATACCCCGGGAACAACGAATCTGTATAGAATCGGGTCGATATAGCAATATACCCCGGGAACAACGACTCTGTATAGAATCGGATCGATATAGCAATATACCCCGGGAACAACGACTCTGTATAGAATCGGGTCGATATAGCAATATACCCCGGGAACAACGACTCTGTATAGAATCGGGTCGATATAGCAATATACCCCGGGAACAACGACTCTGTATAGAATCGGGTCGATATAGCAATATACCCCGGGAACAACGATGCTGTATAGAATCGGGTCGATATAGCAATATACCCCGGGAACAACGACTCTGTATAGAATCGGGTCGATATAGCAATATACCCCGGGAACAACGACTCTGTATATAATCGGGTCGATATAGCAATATACCCCGGGAACAACGACTCTGTATATAATCGGGTCGATATAGCAATATACCCCGGGAACAACGATGCTGTATAGAATCGGGTCGATATAGCAATATACCCCGGGAACACCGACTCTGTATAGAATCGGGTCGATATAGCAATATACCCCGGGAACAACGATGCTGTATAGAATCGGGTCGATATAGCAATATACCCCGGGAACAACGACTCTGTATAGAATCGGGTCGATATAGCAATATACCCCGGGAACAACGACTCTGTATAGAATCGGGTCGATATAGCAATATACCCCGGGAACAACGACTCTGTATAGAATCGGGTCGATATAGCAATATACCCCGGGAACAACGACTCTGTATAGAATCGGGTCGATATAGCAATATACCCCGGGAACAACGACTCTGTATAGAATCGGGTCGATATAGCAATATACCCCGGGAACAACGATGCTGTATAGAATCGGGTCGATATAGCAATATACCCGGGAATAACGACTATGTATAGAATCGGATCGATATAGCAATATACCCGGGAACAACGAATATGTATAGAATCGGGTCGATATAGCAATATACCCCGGGAACACCGATTCTGTATAGAATCGGGTAGATATAGCAATATACCCGGGAACAACGACTATGTATAGAATCGGGTCGATATAGCAATATACCCGGGAACAACGACTCTGTATAGAATCGGGTCGATATAGCAATATACCCGGGAACAACGATGCTGTATAGAATCGGGTCGATATAGCAATATACCCCGGGAACAACGATAGAATCGGGTCGATATAGCAATATACCCCGGGAACAACGACTCTGTATAGAATCGGGTCGATATAGCAATATACCCGGGGAACAACGACTCTGTAAATCATGTAATATGAAAAAAATGGAATCGGAATTCCATTTTTTACTTGTCTGCCCCAACTACAGGGATTTGAGGATAAGGTACTTTAAACCATATTTCTGTCATTGGTCAAACATAAATAAGTTTACGTCATTGTTACATTCTACCTCTAAAATTGTAATAAACAATTTGTTAACATATCTCTACTTTACCAATAAGATTAGTGTCTCTGTTTTAAAGAGTTTGGTCAAAGAACATGGTTGTCTATTATGTATTATCTATATTTGTTAAAATCTACTTGTACATGTAATCCGCTTCCGTGGTCGAGTGGTTAAGGTCGCTGACTTGTATACCACTGTAACCTATCATCACTGATGGTCACGGGTTCGAGCCCAGCTCAGAACGTGTCTCATTTATATGAAAATGTTGGCAGTTTCTTACGGAGGTTGGTGTACCCAAGTACTGGTTAACCGCTGGAGCCTGCCCAGGATAGGTGTTGTTAGGTAAACTGCCCGCCGGCGATATAGCCCAAAATGGTGCTGATGCAGGCGTAAAACCCGAAATATAACATAACATAACTTGTACATGTAGTCGTTTTTCTAGATTTGTATATGATATATATGTATAATGGGGGTTCTGGCTCAAAAACCGATGTTATCACCGTTTTGAACCTCAAATCCCACAGATTCTATTCAAAATCACCTCCCACACCGACTCAGATTTGAAAAAGTATCACATAACACCCCTTTGTACATGATTCTAACAATATATAACTTGAATCCTAATGACAACAATCGTCATCAATATTTAATTACATATTTAAAAATCTTTTCATAGTATTAAAAAACACAATGACCAAACAAGACAACATCACAACAGCTGCATTCGAGGAACTCCTCAAAGAGCAAACTGTTAAAATAGTCAAATGGGTAGACTTGGAAGAAAACCATATTTACACAGTCGTCGACGGAAGGGACATTGATACCGAGTACAGTGAAGCGCTAATACTGAAACTATCTGACGACACAGAGGTGTGGGCTCCTGTGCATATGAAGAAGAAGATGCGTGCTGATAAGTATCCGTTCTATTTTAGGTCGCTTGGATTGAAGGCGTGTAAGACGAATACAAAAAATAAGTATCATGCATATGATCTTGTGTATCCGAAGTAGTATGTTTATTTGTTTGTGTCTATTCAAATATGATCATAAATCTATTCTTCCCATTCTTAAACATTCTGTAAGGAAAAAATACCTATAGCGTGTGTTTATCACATTTGCACCACATGTAGCACAGATTCTGTATTTTCCGGTTGTTCCTTTATTGCATTTAATACACAACACAACTTTACTTGTCTTACTAAGATAATTATGGTATTTACAGTAAGTAGATCTCTTTGTTGACGTCAATTCACATGGTTTATGATTACCAACTTTAGGAATTGACAATTCATACTTGTGATATATGTTATTTATTTATTTAAAAAAAATAATTCCTAGTAATAAAAAGTAATAAAAATGACAACCATTGAATATGCTATCAAACTACATCAGGACGGTGTAATTAATGATGAACAATTAAGAAAGGTTATAGATTCCAAAAAGGAAATCGCACCAGTCTCACATAATAAACGTGATACTGTTAAAGTATTAAATAATTTAGAGTCGAAGGAAGTACATGATATTGTATTTCTAGAATTAAAACTAGTGGACAAAACAAAATGTGGCTATTTCAAAGCCTATGTATTATCAGGTGATTCATATAAGGACCCACAAATGTTACTTAAAGCCAAACGTAAGATCTTTGAAAAGCAAATAAAAAATGAACTCAAAGAACTCAAGGCGTTTAAATTCCAAGTAAGTATAATAATTAACTTCTTCAAAGACGACGGCGAACAAAGAAAAGAGGTAAATACCGTCTTTAATAGCAATCAGTACACTCTCCTAGAGTCAAGCAAGATAAGTGAATACTACTCAACGATAAGTGCTAAGCTTGCTGTCTTCATTGATACATTCACGAATACAGCTTCCGGGTTGGAAATAGACGGGTGTGGAAACATGTATCTTAATTTCGCAAGGTATGAGCCTCTTAAAGGTGCATCATATATTGAATTGCCAAAACAGCTAGCTGATAAAAAGGCTATAATCAATGTAAAGAACACAGATAACAGATGTCTTGAACATGCCCTTAACTCCGCTATTAATCCTGCTGATAAGAATTCTGACAAGAGTATCAAGCTACCCTAAATGTGATCTGAATATGAAGGGTATTGACTTCCCAACCCCCATATCACAAATCAAAGTAGTAGAAAGGCAAAATCCTCATATTGCGATAAACGTATACGGTTACACCTTATCAAAGAAAAAAGGGAAGCTTAACATCTTCCCGTATTACATATCTGCTATGTCAAAAGATATTCCCAGAATTAACTTACTTCTGATAAGTGAAGATGTTGATGATGATGTTGATGATGATGATGATGATGATGAAGAAGGTATCATTGATGATAATTATGATGATGATAACATCATTGATGATGATGATCGTAATGATGACCATGTAAAAATAACCAAATACCACTACTGCTGGATTAAAAATCTTGATCGTCTCTTGTATGATCAAAATAAACATAAAAGTCGCACATACTTCTGTGACCATTGTCTCCACGGTTTCATAAGAGAAGACCTTCTTCTTGACCACAAACAATATTGTGAAAGTGTCAATAAAAGTCCAGTAAAAATACAAATGCCTGCTGAAGGTAAAAACCACATCAGATTCAAAAATCATAAAAACCAAATGCCTGTCCCATATGCTATATATGCTGATTTTGAAAGCATAATTGTTCCCCAATCAATTAAAGCTGGTACCAAATCTGAAATCAACAGTGTACATGAAGCTTGTGGATTTGGTTATCAGGTTGTACGGTATGATGGTAAAGCTAACGACCCAGTAATATATAGAGGCGAGGATGCTGTAGAAGTATTCCTTAATCATCTGGAATGTGAAGTATCAAGTATCAATAATGCCTTTGCACATCCAAAACCAATAATAATGACAGATAAAGACATATTTGACTATAAAGCCACAACACACTGTTGGATATGTGAAGACAAGCTGAAATTAGATACAGTAAGAGACCATTGTCACCTCACCGGGAAATACCGTGGCGCTGCACACAAGTCATGTAATCTGAAACTGCAAATACGAAAAGGCAAAACTGCAATCCCTGTTATATTTCATAATCTAAGAGGATATGACAGCCATCTGATTATGCAGAAAATAGCTGAAATAAAAGGTAACATCTCAGTCATTCCAAACAATGCAGAAAAAAGTACATATCATTCAGTGTTGGTCAGCTTAAGTTCTAAGTGCTTAAGATAGCTTCATGTTTATGTCTTCATCTTTGGATAATCTTACACAAGCAACAAATAAGGACGCTTTCATTAATATCAAAGCGGAATTCAAAGATAAAACTGATTTAATATGCAGAAAAGGTGTTTATCCATACGAATACATGGACAGCTTTGAAAGATTCGATGAAACAGCTCTACCCCCTATTGATAAGTTCTATAGCAGTTTATCTGATTCCAGCATATCACCTCAAGAATATGAACATGCGCAAAACGTGTGGAAAGAATTCAACTGTCAAACATTAGGAGACTATCATGACTTGTATCTAAAAACAGATGTCCTTCTGCTATCTGACATATTTCAGACCTTCAGGAAAACGTGTATGAACGCATACAAGCTACACTATTATACAGCCCCTGGCTTATCATGGGACGCTTTACTAAAATACACAAAGATAGAACTAGAACTTCTAACAGACATTGATATGCATCTATTTATTGAGCAAGGCATGCGTGGTGGAATAAGTATGGTTTCCAAGCGTCATGCTAAAGCAAACAACCCACATGTTCCAGACTATGACCCCACTAAAGAGTCTAACCACATAATGTATTATGATGCTAATAACCTTTACGGATGGGCAATGAGTCAACCGCTCCCGTATTCTGGTTTCAAATGGAGGACTGGAAAACATTTCAAAAGAGAAAAAGGCAAGGGCTGGATACTTGAAGTTGACTTGGAATACCCAAAAAGGCTTCACAAGTATCATAATGACTACCCTCTTGCGCCGGAGAAGTTAGAAGTGAAAAAAGAATGGTTATCAGACTATCAAAAGGAGCTTATGGATAACGACACTATTCATGAAAAGCTTGTACCAAATTTGATGAATAAAACAAAGTACATCATTCACTATAAAAACCTGCATCTGTACCGATCACTCGGAATGAAGCTCACTAAAGTGCATCGCATCTTGGAATTCAATGAAAAGCCGTGGATGGAGCCATACATCCGTCTAAATACAGACCTTCGCACAAATGCAACGTCTGCCTTTGAAAAGGACTTTTACAAGCTGATGAATAACTCTGTATACGGTAAGACAATGGAAAACATACGTAAAAGGGTTGACATAAAAATAGTAAGAACTAACGGCACTGAAAATGAAAGGCTGCGCAAGATTATTGCTAAGCCCAACTTCAACAGAAGGGTTAAGTTCACTGATAATCTATCTGCTATACATGTCAACAAAACAAAGATAACTCTTAACAAACCAATCTATGTTGGTATGTGCGTCTTAGATTTATCAAAGCATCTAATGTATGACTGGTATTACAATACGTTGAAAAAGAAGTACGGCAATAACTGTACTATGCTGTATACTGATACAGATTCATTGCTTGTTGACATTAAAACAGAAGATGCATATCAAGACATGGCTAAAATGAAAGATGAATATGATCTATCCGACTATCCTAAAGATCATCACTTTCATGATGTGACAAACAAAAAGGTGATAGGCAAAATGAAAGACGAATGCGCCGGCGTCGCAATATCAGAATACATCGGTCTAAGACCAAAGCTGTATGCAATAATGCGTGCTGATGAACGGCTCATCAAAAAAGCAAAAAGCACAAAAAAATACGTAATACAAAAACACATAAACTTTGATAACTACAAAGATGCGCTGTTCAATAAAAAATCATACACTCACGACATGAATATGCTATGTTCTAAAAAACATCAAATATACGGATTAACAGTCAACAAGAAAACCCTCTCACCATTAGACACAAAAAGATACATCCTACCAGACGGTATCACAACATACGCGTTCGGGTATCAGCAGGAACAATAAGCAACTCTTCTTTAACAAAACCTCTTTGTGGAGCTGGTGCTTTCAAATAATAAACTCTGATACCTTGCGTTATAATATGATAATTAATCTTGTGAATATCCACACTCCATATTGGGTCTGTGGCTCTGCGTTTACCACCTTCTTGTTCCCCTGGCTGATATAGATATCTCACACTGGCGTTTGGACAAATAGCTGCGTCAACAGTTCGTGTTATAACAGGTGGAGGTTTTTTTGTCTCTGAATTTATCACTGTAATTACACTGGGTAATCTCTTCACCCATTCTCTGTTACGTTTGTTTGGATTTTCCATTTCCTTAGCATACTGATATCCAAACAGTCTTTCAGCCAGTGTCCTGTTGAATCTTTCCACGATAGCTTGGTCTCTGTGAATGTCTCTCCTACCTCGCCTGATTTTTACATTGTGCTTCTCCATCAACTGTGTAACTGATCCCATGAACTCCCTCCCAGGATCCACTTGTAATAGTCTCGGATATGCCAGCTTTCTCTTATATATTTTGTCAAATGCCTGTGCGACTTCTTTACTGTCCTTAGAAGTCAACGGCTCTGCTTCGTTATACCTAGTTGCAATATCAACAACCGTCAAGGCATATTTATATGTCTTGCGTCCAACCGTATCATGTGGCAAAAACAACAAATCAGCTTGATGTACTTCATTCTTACTGTAAACCTCAAACCTTGGTCTAACTAGTTTCTTTGGTGCAGGCAAGTATATCTGCCATACTGCTTGCTTCTTTAAAAACTCCAATGCTTGTTTATTACTGACCTTTGCTTCTTTTGCTAATTTGTTAACCGCAGACATGCCTCTCCAGAATCCCTTTGGGCTGTAATATATCTTTTCCATTTTGTTATTGCGATTATAACATTTTATAAGCCAGAACACCAGTAGCTGTCATGCCTAATACAATAAATAACAGCTCTTTTTTCTTCTGTTCAGGTGATGGTGTGTAAAAATCACTAAGTGTTGGTTCAGGCAAAGCCTGCAGCTTCTTACCTGTCAGTGTATAATAGTGTCTCATAGCTTCAGCCACATCATTAAATGTTTGCTTTGCATGCAGTTCCTTCCCCATCTGTGCATTTAAATAATCAAGCCTTTCGGCTCTTTTTTTACTCCACTCCGCTTGAGCGGCTTGCACTTGTTCGATTGCTTTATCATGCCGTTCTCTATCGTCTTTAGACATATGTGAAAACAAGTAATTTGATCCACTGAACGCCAATGCGTTTACCAAAGCACCACCAATCATGATTGCTATTGTTGCCATGCTGTTTTGGTAGGATGAGGAAAAAATAAATCATTTCATTATATCTGCAGGTATAATGCCTTGCTTAACAAGCATGTCACGTGTATACATTGCTAGCAGAAGATCGGCTGTTAGTAATCCAATATCGTTGATATTAAAATCCACTTTAGGTGTTTGCATTTTAAGAATCTTCTTTGTAATCTGAGAATAACCGATTGTAAGAACTGATTCAACACCTGCATGATAGATCATGTTGATGATGTGTTTACTGTCTATAGATGGGGTGGTCATTTTGTTTTAATGGATTATAAAAAATATTAGATTCAATTAAATTCAAAAAGATCAATGACAGGAGGTGCTGTATGAAGGGGTTCATCATCATCAGGCTTTGAAACAGGTTTATACCACCACACAAACACACCGGCAATGACAGCTAATACAGTAACACTGCCTATCATGATGTTATTATTATGATGATATGCTGGTTGCTCTGGTGCGTCAATATGTGTAACATCGTTATTGCTGTCATCATTCAACGTCACTTGAATTTCCTTTTTAGCCTTCCTTCTTGCAGCTATTTTTATCCCTGCTGCCACACGCCTCGGATTCTTGACATGTTCCACTAGTGTTGTCGTCGTCTCTTCCATTTTTATTAGCATCTATAGTTTTATTAAAACCAACATGCCTAGCTGTTGTTAACACGGCAGTGAAAGGTGCTAAATACATCACATATCTGTAGTATAGTTCACAACACGTGCTTGTTAAGGCATGATTAATGAAGGGGTCTTCTTGTAAATCATTTATCAGCATTGGAGGATCTGCTATAGCTAAGAATTGACTCAACCCTAACACATAAAGATTGATGAACGAGTTGCCTAGCGTCTTAGTCATGCTGGCCCCAAGTCTGGCTTCATATCGGCAGTATATCTTATCAATTGTTTCTAATGACATGCTGTCTAGATCAGTTAACTGGTATTGATGTCCAAGATATTTGCTGCTATTTCCACCTACAATGATGGCAGATAATCGTTCTTTTTTTATATCCTGTTTCGATTCATCAGTATCATTTGAAACACCTTGTAACAGCTCTTCTACGTCCATGTTTATTCTTTGGATATGTTTTTTAATGTTCAAGAAATAAAACATGAACACACAACCTGTTACGATATTAATGATCGATGCCGTGGTGGTTAGTAAATCAAGTATCATTATGTAATGGGGGTAACGTTATTTTTGTCGATTAAGTATTATTCAGTAATACCGAGTAACGTGCAGTAAAAAAACATGATCATTATCATGATTTCAACCAATAGCCAGTGGGTTGATCTGTTCTTAAGATCAATTTAGCATGCTTCGTCTTAGCTAGACTCTTCCTTATAACACTCCTTTCATCACATGGTATAACATCATTCTCACGAAGGCACATCTCATAACTATCCCTGTCTTTCATATAAAACATGCAAAGCCACTTTGTTTGATCTCTCAAATCCTTCAACACAGAATTATATCTTTGCGTCAACACCCATACAGATTGCTCAGCATGTCTGCCTGAGAATGCAAGTTCAGACAGCATGTCCCGTTTCTTTGTAAGCTCCTTTGTAGCAGAACAATCATCAATGATGTATAGGGTAGGTGTTCCAGCATGGAGGTTAAAAAAGAACCTCAATAACTCCTGTAACTTTTCCGTTCCATCTAACGAAACCGGGATTAACGATCTTTACGTTCTTATTTCTTGGATGTTTCACATCACCAATCCATGCTCTGTTTTTGTATGCTTTATTCCACGCTATGGTTGGGCATAATATGATCACATTTCTAAACACACCTCTATACGTATCTTCTAATAAATCAAGCACATACTCCGTCTTACCACAACCAGTTTGACCACATATAACAGCACAGTGAGGGTATTTTGGATTATTAGGCTCAATAGAGAACTTCTTTGAATCGCCCATCTTGGAAGTTGATTTGAGCATCTTGTATTATATAGAGATAAATATTTATCGGATCTGCAGTATCAGCTTTCTTGCTGATTTGGATAGTTATCCCTTCACTGGCATTCTGTATCCTTCTTCCCGTCCCATGTAGGGAATTATCATCTGTAGACCTTAGATCTAACCACAATGCATAATACGATGCTAGATACCGTCCCACATTGATGTTGTTTAATGTAATATCACGCAATACCAAATCTGTTTCTTTATTCCGTTTCGATGTCAAAGCAAAGAACTTGTTTATTTCATCCCATTGTTGATAAGCACGCCTAACTTGGCTATAAAGCTGGTTAGGTACACCTTCTATTGTAAGCTCCACTTTCTCTATTCCGGGGTTGTAGAAATATTCAGAACTTTCTCTATCCGGGTCTTCAAACACCATTAGAATTCCTTTCATACTGCGGGCTGGTACGTTAACGTTGATATTCCATAGGGTGTCAGATTTGTCTTTATTAATCTTTCTATGTCGCAAAATTCTGTCATATAGGATTGTAGTATTACGACTGTAAATATTATTAATCTCTCGTGCTAGTGATTCATTAGAGACTGTATCTATTTCAAGGCAGATGTTGCTTATTACGTATTTCGAATCTGCATCAGTTGATTTTATCACTGCATCATAGTCATTAAACGTCAATTCATATTCCAGTCTATCACCTAGACCTGCTTGATAAAATGGCATATCCGTTTCCAACAATTCAAAATCTAGTGGAATGAAGAATCGTTTACCATAAGCCGCTGCAATGGCTACCTCATCCGTATGAGTAGTTGTTGCATCTGCTGCACCGACTCTGAGTTTAAGCATATTTGCACTACCAACACCTTGGTATACCATGTTAAGTCTTTCAGACTTGGTTTTCCACAAATCTGTATAGCAATGAAATATATCACTATCATCTATTGACATAACTTCATTGCCGCTTATTTTTATTGTTGTTTTTTTCACTATAGTTCTCCCAACCTTTTCATACAAAGTAGCATTAACATCCTTGCTAACAATACTCAGTTCAAACGCTAACCGTACAGAGCCGGGCACAATAACATCTGTGTTACTAAGGTTGGGAAATCGGACAAGTAACTGTTGGTTTTCATCAATAGTGCTAGGATTGTTGGTTATAACAATCGATTGACGAATTTCTTTAACACCACGAGGTTCTCTGATTTTACGATGAGGATTAAGCTTGTATCCATATACTGACATTGTGTTTTATTGGGGGTTAATTTTATTTATTTGTTTATTAATAATGGCTGACGGTGGGATGGATTTTGATAACCCACATTATGATCCGGATATAGATGAGGATGGCCACACAGATATGCCAGATATACCGGGTAGTACAAAGAGTATTGAAGAACTTCGCAATGAGGTTAATAGACCTAAGATTAAGGTAAGCAAATTCGTTAAAAGATTTTATACAGCTATCAAGGAACGCTATGGATTTGAGTCCAGTGGTGAGGTTAATCTAGATCAGTTTAGATTAGAAGATAACGGCAGTGTATTGCATTGGCTAGTTGACGGCAAGGACATTGTTATGAATACAAGCAAGGGAGAGCTTACATTTAAATCTCTTGATGCATTGGCTAAGAAGTACGGTAAAGGAGGAGCTCAAGCAATACGGACGGAATTGAGGTTTGCTAAATATACGTCCAAAACCACACAGATCATCAATGCTGCCTTGCAGACAACAGAAACTAGTTTAGCAGAAGAGATTCCTTTGCGAGATTTGTTCAATGCTACAGAAGTGAACAATGTTTTAGAAACAGCTAATAGGGCTGATGAAACGTTGGAGTCGTTTTTTAATATCATTGATAATGAATCCCATAACACTGGGACTCAAACTGATGGATTGAATCAAAGAGAGATAGAAGGTCTTGATAAAGCACTACAACGTACTAGAGGGGAGCTTACAAACAATATTGCAAAGCTGACTGAGATAGACCAGTCTATTAAGCAGCAGAATATTGATATAGCTGTGGGAACACAAGATGAGGAAACACAAAAAAGATGAGGTCATACCTGAAAGATTTAACCAGTGAAAGAGAGGTAAGATTAGAAGCAGCGTCTGCGAATAAAGAAGCGTTGAGAAGCCAGATTAATAGGATTAAGGAGACCATCACTCGTGTGCTTGATGGTGATACAAGTATTGGTGAGAGGATAAGAACATTGTTTAGAGAGCAGGGGGTTACCATTGCGAGTATTTTGACTGCGTTGGGGTTGTTGATTGGGGTATTAGTTGAGGCGTTTACACCAGCTACAGTTGGTGGAAGTGGTGGTGGGAAACCAGATGATAAAAAAGGCTGGATTAAAAAACAGCTTGATAACTTGGGAAAATTACTGGCATCATTAGCAGGCAAAGCCGCTGTTGCGTTGCCTGGTGTTATTGGCAGCATTGTGTCGTGGCTACTTTCAGCTACAGGGAAGGTGGTTAACTGGTTTGCAAGCAATCTATGGGGGTTGATCATAATCGTTGCTGGTTTGTTGTATGCAGCAGCAGTGAAGTATGTTAAGTGAATTTATAAACAGCAGTAGTACATGCAGCTCTTTGGGTGTTGTGTATACGTCATCACTTGTTGTGTATACGTCATCACTATAGAGCCTATTGATGATATATCGCGCAACTGCCGATCTCTTTACTTGTTGCGTATACGTCACCACCACCACTACATAGCTCTTTACTTGTTGTGTATACGCGTCACTATAGAGCCTATTGGTAATAGCTTTATAAATAGCGATCTCGTACCATTCTATAAATATAGACTACGAACCGATCCATAAATAACTATTACGAACGTTTCTATATAAATATAGTCCGATTAGAACGGTCTTAGTACTCAAGCAGCTTCACGAGCTTCAACGAATATATCTTACATCGTTACGTATAATTCCATAAAAACGCGATAAATTATTAATAATCCGTAATATACGTTTTAGAATGGCATGTCACTAGACATAGCCATAGCGTATATTAAACACGAATAAAATACACGTATTTTATCGTATAAAGTGATACAACGATTAATATAAATGTCTAATACGTGGTGTTCCATGCCCTGTAACATAATTAACTGAATCCAAGCGGTATGAGGTTATATGTTTGTCAGGTGACCCTAAATAACCTTATCTAGAAATGCGAGAGAAATACACGGAGCCCAGCTACAACAGTACGATACATCTCAGTTTAAGCAACTCCCCCAACACCAGCAGTACACAAAATGAAGGCTAAATCCGTTTGCATCAGTATTTACTACAAAATACGTCATTAGTTGCCTGGAATGCCATATAAATACTTAAGCACGGAACCAAACACTGACGCAGGTAATTATAAAACCCGTCTGATGGCTATCTCCGAATAAATCCTATGATTTAGTATGACCCACGTTAATTCTCTGCTCGGAATGCCTCCAATAATGAATCCAAACGGTATGAGGTTATATGGTTGCCAGTTGACCCTAAATAACCTTATCTGGGAAATGCGAGAAAAATTTATAACCATTACCATCGCAGTAGGTACACAACATGACATCGAAGTAATTAATACGTTTACATACAGAGGTTGCTCTCACATGACAACTGAAGTGTTCCAAATTGAACAGGACGTAAACAACTATAACTTAATCATCGGCTAATTGGTCTTAATTGATGCGATGTAGCGGCTTGTATAGCCTCAATGAGAACGAAATATTTATTTCTGTCTGCTTATCAACTCGAAGGTATTTTCCATGGAACATTATTAGACTCGTTTCAAGTTTGATTTATTTGACATCTTACCACGCGTGCATTTTGAATCGCAAACCCCACGCTGTATCTCAGCGGGAGGTCGATTTTGTTAAATGTCAAACACTCTTTTCGCTATCTAGCTAACATAAATGTGTAATTTCATCACCGGTTCAATAAAATAATCCAAGCGTTCATAAAATATTACGTTAGTGTGTGTGCGTGTGTGCGTGCGTGCGTGCCTGCGTGCGCATGTGTGTGTCTGTGCGCGTGCGTGTGTGTGCGTGTGTGCGTGCGTGCGTGAGTGCGTGCCTGCGCGCGTGCGTGCGTGCGTGTGTGATAAGAATGTAATATTTGGCAAGTTACTGATTCCCTCTATCAGGTTGTATGTTGTTTGCGGTTATTTTATATAATGTATATCTATTTACCTTACCACACGCCCGTCTGTCCGTCCGTCCGTCCGTACGTCCATGCACTATCCTCCATCTTAACCACTAGGCCACGGAGACGGTGTATGTATGTTTCAACACAAGCGGTTGAAACTATAAATGGATGCTTCAACACCTGAGTTTGAAACTATGAATGTATATTTCAAACCAAACTATCAATATAGCCTATACATACATATGCAACACAGAGTTATAACACGCGTCGGTTTATACGAATAGCAGACGTAATGCCAACGAGTCCGACGCTACCCTTCATTTTGATCTATCGATATATCTATAATACTGATTATCTCCCTTTAATCGTAAATACGTTTGAAGAAAAATGAACTTTAGAGGAAACTGGCCTTGTTTGGTATCGTCGGAAAGATCTCGAAGAGACAATGACGACGATATCTTTCCTTTATTTATACGGCCAGTAGTTTTAGAGATAGCGCGATTTAAAGATTTGATATATTCTTAAAGTCCCATATACGAAAATAAAAAAAATATTTAAACGTAACTATAAGTTAGTTCTAATATACGCGTATCGACGTCACGAGTCCGACGCTACCCTTCATTTTGATCTATCATTAGTCGATATATCTATAATACTGATTAGCTCCCTTTAATCGTAAATAAGTTTGAAGAAAAATGAACTTTAGAGGAAACTGGCCGTGTTTGGTATCGTCGGAAAGAACTCGGCCAGACCCAGACGATGATATATTTCCTTTATTTATACGGCCAGTACTTTTAGAGATATAGCGGTTTAAAGATTTGATATATTCTTAAAGTCCCATTACGAAAATAAAAAAAATATTTAAACGTAACTATAAGTTAGTTCTAATATACGCGTATCTACGTCACGAGTCCGACGCTACCCTTCATTTTGATCTATCATTAGTCGATATATCTATATTACTGATTATCTCCCTTTAATCGTAACTGAGTTTGAAGAAAAATGAACTTTCGATGAAACTGGCCTTGTTTGGTATCGTCGGAAAGATCTCGAAGAGACAATGACGAATCCGCGACTCAATTAATGGTCCGACCTCATACCGGAAGTAGTGATCCGAAAAACCGGAAATACCTATATAAATTCGTTATAAAAGCTTTATTATAGGTCTATCTATCCGGGGGTTTCGATAAACGATTATACGTTCCGAGCCTACGATTTTCAAAATGGAGGATAAAAATGGCGGAAAAACACTATCTCGCTTATTAATGGTCCATTCGAATCGGTGTGTGCCATTTCTGTCCGTACCTACCATTAATTCTAATTACGTAGCTAATGTCCGTACACACTCCCTCTACACATTCTCGTTATACCGATTATATTTATTATCTTCATTTCGATCTTAAGATGTTGATATTATATAATTCGTATAGGTACCTAAATATCCTTACACTTTGGCATCCGATACTTAAGTCGCTGAGCGTTTCCGGAATATTGCATCAGTCAGTCGTTGGCGTAACGAAATCATGTCCAGACACGTATATACCTATCCTATAAATGACCTAAGGTACTATAAATAGAAAACTAGTTGGAAAGGGCTATTTATATTCATCCGATCAGAACGTATTGCTATAAATAACAATGACATACGTTACTATAAATAGAAAACTAGTTAGATCCGGTATTGCTATTTTTATTTATCCGAGGAGAGCGTATTGCTATAAATAACAATTAACTACGTTACTATAAATAGAAAACTAGTTAGAACCGGTAATGCTATTTTTATTTATCCAATGACGTTATAACCGACCAATCAGAATCCATGATAGTGACATATACCGATAAAATGATTATATTACTACAATATATACACACTATCTCACCATATTTACGTACATTACTACAAGATACACACACTATCTCACCATATATACACACATTACTACAAGATATACACACTGTCTCACCATATCTACATACACTCCTACAAGATATATCCACTATCTCACCATATTTACATACATTACTACAATAACTACACACTGTCTCACCATATCTAAATACATTTCTACAAGATATACAAGCTATCTCACCATATCTACATACATTACTACAAGATATTCACACTATCTCACCATATCTACGTACATTACTACAAGATATACACACTATCTCACTATATATACGCACATTACTACAAGATATACACGCTGTCTCACCAAATCTACATACATTACTACAATATATACACACTATATCACCATATCTGCATATATTACAACAATATATATCCACTAGCTCACCATATCTACATACATTTCTACAAGATATACACACTATCTCAACATATATACATACATTGCTACTAAATATACACACTTTCTCACCAAATCTACATACATTACTACAAGATATATCCACTATCTCACAATATTTACATACATTACTACAAGATATACACACTATGGCACCATATCTACAAACATTGCTACAAGATCTACACACTATATCACCATATCTACATACATTCCTACAATATATATCCACTATCTCACCATATCTACATTCATTACTACAAGATCTACACACTATATCACCATATCTACGTACATTCCTACAAGATTATCCACTATCTCACCATATTTACATACATTACTACATAACTACGCCGCCACCATATCTACATAATCTACAAAAACACCACCACCAACACAAACACAAAACCACACCCCACTACAAATTACTACAAGATATACAACACACATCTCACCCTATATACGTACATTACTACAATATACACACTATCACCATATCTACATACATTACTAAGATTACACACATCACCATATCTACGTACATTCTACAAGATAACACCCCACAACACACACCAAAAACACACAACACCAACCAAACACAAATATCCACTAGCTCACCATATCTACATACATTTCTACAAGACTACACACTATCTCACCATATCTACATACATTACTACAAGATATACACACTATCTCACCATATCTACATACATTACTACAAGATATACACACTATCTCACCATATATACATACATTACTACAAGATATACACGCTGTCTCAACATATCTACATACATTACTACAATATATACACACTATTTCACCATATTTACATACATTACTACAATAACTACACGCTGTCTCACCATATCTACATAAATTACTACAAGATCTACACACTATATCACCATATCTACATACATTCCTACAATATATATCCACTATCTCACCATATTTACATTCATTACTACAAGATCTACACATTATATCACCATATCTACATACATTCCTACAAGATATATCCACTAACTCACTATATTTACATACATTACTACAATAACTACACACTGTCTCACCATATCTACATACATTAATACAATATATACACACTATCTCACCATATCTACATATATTACAACAATATATATCCACTATCTCACCCTATCTACATTCATTACTACAAGATCTACAAACTATTTCACCATATATACATTCATTACTACAAGATCTACATACTATTTCACCATATATACATTCATTACTACAAGATCTACACACCATATCACCATATCTACGTACATTCCTACAAGATATATCTACTATCTCACCATATTTACATTCATTAATACAAGATCTACACGCTATATCACCATATCTACATACATTCCTACAAGATATATCCACTATCTCACCATATATACATACATTGCTACTAAATTTACACACTATCTCACCATATCTACATTCATTACTACAAGATCTACACACTATATCACCATATCTACATACATTCCTACAAGATATATCCACTATCTCACCATATTTACATATATTACTACAATAACTACACGCTGTCTCACCATATCTGCGTACATTTCTACAAGATAAACGCACTATCTCATCATATCTACATTCATTATTACAAGATATACGCACTATCTCACCATATCTACGTACATTACTACAAGATATACACGCTGTCTCACCATATCTAAATACATTACTACAATATATACACGTTATATCCCATATCTGCATATACGCGTTTAATTTTTTTATCAGATTAACGACACAAACATGCGATTGTAGCGTCGCATATCGAAACGACGGAGACAAAAACTGTAATAACAATGACAAAAACTGAAACGCTTGTGTCAGAAATTGAAACGCTTGTGTCAGAAACTGAAACGCTAGTGTCAAAAACTGAAACGGACTCTATGGAGAATTACGTGTTAACGGGTAAAAACTGAAACGCTAGTGTCAGAAACTGAAACGCTTGTGTCAGAAATTGAAACGTTACTGTCAAAAAATTGAAACGTTAGTTACAAAAACTGAAACCTACGGTGTAATACATGTTCTGACGACCTAATGTTATGGTAAGATCCATGTTTTGTGTTGGAAGATGCTGGATTTATGTAGATATGGTGCGATAGTGCGTATATCTTGTAGTAATATATGTAGATATGGTGATATAGTGTGTATATCTTGTAGTAATGAATGTATATATGGTGCGATAGTGTTTAGATCTTGTAGTAATGAACGTATATATGGTGATATAGTGAATAATTTATTGTAGTAATGTATGTAGATATGGTGAGATAGTGTGTATATCTTGTAGTAATGTATGTAGATATGGTGAGACAGTGTGTAGTTATTGTAGTAATATACATTGATATGGTGTGATAGTGTGTATATCTTGTAGAAATGTATGTAGTTATGGTGAGATAGTGGATATATATTGTTGTGATATATGCAGATATGGTTATATAGTGTGTATATATTGTATTAATGTATGTAGATATGGTGAGACAGTGTGTATATCTTGTAATAATGTATGTAGATATAATGAGATACTGTGTATGTCTTGTAGTAATGTATGTAAATATGGTGAGATAGTTGATATATATTGTAATAATGTACGTATATATGGTGCTATAGTGCTTAGATCTTGTAGTAATGTATGTATATATGGTGAGATAGTGTGTATGTCTTGTAGAAATGTACGTATATATGGTGAGATAGTGGATATATATTGTTGTAATATATGCAGATATGGTGATATAGTGTGTATATATTGTAGTAATGTATGTAGATATGGTGAGACAGCGTGTATATCTTGTAGTAATGTGTGTATATATGGTGAGATAGTGTGTATATCTTGTAGTAATGTACGTAGATATGGTGAGATAGTGCGTATATCTTGTAGTAATGTATGTAGATATGGTGAGATAGTGCGTATATCTTGTAGGAATGTATGTATATATGGAGATATAGTGTGTAGATCTTGTAGTAATGTTTGTAGATATGGTGACATAGTGCGTATATCTTGTAGTAATGTATGTATATATTGTGAGATAGTGAATATATCTTGTAGTAATGATTGTAAATATGGTGAGAAAGTGTGTATATTTAGTAGCAATGTATGTATATATGGTGAGATAGTGTGTATATCTTGTAGAAATGTATGTAGATATGGTGAGATAGTGTATATATATATTGTTGTAATATATTCAGATATGGTGGTATAACGTGTATATATTGTAGTAATGTATGTATATATGGTGAGACAACGTGTATATCTTGTAGTAATGTACGTAGATTTGGTGAGATAGTGCTTATATCTTGTAGTAATGTACGTAGATTTGGTGAGAACGTGCGTATATTTAGTATCAATGTATGTATATATGGTGAGATAGTGCGTATATATTGTAGAAATGTATGTAGCTATGGTGAGATAGTGGATATATAGTGTTGTAATATATGCAGATATGGTGATATAGGGTGTGTATGTAGATATGGTGAGACAGCGTGTATATCTTGTAGTAATGTGCGTATATATATATATTTATATATATATAGTGAGATAGTGTGTATATCTTGTAGTAATGTACGTAGATATGGTGAGATAGTGTGTATATCTTGTAGTAATGTATGCAGATATGTTGAGATAGTGTGCATATCTTGTAGAAATGTATGTAGATATGGTGAGACAGTGTGTAGTTAGTGTAGTAATGTATGTAAATATGGTGAGATAGTGGATATATCTTGTAGTAATGAATGTAATTATGGTGATATAGTGTGTAGATCTTGTAGTAATGAATGTAAATATGGTGAGCTAGTGTGTAAGTTTAGTAGCAATGTATGTATATATGGTGAGATAGTGTGTATATCTTGTAGAAATGTATGTAGATATGGTGAGATAGTGGATATATATTGTTGTGATATATGCAGATATGGTGATATAACGTGTATATATTGTAGTAATGTATTTAGATATGGTGAGACAGCGTGTATATCTTGTAGTAATGTACGTAGATTTTGTGAGATAGTGCTTATATCTTGTAGTAATGTACGTAGATATGGTGAGATAGTGCGTATATCTTGTAATAATGAATGTAGATATGATGAGATAGTGCGTTTATCTTGTAGAAATGTACGCAGATATGGTGAGACAGCGTGTAGTTATTGTAGTAATATATGTAAATATGGTGAGATAGTGGATATATCTTGTAGGAATGTATGTAGATATGGTGATATAGTGTGTAGATCTTGTAGTAATGAATGTAGATATGGTGAGATAGTGTGTAAATTTAGTATCAATGTATGTATATATGGTGAGATAGTGGATATATCTTGTAGGAATGTATGTAGATATGGTGATATAGCGTGTAGATCTTGTATTAATGAATGTAAATATGGTGAGATAGTGGATATATCTTGTAGGAATGTACGTAGATATGGTGATATGGTGTGTAGATCTTGTAGTAATGAATGTATATATGGTGAAATAGTATGTAGATCTTGTAGTAATGAATGTATATATGGTGAAATAGTTTGTAGATCTTGTAGTAATGAATGTAGATAGGGTGAGATAGTGGATATATATTGTTGTAATATATGTAGATATGGTGAGATAGTGTGTATATATTGTATTAATGTATATAGATATGGTGAGACAGTGTGTAGTTATTGTAGTAATGTATGTAAATATAGTGAGTTAGTGGATATATCTTGTAGGAATGTATGTAGATATGGTGATATAATGTGTAGATCTTGTAGTAATGAATGTAAATATGGTGAGATAGTGGATATATATTGTAGGAATGTATGTAGATATGGTGATATAGTGTGTACATCTTGTAGTAATGTATGTAGATATGGTGAGACAGCGTGTATATATTGTAGTAATGTATGTAGATATGTTGAGACAGCGTGTATATCTTGTAGTAATGAATGTATATATGGTGAGATAGTGTGTAAATTTAGTAGCAATGTATGTACATATGGTGAGATAGTGGATATATCTTGTAGGAATGTATGTAGATATGGTGATATAGCGTGTAGATCTTGTATTAATGAATGTAAATATGGTGAGATAGTAGATATATCTTGTAGGAATGTACGTAGATATGGTGATATGTTGTGTAGATCTTGTAGTAATGAATGTATATATGGTGAAATAGTATGTAGATCTTGTAGTAATGAATGTATATATGGTGAAATAGTTTGTAGATCTTGTAGTAATGAATGTAGATAGGGTGAGATAGTGGATATATATTGTTGTAATATATGTAGATATGGTGAGATAGTGTGTATATATTGTATTAATGTATGTAGATATGGTGAGACAGTGTGTAGTTATTGTAGTAATGTATGTAAATATAGTGAGTTAGTGGATATATATTGTAGGAATGTATGTAGATATGGTGATATAATGTGTAGATCTTGTAGTAATGAATGTAAATATGGTGAGATAGTGGATATATATTGTAGGAATGTATGTACATATGGTGATATAGTGTGTAGATCTTGTAGTAATTTATGTAGATATGGTGAGACAGCGTGTAGTTATTGTAGTAATGTATGTAAATATGGTGAAATAGTGTGTATATATTGTAGTAATGTATGTAGATATGTTGAGACAGCGTGTATATCTTGTAGTAATGAATGTATATATGGTGAAATAGTGTGTAGATCTTGTAGTAATGAATGTAGATATGGTGAGATAGCGCGTATATATTGTAGTAATGTACGTAGATATGGTGAGATAGTGTGTATATCTTGTAGTAATTTATGTAGATATGGTGAGACAGCGCGTAGTTATTGTAGTAATGTATGTAAATATGGTGAGATAGTGGATATATCTTGTAGGAATGTACGTAGATATGGTGATATAGTGCGTAGATCTTGTAGTAATGAATGTAGATATGGTGAGCTAGTGGATATATATTGTAGGAATGTATGTAGATATGTTGATATAGTGTGTATATCTTGTAGCAATGTTTGTAGATATGGTGCCATAGTGTGTATATCTTGTAGTAATGTATGTAAATATTGTGAGATAGTGGATATATCTTGTAGTAATGTATGTAGATTTGGTGAGAAAGTGTGTATATTTAGTAGCAATGTATGTATATATGGTGAGATAGTGTGTATGTCTTGTAGAAATGTATGTAGATATGGTGAGCTAGTGGATACATATTGCTGTAATATATGCAGATATGGTGATATAGTGTGTATATATTGTAGTAATGTATGTAGATTTTGTGAGACAGCGTGTATATCTTGTAGTAATGTGCGTATATATAGTGAGATAGTGTGTATATCTTGTAGTAATGTACGTAGATATGGTGAGATAGTGTGAATATCTTGTAGTAATGTATGTAGATATGGTGAGATAGTGGGTATATATTGTAGTAATGTACGTAGATATGGTGAGATAGTGTGTATATCTTGTAGTAATTTATGTAGATATGGTGAGATAGTGCGTATATATTGTAGTAATGTACGTAGATATGGTGAGATAGTGTGTATATCTTGTAGTAATTTATGTATATATGGTGAGACAGCGCGTAGTTATTGTAGTAATGTATGTAAATATGGTGAGATAGTGGATATATCTTGTAGGAATGTACGTAGATATGGTGATATAGTGTGTAGATCTTGTAGTAATGAATGTAGATATGGTGAGATAGTGGATATATCTTGTAGGAATGTATGTAGATATGGTGATATAGTGTGTAGATCTTGTAGCAATGTTTGTAGATATGGTGCCATAGTGTGTATATCTTGTAGTAATGTATGTAAATATTGTGAGATAGTGGATATATCTTGTAGTAATGTATGTAGATTTGGTGAGAAAGTGTGTATATTTAGTAGCAATGTATGTATATATGTTGAGATAGTGTGTATATCTTGTAGAAATGTATGTAGATATGGTGAGCTAGTGGATATATATTGTTGTAATATATGCAGATATGGTGATATAGTGTGTATATATTGTAGTAATGTATGTAGATTTGGTGAGACAGCGTGTATATCTTGTAGTAATGTGCGTATATATATATTGAGATAGTGTGTATATCTTGTAGTAATGTACGTAGATATGGTGAGATAGTGTGAATATCTTGTAGTATGTATGTAGATATGGTGAGATAGCTTGTATATCTTGTAGAAATGTATTTAGATATGGTGAGACAGTGTGTAGTTATTGTAGTAATGTATGTAAATATGGTGAGATAGTGGATATATCTTGTAGGAGTGTATGTAGATATGGTGAGACAGCGTGTATATCTTGTAGTAATGTGTGTATATATGGTGAGATAGTGTGTGTATCTTGTAGTAATGTACGTAAATATGGTGAGATAGTGTGTATATATTGTAGTAATATAATCATTTTATCGGTATATGTCACTATCATGGATTCTGATTGGTCGGTTATAACGTCATTGGATAAATAAAAATAGCATTACCGGTTCTAACTAGTTTTCTATTTATAGTAACGTAGTTAATTGTTATTTATAGCAATACGCTCTCCTCGGATAAATAAAAATAACAATACCGGATCTAACTAGTTTTCTATTTATAGTAACGTATGTCATTGTTATTTATAGCAATACGTTCTGATCGGATGAATATAAATAGCCCTTTCCAACTAGTTTTCTATTTATAGTACCTTAGGTCATTTATAGGATAGGTATATACGTGTCTGGACATGATTTCGTTACGCCAACGACTGACTGATGCAATATTCCGGAAACGCTCAGCGACTTAAGTATCGGATGCCAAAGTGTAAGGATATTTAGGTACATATACGAATTATATAATATCAACATCTTACGATCGAAATGAAGATAATAAATATAATCGGTATAACGAGAATGTGTAGAGGGAGTGTGTACGGACATTAGCTACGTAATTAGAATTACTGGTAGGTACGGACAGAAATGGCACACACCGATTCGAATGGACCATTAATAAGCGAGATAGTGTTTTGCCGCCATTTTTATCCTCCATTTTGAAAATCGTAGGCTCGGAAGGTATAATCGTTTATCGAACCCCCCGGATAGATAGACCTATAATAAAGCTTTTATAACGAATTTATATAGGTATTTCCGGTTTTTCGGATCACTACTTCCGGTATGAGGTCGGACCATTAATTGAGTCGCGGATTCGTCATTGTCTCTTCGAGATCTTTCCGACGATACCAAACAAGGCCAGTTTCATCGAAAGTTCATTTTTCTTCAAACTCAGTTACGATTAAAGGGAGATAATCAGTAATATAGATATATCGACTAATGATAGATCAAAATGAAGGGTAGCGTCGGACTCGTGACGTGGATACGCGTATATTAGAACTAACTTATAGTTACGTTTAAATATTTTTTTATTTTCGTAATCGGGACTTTAAGAATATATCAAATATTTAAACCGCTATATCTCTAAAAGTACTTGCCGTATAAATAAAGGAAAGATATCGTCGTCATTGTCTCTTCGAGATCTTTCCGACGATACCAAACAAGGCCAGTTTCCTCTAAAGTTCATTTTTCTTCAAACGTATTTACGATTAAAGGGAGATAATCAGTATTATAGATATATCGATAGATCAAAATGAAGGGTAGCGTCGGACTCGTTGGCATTACGTCTGCTATTCGTATAAACCGACGCGTGTTATAACTCTGTGTTGCATATGTATGTATAGGCTATATTGATAGTTTGGTTTGAAATATACATTCATAGTTTCAACCGCTTGTGTTGAAACATACATACACCGTCTCCGTGGCCTAGTGGTTAAGATGGAGGATAGTGCATGGACGTACGGACGGACGGACGGACAGACGGGCGTGTGGTAAGGTAAATAGATATACATTATATAAAATAACCGCAAACAACATACAACCTGATATAGGGAATCAGTAACTTGCCAAATATTACATTCTTATCACACACGCACGCACGCGCACGCACGCTCGCAGGCACCCACTCACGCACGCACACACGCACACACACGCACACACATACACACACACGCACACGCAGGCGCACAGACACACACACACCAATTAGCCGATGATTAAGTTATAGTTGTTTACGTCCTGTTCAATTTGGAACACTTCAGTTGTCATGTGAGAGCAGCCTCTGTATGTAAACGTATTAATTACTTCGATGTCATGTTGTGTACCTACTGCGATGGTGATGGTTATAAATTGTTCTCGCATTTCCCAGATAAGGTTATTTAGGGTCAACTGGCAACCATATAACCTCATACCGTTTGGATTCATTATTGGAGGCATTCCGAGCAGAGAATTAACGTGGGTCATACTAAATCATAGGATTTATTCGGAGATAGCCATCAGACGGGTTTTATAATTACCTGCGTCAGTGTTTGGTTCAGTGCTTAAGTATTTCTATGGCATTCCAGGCAACTAATGACGTATTTTGTAGTAAATACTGATGCAAACGGATTTAGCCTTCATTTTGTGTACTGCTGGTGTTGGGGGAGTTGCTTAAACTGAGATGTATCGTACTGTTGTAGCTGGGCTCCGTGTCTTGAAGAAGGGCATGGAACACCGAGTATTAGACATTTATCGTTCCATCCCGCGTCTCATATTGGATGGATAATATTATTTTATTACAAAATTGCTGGATCGCGAAACAAGACCGTTCTAATCGGACTATATTTATATAGAAGCGTTCGTAATAGTTATTTATGGATCGGTTCGTAGTCTATATTTATAGAATGGTACGAGATCGCTATTTATAAAGCTATTACCAATAGGCTATATAGTGACGCGTATACCAAAAAAAGCAAAGAGCTCGGTAGTGGTGGTGGTGACGTATACGCAACAAGTAAAGAGATCGGTAGTTGCGCGATATATCATCAATAGGCTCTATAGTGACGCGCACGCGCGTGACCTACTTTATATTCCCTTATATGCAAATGAGTTACTATAAAGCGTATTCAAAATGGCGCCCGTTTGTTTACCATTCAAAGAGCTGACCATACTACTTATAAACATTAGAAAAAGTGACATCCGGGTGTATTTCTCTGAATCTATCAGTCAGTTCTGAGACGCATCCGTTCCTCCAAATCGTTAGAATAGTTTTGGAGAATACTAGTAACCGTATTTACGTTTAGTGTTCCACGTGTATTCGGAGGGGTACAAGCTAGTCTGAGCATAGTTCAATAGATGTTTATTTAGGATTCGGAGGGGTACAAGCTAGGCTGAGCATAGTTCAATAGATGTTTATTTAGGATTCGGAGGGGTACAAGTTAGTCTGAGCATAGTTCAATAGATGTTTATTTAGGATTCGGAAGGGTACAAGCTAGTCTGAGCATAGTTCAATATATGTTTATTTAGGATTCGGAGGGGAACAAGCTAGTCTGAGCATAGTTCAATATATGTTTATTTAGGATTCGGAGGGGAACAACTAGTCTGAGCATAGTTCAATATATGTTTATTTAGGATTCGGAGGGGAACAACTAGTCTGAGCATAGTTCAATATATGTTTATTTAGGATTCGGAGGGGAACAAGCTAGTCTGAGCATAGTTCAATAGATGTTTATTTAGGATTCGGGGGGTACACGCTAGTCTGAGCATAGTTCAATAGATGTTTATTTAGGATTCGGAGGGGAACAAGCTAGTCTGAGCATAGGTCAATAGATGTTTATTTAGGATTCGGAGGGTACAAGCTAGTCTGGGCCTAGTTCAATAGATGTTTATTTAGGATTCGGAGGGGTACAAGCTAGTCTGAGCATAGTTCAATAGATGTTTATTTAGGATTCGGAGGGGTTCAAGCTAGTCTGAGCATAGTTCAATATATGTTTATTTAGGATTCGGAGGGGTACAAGCTAGTCTGGGCTAGTTCAATAGATGTTTATTTAGGAAGTAGTGATAGCACAGTGGTTGCGCGTTCGCTTCATGTGTGAGAGGCCTGGAGTTTGTGCCCAGCTGTAGCCATTACGAGTATGCCCTTAGGCAATGCGCGTAAATGCCCGATTGCCTCTTCTCTCTCCCTCATGGCGATGGATTGGTCGAACCAGCCAAACAGTCAAACATATGTATGTACGTGTACGGCTGTTTGAAGGTCGAACGTGCCAAACATAGTCAAACATATGTATGTACATGTACGGCTGTTTGAATGTCGAGCGTGCCCAACATAGTCAAACATATGTATGTACGTGTACGGCTGTTTCAAGGTCGAACGTGCCAAACATAGTCAAACATATGTATGTACATGTACGACTGTTTGAATGTCGAGCGTGCCAAACATAGTCAAACATATGTATGTACTTGTACGGCTGTTTGAAGGTCGAACCAGCCAAACATAGTCAAACATATGTATGTACATGTATGGCTGTTTGAAGGTCGAACCAGCCAAACATAGTCAAACATATGTATGTACTTGTACGGCTGTTTGAAGGTCGAACCAGCCAAGCATAGTCAAACATATGTATGTACATGTATGGCTGTTTTAAGGTCGAACCAGCCAAACATAGTCAAACATATGTATGTACTTGTACGGCTGTTTGAAGGTCGAACCAGCCAATCATAGTCAAACATATGTATGTACATGTACGGCTGTTTGAAGGTCGAACCAGCCAAACATAGTCAAACATATATATGTACGTGTATTGCTGTTTGAAGGTCGAACCAGCCAAACATAGTCAAACATATGTGTGTACGTGTACGGCTGTTTGAAGGTCGAACGTGCCCAACATAGTCAAACATATGTATGTACATGTACGGCTGTTTGAAGGTCGAACGTGCCCAACATAGTCAAACATATGTATGTACATGTACGGCTGTTTGAAGGTCGAACGTGCCCAACATAGTCAAACATATGTATGTACTTGTACGGCTGTTTGAAACATAGTTATTACGTGTAATTCCTGATTGTGTTAAGCTGTGGCTATATATGTGAGCAATGGAAGAACGTTTAAACTGGTTTCATTAAACAACAGTGCAACCGTTATATTGTAAGAGCAATATTATACTAAATAATTATAGGAGCGATTTCAAACGTTTTCTGATTTAATGAGTTTAGACGTATACTTATGTACTCTAGCTCTCTAGCAGTCAACATTTTATATAGCAATGGCATATTTTTGGCATTTTATTGAATTTAATTTTTCATACTTGTTTACTTTGGAAATTTTAACCGATGCAATTGCCTCGGTGTTCCTCTGTGTGGCTACGGACCTGGTATATTAAAATACAGAAAAAGGATTAGAATGAACGACAGAGTCTTATATAATTCTTTTTCTCTACACAGTTGATAGCAACTCGACCCTGGAGGTTTATGTACATGATGTATCTACAAGTAGTGTGTTATCTTCCTATCTGCCTATGTTCAATCCCTGCTCAGACTGTGTCTCATTTATATGAACAAGTTGGCAGTTTCTTACGGAAGGTTGGTGTACCAAGTACTCGTTAACCGCTGGACCCTGTCCAGGAAATGCGTTAGTAGGTAAACTGTCCGCCGGCGATATAGCCCAAAATGTGCTGACGCAGGCGTAAAACCCGAACTAACAAACATTACATTACAACTATTAAATACTGCTATGCATGTTTTACAGCATTGCTCTAAAACTCGCAGTTCGAGCACCACTGGAGCCGTTACAATTACGCCCTTAGGCAAGGCATATATTCCACATTGTCTCTCCCTCATGGCATGGATTCCACTAGGAATTAGGTATCGGGAGCGATTAAACTAATGTTATAAACTTGTTTCACAATCGAGTGAAAATATGTTTGTATGAACATATAATCTGAATCACTGTACTGGATATTATAAAAATAACAGGATGTAGGAAAACAATTAATCACACAGGAAATTCCCATCTTAATATAAAACTAGCCAGACCACGCAAATAAACAGGATCTAAATTTTACAATAAAACAAATATGTTATAATGCTATTATAGTAATGCTATTATAGTAAGTGTTATAACAGTGTATACAGCACATACATTATTAATACATATAACTTATATTTGGTTCCGAAATTATTTGAAATAGTTGCCCAAGATATAAAAATTGCTTTGCGATCAGACGAACATGCAACTCCCCCCTGTAACTATAGAAACAAGTACCCCCCCTTGGTAGATAGAAGCATTTAACCTCATTTCTGTTTGTTTGTTTGTTTTGTGGTTTTAAAGACACACCAACATCTTAGGTCATACAGCGATTCTACAGCAATTACTGGTGGAGGAAACCCAGAATGCCTCTCCGAGCAGTATTTAATGCCTCTCCGAGTAGTATTTAATGCCTCTCCGTATTTAATGCCTCTCCGAGCAGTATTTATTGCCTCTCCGAGCAGTATTTAATGCCTCTCCGAGCAGTATTTAATGCCTCTCCGAGTAGTATTTAATGCCTCTCCGGGTTTTTGTTGGTGTATTTAATGCCTCTCCGAGTAGTATTTAATGCCTCTCCGAGCAGTATTTAATGCCTCTCCGTATTTATTGCCTCTCCGAGCAGTATTTAATGCCTCTCCGAGCAGTATTTAATGCCTCTCCGTATTTAATGCCTCTCCGAGTAGTATTTAATGCCTCTCCGAGCAGTATTTAATGCCTCTCCGTATTTAATGCCTCTCCGAGCAGTATTTAATGCCTCTCCGAGTAGTATTTAATGCCTCTCCGTATTTAATGCCTCTCCGAGCAGTATTT
>CM026390.1:97485180-97510345 GCA_014843695.1 Archivesica marissinica | reverse complement strand
GGTGAGATAGTTGTATATCTTGTAATAATTTACGTATATATGGTGATACAGTGCGTAGATATTGTAGTAATGTATGTATATATGGTGAGATAGTGTGTATATCTTGTAGAAATGCACGTATATATGGTGAGATAGTGTATATATATTGTAGTAATATACGCAGATATGGTGATACAGTGTGTATATATTGTATTAATGTATGTAGCTATGGTGAGACAGCGTATATCTTGTAGTAATGTGTGTATATATGGTGAGATAGTGTGTATATCTTGTAGTAATGTACGTAGATATGGTGAGATAGTGCGTATATCTTGTAGTAATGTATGTAGATATGGTGAGATAGTGTGTATATCTTGTAGGAATATATGTAGATATGGAGATATAGTGTGTAGATCTTGTAGTAATGTTTGTAGATATGGTGATATAGTGTATATACTTGTAGTAATGAATGTAATTATGGTGATATAGTGTGTAGATCTTGTAGTAATGAATGTAAATATGGTGATCTAGTGTGTAAATTTAGTAGCAATGTATGTATATATGGTGAGATAGTGTGTATATCTTGTAGAAATGTACGTAGATATGGTGAGATAGTGGATATATATTGTTGTGATATATGCAGATATGGTGATATAACGTGTATATATTGTAGTAATGAATTTAAATATGGTGATACAGCGTGTATATCTTGTAGTAATGAACGTAAATATGGTGATATAGTGCTTAAATCTAGTAGCAATGTACAAAAAAACAACCAAAAAATGTATATATGATGAGATAGTGCGTTTATCTTGTAGAAATGTACGCAGATATGGTGAGACAGCGTGTAGTATTGTAATAATATATGTAAATATGGTGAGATAGTGGATACATCTTGTAGGAATGTATGTAGATATGGTGATATATTGTGTAGATCTTGTAGTAATGAATGTAGATATGATGAGATAGTGTGTAAATTTAGTAGCAATGTATGTATATATGGTGAGATAGTGGATATATCTTGTAGGAATGTACGTAGATATGGTGATATAGCGCGTAGATCTTGTATTAATGAATGTAAATATGGTGAGATAGTAGATATATCTTGTAGGAATGTACATAAATATGTTGATATAGTGTATATATATTGTAGTAATAAATGCATATATGGTGAAATAGTATGTAGATCTTGTAGTAATGAATGTATATATGGTGAAATAGCTTGTAAATCTTGTAGTAATGAACGTAGATATGGTGAGATAGTGGATATATATTGTAGTAATACACGTAGATATGATGAGATAGTGCGTATATATTGTATAAATGTATGTAGATATGGTGAAACAGTATGTAGATCTTGTAGGAATGTATGCAGATATGGTGAAATAATGTGTAAATCTAGTAGCAATGAATGTAAATATGGTGAGATAGTGGATATATATTGTAGGAATGTATGTAGATATGGTGAAATAGTGTGTAGATCTTGTAGTAATTAATGTAGATATGATGAGACAGCGCGTATATATTGTAATAATGTACGTAAATATGGTGAAATAGTGTATATATCTTGTAGTAATTTATGTAGATATGGTGAGACAGAGCGTAGTTATTGTAGTAATGTATGTAAATATGGTGAGATAGTGGATATATCTTGTAGGAATGTACGTAGATATGGTGATATAGTGCGTAGATCTTGTAGTAATGAATGTAGATATGGTGAGCTAGTATATATATATTGTAGGAATGTATGTAGATATGTTGATATAGTGTGTATATCTTGTAGCAATGTTTGTAGATATGGTGCCATAGTGTGTATATCTTGTAGTAATGTATGTAAATATTGTGAGATAGTGGATATATCTTGTAGTAATGTACGTAGATTTGGTGAGAAAGCGTGTATATCTAGTAGCAATGTATGTAATATGGTGAGATAATGTGTATGTCTTGTAGAAATGTATGTAGATATGGTGAGCTAGTGGATACATATGCTGAATATATGCAGATATGGTGATATAGTGTGTATATATTGTAGTAATGTATGTAGATTTGGTGAGACAGCGTGTATATCTGTAGTAATGTGCGTATATATAGTGAGATAGTGTGTATATCTTGTAGTAATGTACGTAGATATGGTGAGACAGCGCGTAGATATTGTAGTAATGAATGTAAATATGGTGAGATAGTGGATATATCTTGTAGGAATGTACTTAGATATGGTGATATAGTGTGTATATATTGTAGTAATTTATGTAGATATGGTGAGACAGCGCATATATATTGTAGTAATGTATGTAGATATGGTGAGATAGTGTGTATATCTTGTAGTAATTTATGTAGAAATGTGATACAGCGCATATCTTGTAGTAATGTATGTAAATATGGTGAGATAGTGGATATATCTTGTAGTAATGTACGTAATAGTGATACAGTGCTTAGATCTGTAGTAATGAATGTAAATATGGTGAGATAGTGGATATATCTTGTAGGAATGTAGTAGATATGGTGATATAGTGCGTAGATCTTGTAGCAATGAATGTAGATATGGTGACATAGTGTGTATATCTTGTAGTAATGTACGTAAATATTGTGAGATAGTGGATATATCTTGTAGTAATGTATGTAGATTTGGTGAGAAAGCGCGTATATTTAGTAGCAATGTATGTATATATGGTGAGATAGTGTGTATATCTTGTAGAAATGTATGTATATATGGTGAGATAGTGGATATATATTGTTGTAATATATGCAGATATGGTGATATAGTGTGTATATATTGTAACAAATACGTAGATATGGTGAGACAGCGTTTATATCTTGTAGTAATGTGCGTATAATATTGAGATAGTGTGTATATCTTGTAGTAATGTAAGTAGATATGGTGAGATAGTGTGAATATCATTGTAGTAAATATATAGATATGTGAGATAGCTTGTATATCTTGTAAAAAGATTAGATATGGTGAGACAGTGTGTAGTTATTGTAAGAATGTATAAATATGGTGAGATAGTGGATATATATTGTAGGATGTATGTAGATATGGTGAACAGCGTGTATATCTTGTATAATGTGTATAATATGTGAGATAGTGTGTGTATCTTTAGTAATGTACGTAAATATGGGAGATAGTGTGTAATAATGTAGTAATATAATCATTTTATCGGTAATGTCACTATCATGGATTCTGATTGGTCGGTTATAAAGTCATTGGATAAATAAAAATAGCAATACCGGTTCTAACTAGTTTTCTATTTATAGTAACGTAGTTAATTGTTATTTATAGCAATACGCTCTCCTCGGATAAATAAAAATAGCAATACCGGATCTAACTAGTTTTCTATTTATAGTAACGTATGTCATTGTTATTTATAGCAATACGTTCTGATCGGATGAATATAAATAGCCCTTTCCAACTAGTTTTCTATTTATAGTACCATAGGTCATTTATAGGATAGGTATATACGTGTCTGGACATGATTTCGTTACGCCAACGACTGACTGATGCAATATTCCGGAAACGCTCAGCGACTTAAGTATCGGATGCCAAAGTGTAAGGATATTTAGGTACCTATACGAATTATATAATATCAACATCTTACGATCGAAATGAAGATAATAAATATAATCGGTATAACGAGAATGTGTAGAGGGAGTGTGTACGGACATTAGCTACGTAATTAGAATTAATGGTAGGTACGGACAGAAATGGCACACACCGATTCGAATGGACCGTTAATAAGCGAGATAGTGTTTTGCCCCCATTTTTATCCTCCATTTTGAAAATCGTAGGCTCGGAACGTATAATCGTTTATCGAAACCCCCGGATAGATAGACCTATAATAAAGCTTTTATAACGAATTTATATAGGTATTTCCGGTTTTTCGGATCACTACTTCCGGTATGAGGTCGGACCATTAATTGAGTCGCGGATTCGTCATTGTCTCTTTGAGATCTTTCCGACGATACCAAACAAGGCCAGTTTCATCGAAAGTTCATTTTTCTTCAAACTCAGTTACGATTAAAGGGAGATAATCAGTAATATAGATATATCGACTAATGATAGATCAAAATGAAGGGTAGCGTCGGACTCGTGACGTAGATACGCTTATATTAGAACTAACTTATAGTTACGTTTAAATATTTTTTTATTTTCAGTAAGCGGGACTTTAAGAATATATCAAATCTTTAAACCGCGCTATCTCTAAAACTACTGGCCGTATAAATAAAGGAAAGATATCGTCGTCATTGTCTCTTCGAGATCTTTCCGACGATACCAAACAAGGCCAGTTTCCTCTAAAGTTCATTTTTCTTCAAACGTATTTACGATTAAAGGGAGATAATCAGTATTATAGATATATCGATAGATCAAAATGAAGGGTAGCGTCGGACTCGTTGGCATTACGTCTGCTATTAGTATAAACCGACGCGTGTTATAACTCTGTGTTGCATATGTATGTATAGGCTATATTGATAGTTTGGTTTGAAATATACATTCATAGTTTCAAACTCAGGTGTTGAAGCATCCATTTATAGTTTCAACCGATTGTGTTGAAACATACATACACCGTCTCCGTGGCCTAGTGGTTAAGATGGAGGATAGTGCATGGACGTACGGACGGACGGACGGACAGACGGGCGTGTGGTAAGGTAAATAGATATACATTATATAAAATAACCGCAAACAACATACAACCTGATAGAGGGAATCAGTAACTTGCCAAATATTACATTCTTATCACACACGCACGCACGCGCACTCACGCGCGCAGGCACGCACGCACGCACACACGCACACACACGCACACACACACGCACACACATACACACACACGCACGCGCACAGACACACACACGCGCACGCAGGCACGCACGCACACACGCACACACACTAACGTAATATTTTATGAACGCTTGGATTATTTTATTGAACCGGTGATGAAATTACAAATTTATGTTAGCTAGATAGCGAAAAGAGTGTTTGACATTTAACAAAATCGACCTCCCGCTGAGATACAGCGTGGGGTTTGATGTCAAATAAATCAAACTTGAAACGAGTCTAATAATGTTCCATGGAAAATACCTTCGAGTTGATAAGCAGACAGAAATAAATATTTCGTTCTCATTGAGGCTATACAAGCCGCTAAATCGCATCAATTAAGACCAATTAGCCGATGATTAAGTTATAGTTGTTTACGTCCTGTTCAATTTGGAACACTTCAGTTGTCATGTGAGAGCAACCTCTGTATGTAAACGTATTAATTACTACGATGTCATGTTGTGTACCTACTGCGATGGTGATGGTTATAAATTTTTCTCGCATTTCCCGGATAAGGTTATTTAGGGTCAACTGGCAACCATATAACCTCATACCGTTTGGATTCATTATTGGAGGCATTCCGAGCAGAGAATTAACGTGGGTCATACTAAATCATAGGATTTATTCGGAGATAGCCATCAGACGGGTTTTATAATTACCTGCGTCAGTGTTTGGTTCAGTGCTTAAGTATTTCTATGGCATTCCAGGCAACTAATGACGTATTTTGTAGTACATACTGATACAAACGGATTTAGCCTTCATTTTGTGTACTGCTGGTGTTGGGGGAGTTGCTTAAACTGAGATGTATCGTACTGTTGTAGCTGGGCTCCGTGTATTTCTCTCGCATTTCTAGATAAGGTTATTTAGGGTCACCTGACAAACATATAACCTCATACCGCTTGGATTCAGTTAATTATGTTACAGGGCACGTATTAGACATAAATTTATATTAATCGTTGTATCACTCTATACGATAAAATACGTGTATTTTATTCGTGTTTCATATACGCTATGGCTATGTCTAGTGACATGCCATTCTAAAACGTATATTACGGATTATTAATAATTTATCGCGTTTTTATGGAATTATACGTAACGATATATATTATTCATTTTCGTACATAGGTTAAGTTTGTAATTATGATTTCTTACTCGATAAAAACGTACGCCTAGTTCGAATAATATAATGAACTTACCCGTATATTCGTTGAAGCTCGTGAAGCTGCTTGAGTACTAAGACCGTTCTAATCGGACTATATTTATATAGAAACGTTCGTAATAGTTATTTATGGATCGGTTCGTAGTCTATATTTATAGAATGGTACGAGATCGCTATTTATAAAGCTATTACCAATAGGCTATATAGTGACGCGTATACCAAAAAAGCAAAGAGCTAGGTAGTGGTGACGTATACGCAACAAGTAAAGAGATCGGTAGTTGCGCGATATATCATCAATATACTAAAAATATACGCGCACGCGCTTGACCTACTTTATATTACCTTATATGCAAATGAGTTACTATAAATAGAAAAAGCAAAGAGCTCGGTAGTTGCGCGATACGTCATCAATAGTGACGTATACGCAACAAGTGGTGACGTATACACAACATACAAAGAGCCCATGTACTACTCTCACACCATTATGGTATATTATTAAAACCTTTCAAATTAAAGGTTATTGCATACATGTGGGTATGCAAACTCACAAAATGAAATGGGTGTTAATTAGATTCCTGGCAAAAGGAACAACAAATGCCTAGCAGACCATCTGTTAACCCTTTCCTTTATAGAGATTTAGGTTAATATACTATTATATCTCCATACAAACGACAGCCATTTAGCTATCATGCAGTGGATAAGAAGCCGCCATAGATATTACTGGGACTACATGATATTCTGGCCTATATTATGAACATTGGTTTGGCTACTACATTGTCAATGTATGTCGCATTGGTAATGGCGTCAAGAGGTGCTTCTATGAGGGAATGGGTTAAGGTACAAATATGTAATTTGTAGTTGTCCCTAAACAAAGACCCCCCTGTTCAAGCAGGTTGTCAACCCTGCCCCACCTTGGCCATTTTAGAAAGGTGTATGGTAAGTGGAGTAACATGTAGATGTGTTGCCAGAAATAAACCCACCAAAAATGCAAACTGGTTTTGGACGCCCCCCCCCCCCGACAAAAGAACGTCCAAAGGGGGGCGGGGCTATTTTTTTCGAATAGCCTTTAATGCATGAGAATCAGTAATAGAAATGTATGCAATGATTCGTAATAATTATGTATCAATCTTTCTTATGGCAGTCTTTGATATTGCTAAACACCATTTTCCACTTGTCTCCTGCATGTATATATTACCTTCAGAATTAATAGCGTATTAACTGTAAAAACAAATACATTCATTGTTACTTTGAATATCAAAAGTATTATAAGCACAACCAATTTGGTATTTACGAACATATATAGTCGATAAAGTAACTGTCTTCCTTCTCAAATATGTCTTGGTTTTATACCCCGTGGGGAGCCCCATAAATTATAACGATTGTTTGTAAACAAGTATGTCCAGTTTGTCCACTGACATATACCATAGTATGTTGATTTTAACCGCTACAATGATTAAACAACTACTGGTAGTTATAAGATACATCGTTAGTGCTCAAAACTAAATAATTCTTACAAAATAAAACGTAGCAACAAACCTTGCATTTAGTAGATACTACGCGACGGAATTGGTGAATTTCAATGTCTTTGTCTTTCTAAATCCTCCACATTTGCCCCACGTTGTCTGTTTTAATTGAATTACTTGATATGTCGATTCATAACCACTGTTGTATAGTTTCATGCAAGGGGTTTGACATTGGGGACATACGTACACTTCTGTCATGTTCAACGTGCTTTTCTACATCCGCTATTTCACGCATGCGCGTTGTGCGTGTTTACATTTTGGTTTGTTGATAAACAGTGTGTGTTGATGTAAACAAATTCGCGTATACGACGGTTTAAATTTATTGGAATTTTATCGTTTCTGAGCGACTATTTCGATTTTTGTAAACACACACCTATTAGTATTTACATTTTACACAAAACATCCTTTATTACGATGTAATGCTGCTTTAAGCCAGTGATACATTATTATATCGACACTGATAAAACAAGGTAAGACTATATTTTACTAAGTCCTATATATATGACCTCTACATAATAAAAAATTCTCTGTTATTTGAAAAATGCCTGGATAATAAAATGTCATATTTTTCAAGTCTAAATATTTGGACTATGCCAGACATAACACAGTAATAAAAGTTACTTCGGCCTTCGTGATATATTTCTACGCATAAGAACTTCAAACTCGGGTTATTCTGCGATATACCACGGTTGATACTTATTATTTCTTAATTATAGACACAAATCCAACTTCATAATAATAGGTTGGCTTGGTTAGTTTTGTACTATGTCCGCTCCCTATTGCAGGAGCGCCACACCCGGTCGTAGATTCGGACAACGATCGGGTGTTTATGGGAGGGGTCCTAGCCTGGGTTCCAGTCTGTCGATTTTTCACTAATTTACCGCTGGCAAAATAACACGTTGATATTATCAGAAACTCAATACGGCCCAATTAATGGTATCGGTGTTAAAATATATTTATATGACTGACCAGGCAAACTATATCAACGCCTGTTCCCAAGCTAGGGATATTTACTTAAATATATATACTAGTACCCCCAAACGTGCCGAATCCCTGTGGTCCTGCATGGGTGGTGAGTGCTTCCTTCGAACAACGGATCCTTGTTACGGCCATATCCTTCATATCTGTAATCCCGCAGTAGCAGAAACCGGCTCAGATATCCTCTTCAAGGGTCTTCATCACGTCACGGCATCCCCGTGCTGGTCCCCTAATGTATGTCTACACTAGGAACAGAGTTTGTGTCGATGAGACAAAGTCTTGAATGAGCTGCTACTGCGGGGCGTGCCTAGGTCACGACGTGCATGTTGTGGTGGTCGACCTGAGTGATACGTATAGGATAAATCACGAATTGGCCCATCTTAGCGAAATATACAATGAGTTGATCTATCTGACTTAGACAACGTACATAAGTGGCATACAAATGCAAGTAAATTAAGGAACATGTATTCTAATAACCCAAAACAATATTGGAACTTTCTTAAAGGGCTTAAACCAAAATCTAAGATTGATGGATCACCAAAAATAAATGATTTTTTCGAACACTTTAAACGTATAAATACAAACCCTCACTTTGCAGATGAAAACAATCAATTCATAACCGATGACTTTTTAGAGAATTCAAACCAATATCTTAACTCAAAAATTACCGACCAAGAAATCCTAAAGTGTATCAATAAATTAAATAATGGTAAAGCGTCTAGCCCGACAGACAACATCCTAAACGAATATATTAAAGCCACAAAAGACTCCCTATTACCAATATATAACCGCCTATTTAACTGTATCCTAGACTCAGGACTCGTACCAAGATCGTGGCTAGAAGGCTCTATAATTCCAATATATAAAAATAAAGGAGATCCTGGTGACACAGGGTCATACAGACCAATTACAATACTATCATGCCTAGGTAAACTATTCACAGCTGTACTTAATCTTAGACTAACAAGCTATGTTGAAGACTCCCAATTATTAAATGAAAATCAGGCAGGGTTTAGAAACGGATACTCGTGTTCTGATCATATTTTTACATTACACTCCCTTGTTGAAATACTTAAGAAACGAAAACAGAAGCTATTCTGTTCCTTTATAGATTTTTCACAATGTTTTGATAAAATATGGCGTTTCGGTTTATGGCACAAGCTTTTGCAAAATTTTATTAATGGTAAGTTGTTCCAGGTTATATATAATATGTATCAGAATATAAAATCATGTGTAACCCATAATGGTAATCAATCGCCATTCTTCTCATCAGAAATCGGTGTCCGGCAGGGTGAAAACTTAAGCCCGATCCTCTTCTCTTTATATTTAAACGACCTACAGTCACATCTGGAAGCAAACGGTGCCGTTGGCATACAGCTTGAGGACACGTTCAGTGATGAAACTTGGCTTAAACTACTACTTCTGCTTTACGCAGACGACACCGTCATTGTTTCCAATAACCCTGTCGACTTTCAAAACTGCCTGAATCATTTTAATAATTACTGTGCCCAATGGAAATTAGTAGTAAACCCTAATAAAACAAAAGTAATTGTTTTTGGAGCTAGGAACCTTAATAACTTTGACTTTAAATTAGGTGACCAAGGTCTTGAAATCACAGACAATTACCACTACCTTGGTGTTACACTCTCTAGTAATGGATCTTTTTTGAAGGCTAGAAAACATGTTACCCAACAGGCAAATAAAGCAATGCACTTACTTTTTACTAAGTCTAATAATGCAGATTTACCGCCAGATTTAATTATTAAACTATTCGATCACACTGTAGTACCCATACTAACATATGGATCAGAGGTATTTGGCTACGAAAATCTAGATTTACAAGAAAAAGTGCATAATTCATTTCTCAGGCGAATAACCAACGCCCGAAAAAGTACACCTAGGTATATGTTATTTGGAGAACTTGGTAGATACCCTATATCTATCATTGCACATACAAAAATTATATCTTTTTGGACGAGGATATTACTTGGAAAAGAAAACAAGTTGTCATTATTGATATATAGGTACATGATTAATCAACCTGATACAAATTTCCGATGGATCAGTAAAATAAAAGAAATCCTAAATTCTGTAGTTAGACCTGATCTTTGGCTTAACCAAAATACCTTAATTAATAAAAGTACCCATAAGCATATACAGAAAATATTAATAGACCAATATAAGCAGCATTGGCATAGCCAAATGCAACTATCAAACAAGGGTAAAATTTATAATTCTTTTAAACAGGCATTAGAATATGAAAAATATATCAACATTATCACTAACCAAGACTATTTGACACTCTTCAGATATCGTACCTGTAACAATCGCCTTCCTCTGGAAACATCCAGATGGGGAGGAACAGCCTTCCTAGATAGTATTTGTAGGTTATGTAATAACGGGGAAGTTGGCTCTGAGCAACACTATCTGCTCAAATGCGATTACTTTACACAAGATCGGAATACCTATCTGCACGACTTTGTGTTGTCAGACAACATGCATTGTTTCTCCAAGATATTAAATACATCATCTGAAACTGCCCTGGTAAATCTTAGTAAATTTACTCGTATTATCATGTCTAAATTTTGTTAGTAATTTTTTGAAGCTTCGCAAGTTGGACATATTACGATATTTGATAGGTATTGCATTAATTATTCAAATCTCATTACATATACTTACCACTTTATGGTTCGCAAAAATTGATAATCCATAACGAAAGTATAATTAACTCCACTGAAATTCATCATTAGATTCATATTATGATATTTAAAAACGCCTGATACATATACTCTTGCCGAATATTATACAAAACCTCATTATTTTCCACAAACGGGAAGAAAATCCAAACAAAAGCAATAATCACAAAACTATAGATACATTTTATCCCGTACTCTATGACCGTGGGAAAAATATTAGACTCATTACGAGACCAATTTACCCAACTCATAAATACTAATCCGCACGATAGGATTATTTTGTCTACTACGTGAGTCAGTATGATAGTAAAATTATTTTCATTCATTACACGTCACCAGGCCAATAACAATCGATTGACCTTTCATCCCAAAATGACAAACAATCCGACAGAGAATAAGTATATTAACTATTATATCCCACACTCTTTAAATATTATATTTGTCTTTCGTTTTATATCATTTAGACGTAATAGTGGAACTATGTCGTGAATAATATTGTATTTGTATGTACAATTTGGATACATGAAGAAGAATCCCCCAGCATATTTCTATACATTATTATGCATGATATGATTGTTTATACAACTGCTTTAATTTCAGGTCATTCCCGGAAGCACCACGTGGCCTAATATTTGTTTCTGTTATATACCCTCATGTTGTACACATGTACCTGAGAGAATAAAAGTATATGTCTGTCTGTCTGTCAGCTCACGTCTATACGATTTAGAAGCGAGAAATGTGGCTTTTTCATTGGACCATGTGACTTAGTCGTTGTCTAAGATCGTTTAGCGACCATGCATATAAATTAGATTAGTCTAAAAATAAATATTCATAGGCACACATATGAGATAAAAGCTTGTTGTTGGTAATCCAGGGATCGCAGGTTCGATCCCCCGCGAGGGGTTTGACATTAAAGGAACATACATACATACTTTCAGTGTGACCCTAATACAATTAACAGTCTTTCATATGGGACGTTAAACCGAGGTCTCGTGTCGGTGCTTTACACCTTGTACGTAACAGAACCAGAGGAGACTCTGGAATGAGTCTCTTTCTGTATCATTGCACTATCCTCCAAAATCTAAAATGACTAATCTCTTCAGGAGGCGTGGCTCATATGGGTAACCGGTAGCGACGATAACTAAACGTAAAACACACATATAGCTTGTTATTCAGAAAACACGCGTGTATTACGCATGGATGTGACCCTAATTATATTATTGTGTTATGTCAACAAACGTCGTATACTGTTTTGAAATACTCAGTTTTTGAGACAAATGTTTGGAAAACAATTGCACCATATAATAGGAAATTACAATTCTGTAGAAAGTGGCGTTTTCACCGATGTAGTATCGCTTTTAGCTACACGTTACTTGTATGTTACTAGCATAATAATGATTTGTGATACACTGAATATCAATTATATTGTTAAGCAACACTATATTTCGTAAATGTTATTGCTATGGTTACTCATACCGTATATATATCATGCTTTTCTGTATACATGTTTCTTGGCGATGTACATGTATATGCCAAAACAAACTTTGACTTGACTTGACTTTTATAATATTTAAAACCACAAACTCCCGGGTGAAATTGGTATTACGTGTATATCTGGAACAGACCTCCACTTGAACAGGTACAGTATGTAATACAAACGTAGGGGATGCATTTCATTGAGTTTCATTACTAGTTAGAATGCCCATCATTAATTTCTATAAGAAACCGATTGATTCATGTTTAGATAGAAATTGTGTGCACATTATAATTGTATACTAGTTACGCTGCGTAGCGATTATGAAAACAGTGTCTTATCATATTGTAGCGAAGCACGCACACACACACACGCACACACGCACGCACGCGCACTTCAAAGACTATGCAAATAGCGAAGACTATGCAAACTGTGCTTTTAAAAAGCGATGTTTTATATAGTGTATTATTATAATACATTTTGTATATATATGTTGATGAAATTAATTTGTAAATTCTTTCAGTTCAACAGAATGCCGAAGAACTACGTAGATAATGCACAAAACCGCAAACTAGGCCGTGTTGGGATGCCTAGCGGAAGTATGCCGGTATCCAAAGGTACAACGGATTACAATGTATCTAGACATAGCGCCAAGACGTATGTGGACAATGCAGCTAACCAAAGACTCGGTCGGGCTGGGATGCCACTAGGCAGTATGCAGGTATCCAAAGGTACAACGGATTACAATGTATCTAGACATAGCGCCAAGACGTATGTGGACAATGCTTCTAACCAAATACTCGGTTGGGCTGGGATGTCACTAGGCAGTATGCCGGTATCCATGGATACAACGGATAACAATGTATCTACACATAGCGCCAAGACGTATGTGGACAATGCTTCTAACCAAAGACTCGGTCGGGCTGGGATGTCACTAGGCAATATGCCGGTATCCATGGATACAACGGATAACAATGTATCTACACATAGCGCCAAGACGTATGTGGACAATGCTTCTAACCAAAGACTCGGTCGGGCTGGGATGTCACTAGGCAATATGCCGGTATCCATGGATACAACGGATAACAATGTATCTACACATAGCGCCAAGACGTATGTGGACAATGCGGCTAACCAAAGACTCGGTCTGGCTGGGATGCCACTAGGCAGTATGCCGGTATCCAAAGATCCACGGGATAACGTGCCTACGTATAGTTCCAATAGGTCTACGCATGTGGACGGGGTGAATGTAGATGAAGGTGCAAAGGATACATTTTACGTCAACAATCGACAAAACAGGGAATTAGTTGGGATGCCTCATGGAGAAGCTGTGATTCATAAGAATGACGGGAATAACCCCGAGCTCGCCACCAGATTATTTACAAACATCGCTCTCCGTAGGCGGCATGGTCGGGTTGGCCAGCCAATCGATTCAGCTGTATTCTCATCTAAACCTAAATCAGTAGAGAAACAGAAGTACGGAGATACAAGCACCAATAGAATGCTGGGACGTGTCGGCAAGCCTCATGGTTATATGCCTCTACACAAATGTCCAACGACCAAGAAGATTCCGGAGATGATATATAGGATTGCGAATGGCGACGAGGTATGTGTATCCTTGATTAAGTACTGTATTCCATGGGATGTAAGGGCTCACAAACGTGTCCGTACCTGGTACCATACAGATCTTACATGTTTGTCACCTATGCTACACATTTTAATCCTTAAAATGCCGAATAAATTGGAAGGAATGTGTAAATAACACAGAGCCTGATCAGACGGTGTTACTGATTCAGACCCATGTTTTAGCTCCACATAGAAAATAAACATATGGAGCACTATGGGATGCCGTTTTGCTATTTATTCAGTATTTATGGATATCCAAAAGTCTATGGATATCCATAAATGCTGAATAAATAAATAGCAAATCGGCGCGCCTGGAATTATGGATATCCATAAATAACGAATAAATAGCAAAACGGCGCCCCATAGCGCATGTTACCATGCAACCTTTTTGCTAAATTAAATATTGACCTAAACAGTCATGGCCAATTAATGAAGCTCTAGAACAATTCATTAATTTTTGTAACACATATCGATAATTAATTAATGAACAATTTATGCTTAATAGTTATCCCCTGCCACATATCGTACGGGTATCCCCTGCTACATATCGTAATGGTATCCCATGCTACATATCGTAAGGGTATCCCCTGCTACATATCGTAAAGGTACCCCCTGCCACATATCGTAAGGGTACCCCCTGCTACATATCGTACGGGTATCCCCTACATATCGTAAGGGTAGTATCCCCTGCTACCTATCGTAAAGGTACCCCATGCCACATATCGTAAGGGTACCCCCTGCTACATATCGTAAGAGTACCCCCTGCTACATATCGTAAGGGTATCCCCTGCTACATATCGTAAGGGTATCCCATGCTACATATCGTAAGGGTGTCCCCTGCTACATATCGTAAGAGTACCCCCTGCCACATATCTTAAGGGTATCCCCTGCCACATATCGTAAGGGTACCCCCTGCCACATATCGTAAAGTCCCTGCCACATATCGTAGAGTGCCCCTCCCACATATCGTAAGGTTGTCCCCTGCCACAAATCGTTAGAGTGTCCCTGTCACATATCGCAAGAGTACCCCCGCACATATCGTAAGGTTTCCCTGCCACATAATCGTAAGTCCCCTGCCAATATCGTAGAGTGTCCCCTGCACTATCGTAAGGGTGTCCCCTGCCACATATCGTTAGAGTGTCCCCCCTGTCACTATCGTATGTCCCCTGCCACATATCGTTAGAGTGTCCCCTGTCACATATCGCAAGAATACCCCCTGCTACATATCGTAAAGGTTGTCCCCTGCCACATATCGTAAGCCATGCCACATATCGTAGAGTGTTCCCTGTCATATATCGCAAGAGTGTCCCCTGCCACATATCGTAAGGTTGTCCCCTGCCATATATCGTTAGAGTGTCCCCTGCCACATATCGTAAGGTTGTCCCCTGCCACATATCGTAAGGTTGTCCCCTGCCATATATCGTTAGAGTGTCCCCTGCCACATATCGTAAGGTTGTCCCCTGCCACATATCGTAAGGTTGTCCCCTGCCACATATCGTAAGGGTGTCCCCTGCCACATATCGTTAGAGTGTCCCCTGTCACATATCGCAAGAGTGTTCCCTGCCACATGTATCGTAAGGGTGTATAGGAATGACATCCGTCCGTCCGTCATGCATGTGTCTCCAATCCATACCATAATTTTAAATTACTTGGAACAAATGCTTCCCATATCGAGACGATTTGTAGACCGCATTTATTTCAATTATGTTGGTTATTAAAGGTCAAGGTCACACATAGAACGTCGTGCCTAAATGGCTATTTTCTCGTCCGCTCCATACTTCAATCAATTTAAAAATTACTTGGCACAAATATTACCCATATCGAGACGATGTGCAGACCGATCGCATGTTTCAGTCATGTCAGTCGAACTATGTTCAAGGTTACACTTACAACATAATGCTTAGATGACCACTCCAAAATGTAAAGGTCTTGAAATAAACATCTGTTCTGTTCTGTTTCTCTGCCATAACAATTGCACTGCAACGGCAATTTTAAAACTTACTTGGCACAAATGTTGCCCAATTCTAGACGATGAACAGAACACTGGCTTCAGCCATGTCGGTTCAAGGTCAATATCACACTTGTAATGTTTTAATTTTAAACTGACCTGGAACAACTGTTAACCATATACAAATCTGACCCAAAGCATAACTGTAAAACATTGTTCATTTCCTATGGTAGATATGGGTTGCATAAAAGAATCCATTGTTCTAGAGCTTCATTAATTAACCATACCTTTTCATTTTAAGCATCTTAGTTGGGCCAATAGTCGAGTTAATAAATACATGCAGTGATGTGAAAATGATCCAGTAACACCAGAGTCATTGTCCTTCGATTGACTTAAAATACGCAAATATGTTCGTACGGAGGCTCCACTTCTAAGTAACCAATGGTGGAATTGCATGCATTGCAGAAATACAATAGTATTCCTTTAGCGTGTATCTTCAAGCAGAGCTAAATGTCAAAACCGTGCCAGAAACCGTTCAGCTCCTAAGATTCTAGGATTAATTCTTATTTTCACTGAGATAAATGTAATGGTGATAATCTAGATATGGCGTTGTCAGTTTTAGAATATGCATAGGGCTGATAGATAGAAATAGTATTTATAAAAAACTAGTCAATATTCACTATTGAAAAATCATACAAACGTCATAGAGATTTCCTGTTATACAAAGAAAACAACACATTCTATGCGTTAGTTGTATTTATTTATCAAAAGGTTCCTTCTATTTTGCCTCTTCATATATTATTTATGTTGTTTCAGTTCAAGGAATTCGAGGACCGTGGTAGCGATCAGGCCATGTACCAGGTCAACCGTCAACAGGAAGAAATAGCGTGGCAGGACAACTTAAACGAACCACCAAAAACAATCGTCTCTGTTCTTAAAGATTATCAGGGTAAGAAGATAGCGTAAATTGCAATCTATGTGACTTTTGTTCTATGTATACCGAAAGCATAGAGCATTTGTTTTGGGAGTGCTTGCCAATCCAAACATTTTGGAATGATTTGTGTAACTATTTCAAGCAACAAGGATTTGATTTCTGTATAAAATATGAATTAGTTTATTTCTTACACACAGACAAGACAAATCACGCTGATGCCAAAAACTTTATATTGCTCTTAGCAAAGTATTATATCTTCATAAATAAGTTTAGAAAAACGTTACCAAATTTACCAGTCTTTAAAAATTACTTAAAGAGTAGAATAAACATAGAACAACATATCGCCTTTACAGGAGATAAAATAGAAAAACATAATAAAAAATGGAAAAATATACCCCTAACATAACTGACAAATACCAAAAATGATAACACACAAACAGTGAGTGAAAAAAAGATGCCTCCTGTCCAACATGCATATTTATTCCTTAAAAAACAAATACAGCTACGTCCTATATTTCTGTACTTGCTGGGTTTGAATGCGTGCGTGGGTGTTGGTTGTGTGAGTGAATGGGGGATGTAAGTGTGAATACGAGGCTATGTATGTGAGGGAGAAAGAGAGAATGATAGATTTAAATATTTTTGTAACTTGACCACATTTGATAAATATGTACACATTTGCAAATAATTTCTGTTAATATCAAACTGTAATGTATAATTTTGTGAAAACAGTATAAATATATTCAATAAAAAAAAGAAAAAAAAAAGCGTTCGCTGACATAAAACTGCATAGCAAAATAGGCCGAGGAGGTTTTGGTGAAGTATACTTTGCGAAGTGGAACGAAACCGTTGTTGCCGTGAAGAGGATACAGAAGGAGAAGATCTCGAACAAAATAATTAAAGAGTTCGCCGAGGAGGTGATGACATTCTGCACACTCAACCATCCGAATATTGTCAAGTTCATAGGCGCCTGTGTTGAGACAACTCTGAATACATGTATCGTTATGGAGTATATGCAAATGAGCTTGTACGATGCCATCCACATTAGAAATGAGATCAATTTTACCGAGCTTGAGCGCATCGGGATTATCCAGCAGATCTGTGACGGAATGAAATATTTGCATTTCAAGAGAATCGCCCATTGTGACCTCAAGTCCGCTAATATTCTAATGGATTACATCGAAGATCACATCTGCGAGGTGAAGATCACCGACTGTGGTCTTAGTATAATTAAAAGAAACTACACACTGTCGTCTGCAAACACGGACGAGTTGGTGTACAATATCGGTACTCCTCGTTATTCCTCGCCGGAGATTCTCCGCGGCGAGTTGCTTTCTACCAAAGAAATGATGCTTGCAGATGTCTATGGTCTATCGCTGATTTTCCGCGAAATAATTTTAAAGGAAGAACCATTTTCCGATATCACATATCAGGAGCTTACAAGGTGTGTAGGAGATGAAGGTCTCGTACCGAAAGTACCACAAGCTCACACCATAGAGAAAGAGGTCATGGAAATCATACAGAAGGCTTGGAGCTCAGATCCGTCAAAACGACCGAACATGGCATAGATATGTGATGTGTTCCGATATCGCCAGAACATATATACTGGGCAATACTGTCATTCTTACAACAACTTCAACCAGGTTTATTAGAATGTTGCTACTGAGATATACAAATACTACGCTAAACATCTTTTTCTACTGCATAAGTAACAGGAAATTTGGCAAATATAATCAATTCAAATCAATTGATCTTTAAACATTCAGATATTTTACTACATGACATATACGAATACACATATATAGATAACAACTGTTGTGACACGGGTTGAAATAGTACATTTGATAAAATAATAAAGAGTACAGTAGAGAAAATAATGGATAGCTTGATGTTTAACAGGATGGAATATGATCATCACCTGGTTCATTCGTTTGGAGAATGTGTTGTCTATTGGATATGCTTTCTGTTGTAGGATTATGTCGTCTTAATTTACCACAGTGTCGGCACGAATCCCCAATATAGAGAAATGGAAGAGCCCGTGCACATATTTTGCTTCTATAGACAAGTGTTCTTTCTGTATTCATTACAATGATATTTAAAATGACATTATCAACATTTCCCCCCAGGATTAATCGTAATTTGTATACTGCAAACACTGTGCACTTGTAGTAAGATATGTTTTAGCAATATTGCATTTATCGAAATTTATTAGTGTGGTGCCAATGTCATATCATATGTATTATCTAATTTCAAAACTATTTTCTTAATTATTTGATAACAGTATCACATACCCAGTAAAAATGAAGCATACATGAAGATCTCTATCTGTATGATTCCTAGTAATGGAGAAGTAAAGTTAGTGGGGTGTGTTGATATGGGAGAGGAATCTGATTGTTTCGAGCAAATGTGCTCAGGGAAATCATAACAATAATTCGCAATTCATGTTCTGCAGTGTATATATATATATATATATGGGTTTAAATAGTTTTCTTTTCTCATTTGCCTGTTTCCCAGTAGCTCAAACTAAAGCTGGGAATCTCCATTTTCTATTTTGGAAAACTGTACAACATCTCAACATGTACGGTTTCAAGGTGTGTTTTGTATCCATGGACGGAACCCAAACTAACAGAGACTTTCTGAATATGTTTTTCACAGATTCTACACCATTATCTCAATTGTATTCGACAAAGAATATCTGGTTTCCAAGCCACGCCCCTGTCCTATTTATAATGGATTATTCACATGCGCATCAGAAATAACATCTTAAAAAGTTGTGAGAATAATTCAGGAAAACGTCAACTGCTGTATAAAACGCCAATAGTATGGGAACATTGGATCAATGGGTTTAAGTGGGACAACGACACAAACAGCTTCCCAATCCATTACATACTTACAAATGAACACCTCTACTTGAGTCAGGAATCCAAAATGAGAAATAAATTAGGGATGTTTAGGAAGATGTGTTGGATACCGAAATGCTCAATGATTTGATGCAATCATTTCAACCGTCACTCGGAGATGCAGGCGATGCGCTGGATGATTCAATAAACTTATTGAAAGCCACGAGTACTACATGGTAGCAGTGTTTAGAGATAAAAAGCCTATTACAGACGTTGGAGACATTCGTTTGTGACAGTTGAATGAAGCACTTACTTTGTTTGACGATTGGGAATACTATGTTCAGAATTCGGAAAGAGCTTCATCTGCAAAGAATGAAAAGAAATTAGTGTCGTATATAGTCTGCTTTACACAACTTTGCAAACATATTCTGAAAATAAACAGAAAATCCATATTACCTGCAAGAATCAACAGTGACGTAATTGAAAATATTTTCTGTCAACAAAGAGGGATCATAAACGGAAGTACTACCAATCCTACCTTCTGTCAATTTGTCACGAACACTGTCATCGTTGATGAGTGCTCTATCCAAAACGTGTATCGCGGGTAACGGACACGTCACACCTGTAATCTTACTCAGTTCAAATAAGCCTTATAAGAAAACGGGTAAAACTGATAAAAGAGAACCACTAAAGACTCTAAATATCTAATAGAAAGCAGACCATTCCCGTTTCAATAACCGCTATATCACGGATAATAAGACCAACATGGAAATCTGTAGAATGACCATGCGGGTGTGGATTGTCCAAGGATACAAGGATTTTACAATAATTCCTCATTACAGTTTAGTGGGAACTCTGAAAACCTTTTCCATGTACTGTCAAACGTGTCTATTTGAAGTGCAAATGAGATTAAACTGAAAATACAAGTCCGCGACATATGCACCGATACATACTCCGGCCTTACAAGCTGGCTACCATAACACCTTTAATGAATAACCAGACAAGAATGGACATCCGTTGCCTGAACAATGCGCGTGTGTACTGCCCGTACCTCTTGTTCTTTCAATATGTGTGTGCACTGTGCGATTTATTACATACATACAATTGGTTATTGTCAAAATGACGATTTGGACAAAAGTAAGAGAAAACGTACTCGGCAACCCACGGGTGTATGTTATGATATATGTCTTGATTCCCAAGACGCATACTAGTTATGCAGACGTTCGTCAGATTGTATCGTAACACACAATTCATCATCACGTGATTAAAAGAATCAAAATAAATGCATGTGCTTGATTCGAATAGACTGCGTGTAAGAATTAACACCACTATGAAAACACTATGACTGGCGGTGATTCTCATCGGAGAATGCATTATAGTACTGTAATTGTAGTAACACCAAACATGTTTTACATAAAGGCTACTACAGCATAATAGTGATTCAATTTGTGAAAGCATAGCAGCTGCATGGATTCACATGTGATGTGTTCAATTGTAATTTTAGCACACATAATGTCATCACGTTCAGCATTACAGAAGTTGGCTATAGAATTATAGCATGGTGTGGGAGGAAGATATGATCATGTACTGGTATTATATCACAACATCAACATGAACAAAGAAATATAATCGTATATCTACTACACAAATACATAGTTTTGTTTTTTATTAGATTTATTTTGAGCTACCAGTAGTAATTTGTATATTTTTTGATAATATCATAACTATTACATATGTAAACATATAATATAAATACAGTTATTTGACAATAATCTATAAATACTACATACTAATAAGTATACTACAAATGCATTTATTAATTTTTATATAGAGAGAAGGAATTAGTAAAGTAAGATATCAGGAAGGATGCTCTATACTTTGAAAACCAAATGAAACTGTTTTTTAATCTATATTAAACTCTATATGTTTGTCTATCAAATATGTTTTAAATCGCGACCAAAAATGTTGAACATGAGAACAGTCCCAGAATAAATGTTTTAATGTATCTGTATCCATATTGCAAAGTTCACATAAAGTTGAGTTTCTTATTTTTAATTTATAGAGTAGTTCATTAGTAGGTAATATTCGTGTCACATATTTATATTGGAATGTTCGTAATTTTGTATCGATAATACATACAAATTGCATATTATATATTTTCTTCCATTCCAGGTATTCAAATATAGCTTTCCATTTTGTTTCGGCCTTATTTTGTGAAGTTTTATTGTAAGTTTTTAGGAATGTTTTGTATATGAATTGTGTTGGTCTTTTAATATTTTTTATTTCCTCTAGCAACGTTTTTGAATTTCTATCCATTTGATTATTCTCTTTTATTTCTTCTTTCCATTTTTTAGAAATATTTAACACTAGCATGTGGTAATTTAGAAAATCTGAACGGTCTATTCCATAGATGTTTTGTAGTTCTGTAAAAGTATGAAATTGTCTTGTTATTCGATATATATATATGACCTACATATTTAATTCCATTTTGAAACCAATTCTTATAAAATAACGTATTTTCTAAAACCTATATAAACGAGCTATTCCATAATATCTCATTTGCATAACAATATTTTCCTTGAAATTGACATTGTCCAATTGATAATTACATCTCGCAAAAAGCTATTTCCAAGTTTCGCAGCAATGTGCTGGCAGATAATTTGAGTCAAATAGAAGTTGTCCTCTATTACATAAATTTGTTATTCAACGTGTATACGAAGTTTGTTTATTAGTTGAAATACTCTGTTTATGAGGCAAATATTTGTATTTATAATAATGTCAAGTTCACTCTTTTTAATTGAATTTTGTTGAATCATATTAATTTTAACTCTAGTTCATCAATTACTTTTATGAATTGTTTTTCATTTTTATTATTTTCCTTCTTTTTCCATGAACAATATTTGATAGTTACATTTCTGATACAACCTTTAATCAATTCCCAAAGAGTATTTGGATTTGCACTTACATTGTTTGATGCTATTTCAAACCACCCGTCTTTGTAGGATCCGAACTTTCTAATATATGTACATGTAATATCATTGCTTATGCACACCAAGGTCCCGCCCTTCGACCCCTGGTAGTTCTTGTTTATGTTACCGATATAGCAGATAATATACTTAGTGTAACAAGACTTTTCGCAGACGACAGTTCACTTGCCGTTTCATCTAACGATATGACTTATATTGAAACTACATTGAACCACGATCTCAGAAACATTAACGAATGGTCTTAAGCAGTGACTCGTCAATTTTATTCCTAATAAAACTGAAGGCATGTTATTTTCATCACATCAGACTGATAAACCCATTCTTTACTTTAATGACGTTCAGCTTGGTTTTGTCGACCATTACAAACATTCAGGCATAACCGGCGGAAAATTAAAAAAACTAGTAATAGTCTACAAAGCCAAAAACGACATTCTCCCCGAATATTTAGAAACTATATTTCCCCGAACTATAGCCGAAACTACTACAACTATCTCATAGACAGACATACATCAACACCCAAGAAAGATGCTTAAAACAAATTTTTATGGCATTTTCTGTTAATACTCGGTATCCGAGCTAAACATGTTCCTTGGAGTGTAACCGAAACCGCAAGACCGGATAACAAAATTTTATTTTTGATTATTGGTCACAGTGAGGTCAACGGTCAAAGCTTCAAACGAGTGAAAATGTTGAAAATAAAAAAATGTAAGGTGTAGTGAATAATGAACATACAACAATGCACTGTATACATTTTATTACTAAATGGCAGATTAACGTACATAATGTATGCACAACATAATATTTCCTAGTATGTATGTTAAAGCGAACAACTTCTAACTCCAAACTATAACAACCCACACTCAAACATACATACATGTCCAGACTTGTAGCATTTACATCTTGCAGTGCCACTGCAACCACAAGTTGTCAGTTCTATGCACGATTTTGGGACTGCTGACAGCCTGTCCATACGGGTTTGAGCACATTGTCGTCAAATACCCAGCCTTCTGTCTGAACGACATTGTCCACAGTTATAGTAGGAGTATCCACTTGAAGCCATACTTTTGCTTGATAGTTGGTCCGTATGAAATGGAGTTCAAGGGCATTCGCTGTCGGTGGCAGTAACTCTAAGCCTTTTTTAGTCTATGGACAGGCAGTACCGGCACATGTTGATACCAGGATCGTGTCTCTTTTCGTTGCAGCCATATAGTTTACATAAGAACTTCTCCACATCAACAAGTTCTAAGCAAACTAGCACATTTCTTTGAAAATTCACAGACTAACTATATTAAATCTTGTAAAATGCAAAAATGCATTATGCACATGTTTTCAGAACTACCTACGCCACTTACATTCTGTTGTTCTTAATTTATTTTATGAGGAGGGCCAATCACTAATGTTGTTAGAACTTGTTGCCCAACCCATTTGCTAAATTTCTATTTGTACAACGATTGTGATTTTTATATACATGTATATAGAGCAATAAAATATTATCAAATCAAACCTTTTAGAAGATATTAAGAAGTCATCCAGTCTGCAGCATATTGGAGGGTTATGGTTAGAATGCCAAGTGAATTGTTTTAATTCCTGATTCATGATACACCATATGTCCAACATGTCATTGTTTTCTATTAGGTTATGAAGTTTCTTACTAATTTATTTATGTGCATCAATTATTTCCTGTTTCTTGTCTATATTCATATCAAGAACAATGTAACCCCCACCCCCCATTCATTTTCTTCCATAAATCGTTATATTGTATTAAAACAATTAACGTCATCAATGCTTGGCCCATATACATTCATTAGCATGAACTCATTGTTGTCTGTGATAAGAGACAAGCATTGTATGTATGTTCCATTAATGTCAAAACCCCTTGCGGGGACCTAGACATGTTTTCCTGGGCAGGCTTACATACGTGGCCTGAGCAAGTATCGAACCGGGGATTGTTCGATTCCAAATCCGAAGGGGGCCACACTAGCATTGCAGACGGCCTTCAATAACTTCCATGTACATTATATTCTAATGTTTCAAAGAGTCTACTTAAAATGAGTTTGTGTCATTTAATCAGTGTATACATAGTTAACTTTCGGGATGATCGCAGGTTCGATCCCCCGTCTGACCCTAATACAATTAACCCGTCTTTCAGATGGGATTTTAAACCGAGGTCTCGTGTCGGTGCTTTACACCGTGCACGTAAAAGAACCAGAG
>CM026390.1:97339910-97484180 GCA_014843695.1 Archivesica marissinica | reverse complement strand
TCAGGTAATGTTTCATTATACTTATTGTACATATCTAGGTAATGTTTCATTATACTTATTGTACATATCTAGGTAATGTTTCATTATACTTATTGTACATATCCAGGTAATGTTTCATTATATTTATTGTACATATCCAGGTAATGTTTCATTATACTTATTGTACATATCCAGGTAATGTTTCATTATACTTATTGTACATATCTAGGTAATGTTTCATTATACTTATTGTACATATCCAGGTAATGTTTCATTATACTTATTGTACATATCTAGGTAATGTTTCATTATATTTATTGTACACATCCAGGTAATGTTTCATTATACTTATTGTACATATCTAGGTAATGTTTCATTATACTTATTGTACATATCTAGGTAATGTTTCATTATACTTATTGTACACATCCAGGTAATGTTTCATTATACTTATTGTACATATCTAGGTAATGTTTCATTATACTTATTGTACATATCCAGGTAATGTTTCATTATACTTATTGTACATATCCAGGTAATGTTTCATTATACTTATTGTACATATCTAGGTAATGTTTCATTATACTTATTGTACATATCCAGGTAATGTTTCATTATACTTATTGTACATATCTAGGTAATGTTTCATTATACTTATTGTACACATCCAGGTAATGTTTCATTATACTTATTGTACATATCTAGGTAATGTTTCATTATACTTATTGTACATATCCAGGTAATGTTTCATTATACTTATTGTACATATCTAGGTAATGTTTCATTATACTTATTGTACATATCCAGGTAATGTTTCATTATACTTATTGTACATATCTAGGTAATGTTTCATTATACTTATTGTACATATCCAGGTAATGTTTCATTATACTTATTGTACACATCCAGGTAATGTTTCATTATACTTATTGTACATATCTAGGTAATGTTTCATTATACTTATTGTACATATCCAGGTAATGTTTCATTATACTTATTGTACATATCCAGGTAATGTTTCATTATACTTATTGTACATATCAGGTAATTGTTTCATTATTTTGTACATATCTAGGTAATGTTTCATTATACTTATTGTACTTAGGTAATGTTTCATTATACTTATTGTACATATCTAGGTAATGTTTCATTATACTTATTGTACATATCCAGGTAATGTTTCATTATATTTATTGTACATATCCAGGTAATGTTTCATTATACTTATTGTACATATCTAGGTAATGTTTCATTATACTTATTGTACATATCCAGGTAATGTTTCATTATATTTATTGTACACATCCAGGTAATGTTTCATTATACTTATTGTACATATCCAGGTAATGTTTCATTATACTTATTGTACATATCCAGGTAATGTTTCATTATACTTATTGTACATATCTAGGTAATGTTTCATTATACTTATTGTACATATCTAGGTAATGTTTCATTATACTTATTGTACATATCTAGGTAATGTTTCATTATACTTATTGTACATATCCAGGTAATGTTTCATTATACTTATTGTACACATCCAGGTAATGTTTCATTATACTTATTGTACATATCTAGGTAATGTTTCATTATACTTATTGTACACATCCAGGTAATGTTTCATTATACTTATTGTACATATCTAGGTAATGTTTCATTATACTTATTGTACACATCCAGGTAATGTTTCATTATACTTATTGTACATATCTAGGTAATGTTTCATTATACTTATTGTACATATCTAGGTAATGTTTCATTATACTTATTGTACATATCTAGGTAATGTTTCATTATACTTATTGTACATATCTAGGTAATGTTTCATTATACTTATTGTACACATCCAGGTAATGTTTCATTATACTTATTGTACATATCTAGGTAATGTTTCATTATATTTATTGTACATATCTAGGTAATGTTTCATTATACTTATTGTACACATCCAGGTAATGTTTCATTATACTTATTGTACATATCTAGGTAATGTTTCATTATATTTATTGTACATATCTAGGTAATGTTTCATTATACTTATTGTACACATCCAGGTAATGTTTCATTATACTTATTGTACATATCTAGGTAATGTTTCATTATACTTATTGTACATATCCAGGTAATGTTTCATTATACTTATTGTACACATCCAGGTAATGTTTCATTATACTTATTGTACATATCTAGGTAATGTTTCATTATACTTATTGTACACATCCAGGTAATGTTTCATTATACTTATTGTACATATCTAGGTAATGTTTCATTATACTTATTGTACATATCTAGGTAATGTTTCATTATACTTATTGTACATATCCAGGTAATGTTTCATTATATTTATTGTACACATCCAGGTAATGTTTCATTATACTTATTGTACATATCCAGGTAATGTTTCATTATATTTATTGTACACATCCAGGTAATGTTTCATTATACTTATTGTACATATCCAGGTAATGTTTCATTATACTTATTGTACATATCCAGGTAATGTTTCATTATCTATTGTACATATCTAGGTAATGTTTCATTATACTTATTGTACATATCCAGTAATGTTTCATTATACTTATTGTACATATCCAGGTAATGTTTCATTATACTTATTGTACATATCTAGGTAATGTTTCATTATATTATTGTACAATCAGTAATGTTTCATTATATTATTGTACATATCAGGTAATTCAATATTATTGTACATATCTAGGTAATGTTTCATTATACTTATTGTACATATCTAGGTAATGTTTCATTATACTTATTGTACATATCCAGGTAATGTTTCATTATATTTATTGTACATATCCAGGTAATGTTTCATTATACTTATTGTACATATCCAGGTAATGTTTCATTATACTTATTGTACATATCCAGGTAATGTTTCATTATACTTATTGTACATATCTAGGTAATGTTTCATTATACTTATTGTACATATCTAGGTAATGTTTCATTATACTTATTGTACATATCTAGGTAATGTTTCATTATACTTATTGTACATATCCAGGTAATGTTTCATTATACTTATTGTACACATCCAGGTAATGTTTCATTATACTTATTGTACATATCTAGGTAATGTTTCATTATACTTATTGTACACATCCAGGTAATGTTTCATTATACTTATTGTACATATCTAGGTAATGTTTCATTATACTTATTGTACACATCCAGGTAATGTTTCATTATACTTATTGTACATATCTAGGTAATGTTTCATTATATTTATTGTACATATCTAGGTAATGTTTCATTATACTTATTGTACATATCTAGGTAATGTTTCATTATATTTATTGTACATATCTAGGTAATGTTTCATTATACTTATTGTACACATCCAGGTAATGTTTCATTATACTTATTGTACATATCTAGGTAATGTTTCATTATATTTATTGTACATATCTAGGTAATGTTTCATTATACTTATTGTACATATCCAGGTAATGTTTCATTATATTTATTGTACATATCTAGGTAATGTTTCATTATATTTATTGTACATATCTAGGTAATGTTTCATTATATTATTGTACACATCCAGGTAATGTTTCATTATACTTATTGTACATATCTAGGTAATGTTTCATTATACTTATTGTACACATCCAGGTAATGTTTCATTATACTTATTGTACATATCTAGGTAATGTTTCATTATACTTATTGTACACATCCAGGTAATGTTTCATTATACTTATTGTACACATCCAGGTAATGTTTCATTATACTTATTGTACATATCTAGGTAATGTTTCATTATATTTATTGTACATATCTAGGTAATGTTTCATTATACTTATTGTACACATCCAGGTAATGTTTCATTATATTTATTGTACATATCTAGGTAATGTTTCATTATATTTATTGTACATATCTAGGTAATGTTTCATTATATTTATTGTACACATCCAGGTAATGTTTCATTATACTTATTGTACATATCTAGGTAATGTTTCATTATACTTATTGTACACATCCAGGTAATGTTTCATTATACTTATTGTACATATCCAGGTAATGTTTCATTATACTTATTGTACATATCTAGGTAATGTTTCATTATACTTATTGTACATATCTAGGTAATGTTTCATTATACTTATTGTACACATCCAGGTAATGTTTCATTATACTTATTGTACATATCTAGGTAATGTTTCATTATATTTATTGTACATATCTAGGTAATGTTTCATTATACTTATTGTACATATCCAGGTAATGTTTCATTATACTTATTGTACATATCTAGGTAATGTTTCATTATATTTATTGTACATATCTAGGTAATGTTTCATTATACTTATTGTACACATCCAGGTAATGTTTCATTATACTTATTGTACATATCTAGGTAATGTTTCATTATACTTATTGTACATATCCAGGTAATGTTTCATTATACTTATTGTACACATCCAGGTAATGTTTCATTATATTTATTGTACATATCTAGGTAATGTTTCATTATATTTATTGTACATATCTAGGTAATGTTTCATTATACTTATTGTACATATCTAGGTAATGTTTCATTATACTTATTGTACACATCCAGGTAATGTTTCATTATACTTATTGTACATATCCAGGTAATGTTTCATTATATTTATTGTACATATCTAGGTAATGTTTCATTATACTTATTGTACATATCCAGGTAATGTTTCATTATACTTATTGTACATATCCAGGTAATGTTTCATTATACTTATTGTACATATCTAGGTAATGTTTCATTATACTTATTGTACATATCTAGGTAATGTTTCATTATACTTATTGTACACATTCAGGTAATGTTTCATTATATTTATTGTACATATCCAGGTAATGTTTCATTATACTTATTGTACACATTCAGGTAATGTTTCATTATACTTATTGTACATATCTAGGTAATGTTTCATTATACTTATTGTACATATCTAGGTAATGTTTCATTATACTTATTGTACACATTCAGGTAATGTTTCATTATACTTATTGTACATATCCAGGTAATGTTTCATTATACTTATTGTACATATCTAGGTAATGTTTCATTATACTTATTGTACATATCTAGGTAATGTTTCATTATACTTATTGTACACATTCAGGTAATGTTTCATTATATTTATTGTACATATCTAGGTAATGTTTCATTATACTTATTGTACATATCCAGGTAATGTTTCATTATACTTATTGTACATATCTAGGTAATGTTTCATTATATTTATTGTACATATCTAGGTAATGTTTCATTATATTTATTGTACACATCCAGGTAATGTTTCATTATATTTATTGTACACATCCAGGTAATGTTTCATTATACTTATTGTACACATCCAGGTAATGTTTCATTATACTTATTGTACATATCTAGGTAATGTTTCATTATACTTATTGTACATATCTAGGTAATGTTTCATTATACTTATTGTACATATCCAGGTAATGTTTCATTATACTTATTGTACATATCCAGGTAATGTTTCATTATACTTATTGTACATATCCAGGTAATGTTTCATTATACTTATTGTACATATCTAGGTAATGTTTCATTATATTTATTGTACACATCCAGGTAATGTTTCATTATATTTATTGTACATATCCAGGTAATGTTTCATTATACTTATTGTACATATCCAGGTAATGTTTCATTATACTTATTGTACATATCTAGGTAATGTTTCATTATACTTATTGTACATATCTAGGTAATGTTTCATTATATTTATTGTACATATCCAGGTAATGTTTCATTATACTTATTGTACATATCTAGGTAATGTTTCATTATATTTATTGTACATATCTAGGTAATGTTTCATTATACTTATTGTACATATCTAGGTAATGTTTCATTATACTTATTGTACATATCCAGGTAATGTTTCATTATACTTATTGTACATATCCAGGTAATGTTTCATTATACTTATTGTACATATCTAGGTAATGTTTCATTATACTTATTGTACATATCTAGGTAATGTTTCATTATACTTATTGTACATATCCAGGTAATGTTTCATTATACTTATTGTACATATCCAGGTAATGTTTCATTATACTTATTGTACATATCTAGGTAATGTTTCATTATACTTATTGTACATATCCAGGTAATGTTTCATTATACTTATTGTACACATCTAGGTAATGTTTCATTATACTTATTGTACATATCCAGGTAATGTTTCATTATATTTATTGTACATATCTAGGTAATGTTTCATTATATTTATTGTACATATCTAGGTAATGTTTCATTATATTTATTGTACATATCTAGGTAATGTTTCATTATACTTATAGCATACATCCAGGTAACGTTCGTTAGACTTATAGCATACATCCAGGTAACGTTACGTTATACTTATAGCATACATCCAGGTAACGCTACGTTATACTTATGGCATACATCCAGGTAACCTTTCGTTAGACTTATAGCATATATCCAGGTAACGTTACGTTATACTTATAGCATACATCCAGGTAACGCTACGTTATACTTATAGCATACATCCAGGTAACCTTTCGTTAGACTTATAGCATACATCCAGGTAACCTTTCGTTAGACATATAGCATACATCCAGGTAACCTTTCGTTAGACATATAGCATACATCCAGGTAACGCTACGTTGGACTTATAGCATACATCCAGGTAACGCTACGTTAGACTTATAGCATACATCCAGGTAACGCTATGTTATACTTATAGCATACATCCTGGTAACGCTACGTTAGACTTATAGTATACATCCAGGTAACGCTACGTTAGACTTATAGCATACATCCAGGTAACGCTACGTTAGACTTATAGCATACATCCTGGTAACGCTACGTTAGACTTATAGCATACATCCAGGTAACCTTTCGTTAGACTTATAGCATACATCCAGGTAACGCTACGTTAGACTTATAGCATACATCCAGGTAACCTTTCGTTAGACATATAGCATACATCCAGGTAACCTTTCGTTAGACATATAGCATACATCCAGGTAACCTTTCGTTAGACTTATAGCATACATCCAGGTAACCTTTCGTTAGACTTATAGCATACATTCAGGTAACGCTACGTTAGACTTATAGCATACATCCAGGTAACGCTACGTTAGACATATAGCATACATCCAGGTAACGCTACGTTAGACTTATAGCATACATCCAGGTAACCTTTCGTTAGACTTATAGCATACATCCTGGTAACGCTACGTTAGACTTATAGCATACATCCAGGTAACGCTACGTTAGACTTATAGCATACATCCTGGTAACGCTACGTTAGACTTATAGCATACATCCAGGTAACGCTACGTTAGACTTATAGCATACATCCAGGTAACGCTACGTTAGACTTATAGCATACATCCAGGTAACGCTACGTTAGACTTATAGCATACATCCAGGTAACCTTTCGTTAGACTTATAGCATACATCCAGGTAACCTTTCGTTAGACTTATAGCATACATCCAGGTAACGCTACGTTAGACTTGTTGCATACATCCAGGTAACCTTTCGTTAGACTTATAGCATACATCCAGGTAACCTTTCGTTAGACTTATAGCATACATCCAGGTAACCTTTCGTTAGACTTATAGCATACATCCAGGTAACCTTTCGTTAGACTTATAGCATACATCCAGGTAACGCTACGTTAGACTTGTTGCATACATCCAGGTAACCTTTCGTTAGACTTATAGCATACATCCAGGTAACGCTACGTTAGACTTGTTGCATACATCCAGGTAACCTTTCGTTAGACTTATAGCATACATCCAGGTAACGCTACGTTAGACTTATAGCATACATCCAGGTAACGCTACGTTATACTTATAGCATACATCCATGTAACGTTTCGTTAGACTTATAGTATACATCCAGGTAACGTTTCGTTATACTTATAGCATACATCCAGGTAACGTTTCGTTATACTTATAGCATACATCCAGGTAACGTTTCGCTAGACTTATAGCATACATCCAGGTAACCTTTCGTTAGACTTATGGCATACATCCAGGTAACGTTTCGTTAGACTTATAGCATACATCCAGGTAACGTTTCGTTAGACTTATAGCATACATCCCGGTAACGCTACGTTAGACTTATAGCATACATCCAGGTAACGTTTCGTTAGACTTATAGCATACATCCAGGTAACGCTACGTTAGACTTGTAGCATACATCCAGGTAACGTTTCGTTATACTTATAGCATACATCCAGGTAACGCTACGTTAGACTTATAGCATACATCCAGGTAACGTTTCGTTAGACTTATAGCATACATCCAGGTAACGTTTCGTTATACTTATAGCATACATCCAGGTAACGCTACGTTAGACTTATAGCATACATCCAGGTAACCTTTCGTTAGACTTATAGCATACATCCAGGTAACCTTTCGTTAGACTTATAGCATACATCCAGGTAACCTTTCGTTAGACTTCTAGCATACATCCTGGTAACCTTTCGTTAGACTTATAGCATACATCCAGGTAACCTTTCGTTAGACTTATAGCATACATCCAGGTAACCTTTCGTTAGACTTATAGCATACATCCAGGTAACCTTTCGTTAGACTTATAGCATACATCCAGGTAACCTTTCGTTAGACTTATAGCATACATCCAGGTAACCTTTCGTTAGACTTATAGCATACATCCAGGTAACCTTTCGTTAGACTTATAGCATACATCCAGGTAACGCTACGTTAGACTTGTTGCATACATCCAGGTAACCTTTCGTTAGACTTATAGCATACATCCAGGTAACGCTACGTTAGACTTATAGCATACATCCAGGTAACGCTACGTTATACTTATAGCATACATCCAGGTAACGTTTCGTTAGACTTATAGTATACATCCAGGTAACGTTTCGTTATACTTATAGCATACATCCAGGTAACGCTACGTTAGACTTATAGCATACATCCAGGTAACGTTTCGTTAGACTTATAGCATACATCCAGGTAACGCTACGTTAGACTTATAGCATACATCCAGGTAACCTTTCGTTAGACTTATAGCATACATCCAGGTAACGCTACGTTAGACTTATAGCATACATCCAGGTAACGTTTCGTTAGACTTATAGCATACATCCAGGTAACGCTACGTTAGACTTATAGCATACATCCAGGTAACGTTTCGTTAGACTTATAGCATACATCCAGGTAACCCTTCGTTAGACTTATAGCATACATCCAGGTAACGCTACGTTAGACTTATAACATACATCCAGGTAACGCTACGTTAGACTTATAGCATACATCCAGGTAACGCTACGTTAGACTTATAGCATACATCCAGGTAACCTTTCGTTAGACTTATAGCATACATCCAGGTAACCTTTCGTTAGACTTATAGCATACATCCAGGTAACGCTACGTTAGACTTATAGCATACATCCAGGTAACGCTACGTTAGACCTTTTGTATACATCCAGGTAACGTATCGTTATACTTATTGCACATCGAAACCATGATTCAAGCATGCATGCCATGTCAATGTTACAACGCGTCAAATGTTAGTTTGCTGTGATAAAACTTAGTACTGTATGGATCAGCCATTTTACAATTAACTACTTGCTAATTACTAGTTGATCCAGCACGTCTCCTATACAGAGTATAAAACCAGTAGGCAGCACAAGGAAGTTTGTAAAGCTTGATCTGCCCGAGACAGTAAAAGACACTAGAGAAATGTTGACAATTCTTCTCCATTTGATGAGACAGATGCATCGTTGAGAAATATTGAAACAGGAGTCACTGCGGGTAGCAAAGTAAATGTATACAAGGCAAAGTCAATTGAAGAAGCAATAGTGAAAGATATGGTTGGGAAATCTTCAGAGGAATACACATTTATATAAGGTCTAGGCACGTCTAATGCTAAATGACAAACACACTGTTAAGTTGACAGGTGAAACAGTAGACACTTATTCTCAACTACTCTTTCAGAGATTAAAAGCAGATGCTGAAGATATTTCAACACTATTTAGGTATGAGCTCAGTAGCCTTCCATCAGCTTTACTTAAAGTAATGGCCTACCTCGAGTACCCCAGAGACAAGTCTAGCAGACGCTAGTTGGTTACTGGGAGACTGCAGAATCATCGATGAAGAGGAACAATCTGATACACACACCTGTTATGTGGTAGATGGATGTTCCTTGCTATAAACGATTCACTCGCAAAAGAATAAAACAGTTTGTGATATTTGCCAGCAATATCACAGATATCAATAAAAAAATGTCACTAGTATTTTTTTTCGGAAGCTTCCACGAACCATCTACCAAATTACTGGCGAAGACATGGAGTAGTTTGAACTGAAGTTAAATTTGCATACAAGATACCTTTCAAATCAAAGAATGGTGTATATTTGAAAAACCTGAACAACAAGCAAAACTGTATTACACTTCTAGGATAATTCCTGACGTCAATCGGAATCCAGTGATAAGATACACTTATTGTCAATGTGGTACTTCAGCTTGCAGCAACCAGAAAAACGTTCATTATTGTTGAAGACACAGACTTACAACTTCTCTTATATTACCATGTGGGATATATTCGGAAAAAAATATTCTTCAGATCAGACTCGAGGTAAACTGCGGTAAAGAGAAACACGATATGGGATAATCCAATGACCAAAAATGTTCTGTCGAGAGAAATATGTGATTTTGTTATTTTCCTTCATGCCACGACAGGTTGTAGCACAACATAGCGATTATATGGCATTGGAAAAGATGCCATACACTTCATGATGTTGGGAAAATTGGCGAGTCAGCAGTAATTCATGTTATTGATACAGCCATGTTTAAAGGGATTTCGTCAACGGTTATCCATCCTCGTCTACTGCTGTGAAATTTCATAGTTTATGTGTTTTTTACCAAATACAAATCTGGACATGATCGGAAGAACTTCGCCCAGACGATTGCCGTTGGGAAGTTGTTATTAAGTATGTTGTCGGGAATGGCCGTAACTAATGTTGCTAGAACTTAATTGTGGCCCGACCCATTTGCCTTTCTTTAGTGTGTCGTGTTTTGTATTCACATGTATATGTAAAACGATTCGAGCAATAAAATATGATTAAGCTAGACTATCGCACTCTCTCTGTGAAGCTTGTAACTAAATAGTATGGTAGCGGCTTTTGATTTTGGCATGTAGGTGTGGCTAAATAAATCACAGTACACTCTCAAGAACGAATTCACCACGCAATCTCTACTTAATTACTACCGCATAAAAGTGGTTGTAAGTAGATGGCGCTACGATCGGAAATCCAGTTTCCCCAGGCTGTCATTTTACCAGAAGTTAAAAAGTGAAAAATCGACAGACTGGAACCCAGGCTACATCGTCACCTGTATACGATAGAATTAACTACTTGCTAATTACAAGTTGTTGATGGGCCTCCGTGGGCAAGTGGTTAAAGGCGTTATTTTCAAAACGCTACTCCCTCACCGCTGTAGTTTCGAATTCCACTGGGGTTGTTTAATTATTTCATTGAGGAAGCTATCCAGCTGGGTTGCGGAACTGGTTCTATCCGATGCCAGTGAATGTGTCTGAAATACTGCTCGTGTCCAGTACATGTCGGCAATTGATGATGACCATGACCGTGACGACTATGATTACAGGCCGTGTCCGATTTTCACTTCCTCCCAACCAGCCCTTATATATCCACAAATCCACAAAGATACATCAAAATCAACAATTTGTTCAGTTATCCTGTCCACACAGACGGACGGACGAAGCCACACACAATAACCAATGTGGAAGTCGTGATAGCGCAGTGGATGCGCGTTCACTTCAGGTGCGAAAGGTCCGGAGTTCGAGCCCCGCTGGAGCCGTTACGAGTGTGCCCTTAGGCAAGGCATTTAAATTCCACGTTGTCTCTTCTCTCTCCCTCGTGGCGATGGATTCCATCAGGAATGAGGTCTCGAGAGTGATTAATATAAGTTGAAATAACTTGTTTCGCAATCGAGCTAAAAATAAATTTGTATAAACTACACAATAACCCCCGTTCCTAAAATATAGTTTTCTGTCCAATTCCTTATTCCAATTGTTGTAAGTAACCATGTACATGATAGAAAATAAATATGTTTAAACCAAACAAGCTATAACAATATATATTAATCATTCTCGTTGGCCAGATGAAAGCGAATATGTGGTCATTCGTGACCTGGGAAACCGGAGAAAACCAACCTATGGGCGGGGGTTAACAAACATACAACTGACAGTATGATATTGTGACGAATGGCACACTAATTATACGCGAGTGTGTTATTGAGAGGTCAGTATGATGTTCTCAGATATTGCTAACCACAATGTGTCTCGTACAGCTATTGGTATGGTATCCGGAGATATTGCGAACCACAATGTGTCTCGTACAGCTATTGGTATGGTATCCGCAGATACTATGATTAGCATGCTGACGCACGAAATACACGAGGAGGAACAAAATACACGAGGATGAACAAAATACAACAAAATACACGAGGAGGAACAAAATACACGAGGAGGAACAAAATACACGAGGAGGAACAAAATACAACAAAATACACGAGGAGGAACAAAATACACACAAACTAGTGGATAAACTCATGCTGAAGCACGAAATACACGAGGAGGAACAAAATACACACGAACTAGTGGATAAACTCATGCTGAAGCACGAAATACACGAGAAGGAACAAAATACACGAGGAGGAACAAAATACACACGAACTAGTGGATAAACTCGTGCTGACGCACGAAATACACGAGGAGGAACAAAATACAAACGAACTAGTGGATAAACTCATGCTGAAGCACGAAATACACGAGGAGGAACAAAATACAAACGAACTAGTGGATAAACTCATGCTGACGCACGAAATACACGAGGAGGAACAAAATATACGAGGAGGAACAAAATAAACGTTGGAGGAACACAATACACGAACAAAATACACGAGGAGGAACAAAATACACGAGGAGGAACAATATACACGAGGAGGAACAAAATACACGAGGGGGAACAAAATACACGAGGAGGAACAAAATACACGAGGAGGAACAAAATATACGAGGAGGAACAAAATACACACGAACTAGTGGATAAACTCATGCTGACGCACGAAATACACGAGGAGGAACAAAATACATGAGGAACAAAATACACGAGGAGGAACAAAATACACACGAACTAGTGGATAAACTCATGCTGACACACGAAATACACGAGGAGGAACAAAATACAAACGAACTAGTGGATAAACTCATGCTAACGCACGAAATACACGAGGAGGAACAAAATACAAACGAACTAGTGGATAAACTTATGCTGACGCACGAAATACACGAGGAGGAACAAAATACACGAGGAGGAACAAAATACACACGAACTAGTGGATAAACTCGTGCTGATGCACGAAATACACGAGGAGGAACAAAATACAAACGAACTAGTGGATAAACTCATGCTGAAGCACGAAATACACGAGGAGGAACAAAATACAAACGAACTAGTGGATAAACTCATGCTGACGCACGAAATACACGAGGAGGAACAAAATACAAACGAACTAGTGGATAAACTCATGCTGACGCACGAAATACACGAGGAGGAACAAAATACAAACGAACTAGTGGATAAACTCATGCTGACGGCACGAAATACACGAGGAGGACCAAAATACAAACGAACTAGTGGATAAACTCATGCTGACCCACGAAATACACGAGGAGGAACAAAATACAAACGAACTAGTGGATAAACTCATGCTGACGCACGAAATACACGAGGAGGAACAAAATACACACGAACTAGTGGATAAACTCATGCTGACGCACGAAATACACGAGGAGGAACAAAATACAAACGAACTAGTGGATAAACTCATGCTGACGCACGAAATACACGAGGAGGAACAAAATACAAACGAACTAGTGGATAAACTCATGCTGACGCACGAAATACACGAGGAGGAACAAAATACAAACGAACTAGTGGATAAACTCATGCTGACGCACGAAATACACGAGGAGGAACAAAATACACACGAACTAGTGGATAAACTCATGCTGACGCACGAAATACACGAGGAGGAACAAAATACAAACGAACTAGTGGATAAACTCATGCTGACGCACGAAATACACGAGGAGGAACAAAATACACACGAACTAGTGGATAAACTCATGCTGACCCACGAAATACACGAGGAGGAACAAAATACACATGAACTAGTGGATAAACTCATGCTGAAGCACGAAATACACGAGGAGGAACAAAATACAAACGAACTAGTGGATAAACTCATGCTGACGCACGAAATACACGAGAAGGAACAAAATACAACAAAATACACACGAACTAGTGGATAAACTCATGCTGACGCACGAAATACACGAGGAGGAACAAAATACACACGAACTAGTGGATAAACTCATGCTGAAGCACGAAATACACGAGGAGGAACAAAATACACGAAGAGGAACAAAATACACACGAACTAGTGGATAAACTCGTGCTGACGCACGAAATACACGAGGAGGAACAAAATACAAACGAACTAGTGGATAAACTCATGCTGAAGCACGAAATACACGAGGAGGAACAAAATACAAACGAACTAGTGGATAAACTCATGCTGACGCACGAAATACACGAGGAGGAACAAAATACACGAGGAGGAACAAAATACACGAGGAGGAACAAAATACACGAGGAGGAACACAATACACGAACAAAATACACGAGGAGGAACAAAATACACGAGGAGGAACAATATACACGAGGAGGAACAAAATACACGAGGAGGAACAAAATACACGAGGAGGAACAAAATACACACGAACTAGTGGATAAACTCATGCTGACGCACGAAATACACGAGGAGGAACAAAATACATGAGGAGGAACAAAATACACGAGGAGGAACAAAATATACGAGGAGGAACAAAATACACACGAACTAGTGGATAAACTCATGCTGACGCACGAAATACACGAGGAGGAACAAAATACATGAGGAACAAAATACACGAGGAGGAACAAAATACACACGAGCTAGTGGATAAACTCATGCTGACACACGAAATACACGAGGAGAAACAAAATACAAACGAACTAGTGGATAAACTCATGCTAACGCACGAAATACACGAGGAGGAACAAAATACAAACGAACTAGTGGATAAACTTATGCTGACCCACGAAATACACGAGGAGGAACAAAATACACGAGGAGGAACAAAATACACACGAACTAGTGGATAAACTCGTGCTGACGCACGAAATACACGAGGAGGAACAAAATACAAACGAACTAGTGGATAAACTCATGCTGAAGCACGAAATACACGAGGAGGAACAAAATACAAACGAACTAGTGGATAAACTCATGCTGACGCACGAAATACACGAGGAGGAACAAAATACACGAGGAGGAACACAATACACAAACAAAATACACGAGGAGGAACAAAATACACGAGGAGGAACAATATACACGAGAGGACAAATCACGACGCAGAGGAGGAAAAATGAGGAGGAACAAAATATACGAGGAGGAACAAAATACACGAGGAGGAACAAAATACACACGAACTAGTGGATAAACTCATGCTGACGCACGAAATACACGAGGAGGAACAAAATACATGAGGAGGAACAAAATATACGAGGAGGAACAAAATACACGAGGAGGAACAAAATACACGAGGAGGAACAAAATACACACGAACTAGTGGATAAACTCATGCTGACGCACGAAATACACGAGGAGGAACAAAATACATGAGGAGGAACAAAATACACGAGGAGGAACAAAATATACGAGGAGGAACAAAATACACACGAACTAGTGGATAAACTCATGCTGACGCACGAAATACACGAGGAGGAACAAAATACACGAGGAGGAACAAAATACACGAGGAGGAACAAATACACACGAACTAGTGGATAAACTCATGCTGACACACGAAATACACGAGGAGGAACAAAATACAAACGAACTAGTGGATAAACTCATGCTGACGCACGAAATACACGAGGAGGAACAAAATACAAACGAACTAGTGGATAAACTCATGCTAACGCACGAAATACACGAGGAGAAACAAAATACAAACGAACTAGTGGATAAACTTATGCTGACCCACGAAATACACGAGGAGGAACAAAATACACGAGGATGAACGGAGGAACAAAATACACGAGGAGGAACAAAATACACGAGGAGGAACAAAATACACGAGGAGGAACAAAATACAAACGAACTAGTGGATAAACTCATGCTGACGCACGAAATACACGAGGAGGAACAAAATACAAACGAACTAGTGGATAAACTCATGCTAACGCACGAAATACACGAGGAGAAACAAAATACAAACGAACTAGTGGATAAACTTATGCTGACCCACGAAATACACGAGGAGGAACAAAATACACGAGGAGGAACAAAATACACGAGGATGAACGGAGGAACAAAATACACGAGGAGGAACAAAATATACGAGGAGGAACAAAATACACGAGGAGGAACAAAATACAAACGAACTAGTGGATAAACTCATGCTGACGCACGAAATACACGAGGAGGAACAAAATACATGAGGAACAAAATACACGAGGAGGAACAAAATACACACGAACTAGTGGATAAACTCATGCTGACACACGAAATACACGAGGAGGAACAAAATACAAACGAACTAGTGGATAAACTCATGCTAACGCACGAAATACACGAGGAGGAACAAAATACAAACGAACTAGTGGATAAACTTATGCTGACCCACGAAATACACGAGGAGGAACAAAATACACGAGGAGGAACAAAATACACACGAACTAGTGGATAAACTCGTGCTGACGCACGAAATACACGAGGAGGAACAAAATACAAACGAACTAGTGGATAAACTCATGCTGAAGCACGAAATACACGAGGAGGAACAAAATACAAACGAACTAGTGGATAAACTCATGCTGACGCACGAAATACACGAGGAGGAACAAAATACACGAGGAGGAACAAAATACACGAGGAGGAACACAATACACGAACAAAATACACGAGGAGGAACAAAATACACGAGGAGGAACAATATATACGAGGAGGAACAAAATACACGAGGAGGAACAAAATACACGAGGAGGAACAAAATACATGAGGAGGAACAAAATATACGAGGAGGAACAAAATACACGAGGAGGAACAAAATACACGAGGAGGAACAAAATACACACGAACTAGTGGATAAACTCATGCTGACGCACGAAATACACGAGGAGGAACAAAATACATGAGGAGGAACAAAATACACGAGGAGGAACAAAATATACGAGGAGGAACAAAATACACACGAACTAGTGGATAAACTCATGCTGACGCACGAAATACACGAGGAGGAACAAAATACATGAGGAACAAAATACACGAGGAGGAACAAATACACACGAACTAGTGGATAAACTCATGCTGACACACGAAATACACGAGGAGGAACACAATACAAACGAACTAGTGGATAAACTCATGCTAACGCACGAAATACACGAGGAGGAACAAAATACACGAGGAGGAACAAAATACACGAGGATGAACGGAGGAACAAAATACACGAGGAGGAACAAAATACACGAGGAGGAACAAAATACACGAGGATGAACGGAGGAACAAAATACACGAGGAGGAACAAAATACACGAGGAGGAACAAAATACAAACGAACTAGTGGATAAACTCATGCTGACGCACGAAATACACGAGGAGGAACAAAATACAAACGAACTAGTGGATAAACTCATGCTAACGCACGAAATACACGAGGAGAAACAAAATACAAACGAACTAGTAGATAAACTTATGCTGACCCACGAAATACACGAGGAGGAACAAAATACACGAGGATGAACGGAGGAACAAAATACACGAGGAGGAACAAAATACAAACGAACTAGTGGATAAACTTATGCTGACCCACGAAATACACGAGGAGGAACAAAATACACGAGGAGGAACAAAATACACGAGGATGAACGGAGGAACAAAATACACGAGGAGGAACAAAATCACGAGGAGGAACAAAATACAAACGAACTAGTGGATAAACTCATGCTGACCACGAAATACACGAGGAGAAACAAAATACAAACGAACTAGTGGATAAACTTATGCTGACCCACGAAATACACGAGGAGGAACAAAATACACGAGGAGGAACAAAATACACGAGGATGAACGGAGGAACAAAATACACGAGGAGGAACAAAATACACGAGGAGGAACAAAATACACGAGGAGGAACAAAATACAAACGAACTAGTGGATAAACTCATGCTGACGCACGAAATACACGAGGAGGAACAAAATACAAACGAACTAGTGGATAAACTCATGCTAACGCACGAAATACACGAGGAGGAACAAAATACAAACGAACTAGTGGATAAACTCATGCTAACGCACGAAATACACGAGGAGGAACAAAATACAAACGAACTAGTGGATAAACTCACACTGAAGATGCAGAATCTCAAGGTATAAACATGTACAAGGATATAATAATAATAATAATAAAGACTTTCTTTAACGAAATAATAATAAGAAAGACTTTATTTAATGAGATAATAATAATAATAATAAAGACTTTGTTTAACGAGATAATAATAATAAAGACTTTCTTTAACGAAATAATAAGAAGAAGAAGAAAGACTTTATTTAATGAGATAATAATAAAGACTTTGTTTAACGAGATAGTAATAATAATAAAGACTTTGTTTAACGAGATAATAATAATAATAATAAAGACTTTATTTAACGAGAGAACTCATTTGAACAATTAAGTGATGACCAGTTTGATGCTGTGTCCTCCCAAGACTCTATGTTGATTTGCGCTGAACGCAGGTCCCTCTTACAAGCGTCCCTGTATCGTAGGTGGGGGCGACCAGTTGGACGTGATCCTTGTTCAAGTTGACCGTACAGTAGATCTTTGGGGATGCGTCCTTTGTCCATGCGTTGGACATGACCTAGCCAGCGCAGGCGGCGTTCACTGAGCATTGCATAGATGGTTGTTGAACTCGCTCTGCTGAGGACCTCTGTATTGGTGACCCTATCTTCCCAGGTGATTCCCAAGATCCTGCGAAGGCACCACATATGGTATGAGTTCAGCTTTGTCTCTTATCTGGCATATGTCGTCCATGACTCGCTGTCGTAGAGGAGCGTGCTGAGTATGCAGGCCTGGTAGACCTTCAACTTGGTGTTCAGCGTTAGGTTTCTGTTCTCCCAGACTCTCTTGGTGACGGTGGCTGCTTTCCCAATGCGTGTTACCACTGGACTACAGATCCATATGTAAGGGAATCGTCTCCCTATATCTGGCATATAGCATCACACATAGCTAGTTATGTTTTCTTGTTTTTTCTGGGTTCAATGTTATAAAACTACTTTCATACTCACAAATGCATAGTCCTCAAGACTCATATTATTCCTATTAAACATAGCCTAGTTTGAACCTTGATCTAAAACATATGTGATTTAATATCAAATTGAATAAAAGATGTATAGCTTATTTTGTGGCATGGACTATTAGTTGAGACAATTTCTGAGTTGAGCATTGCAATTGATTATTATATAATAATAACATGTGGGTATTGATGTTGGTTTCATAATCCCAACATAATTACCATACGCAATATATCATAAAAGTTATTCATAAAACAACATTTAGTGAATGAATTAATAATACTTCCTGTGATATGGACAATGTTGCCCATTCAAACTTCAATTTTAAATAATTGAATACTTTTGACAGAAAATCATGTCAAATATTATGCTAGACAGTCTCAAGTCTGAATAAAGTGCGAGGGATGCAATAAATACAACATAAACCAGATAATTATGGCTACAGCAAGTTCACGTCTTCAGGACTTCCTTATAACATAACGTGCATGTCCTGTCCTCTCTCGAGGAGTCGGTATTAGTATGTACACTGTAAGCTAGCTTAATCAACACTGTTCAGCATGTTAAACTGGATATTAAACTGTTCGGCTGTCAGTAGGATCTGAAGAAGACGGTCCCGGTTGCTGTTGACTTCTGGATGATGTGAGGTGCACACAAAAGAGGTTCAAACATTAATTGCCAAGTCCACATTGTTACTTTACATATCCAGAATTTACATGCCCACATGCCATTCAGTTTCTTAGCGATTGAACATCTGCACATATATTAAAAGAAAACAAAATGAAATAATGTGGTGTCTGCCTCATATTGTTCTACATGTATGCCCTTTTGATGCAAACGGGGGATCAAACCTGCGATCCCTGGATTACCAGTCCAGCGTGTTACCACTGGGTTACATATCCGCCTGTAAGGGAATCGTCTCCCTATATCTCGCATTTACATACACGTACAATACACGACATACTATTACGTCTTAATAACATAGAGAGGGGGAAAGCGATATAGTACTCAGTATTAATTTAGTATACTAGTACATACTGATTGCTATTGAAATACATACTTATGTATATATACACTCCTGATAAAATAGTTATTGATTTATTGCAACAACAAAATTTAATGAAAGTTTACGCTTATTTATCGTCGCTACCGGTTGCCCATATTAGCGATGCCTCCTGAAGAGATTAGTCATTTTAAATATGTGGAGGACAGTGCAATGATACAGAGTCTCCTCTGGTTCTTTTACGTGCACGGTGTACAGCACAGACACGAGACCTCGGTTTAAAGTCCCATCTGAAAGACTGTTAATTTTATTAGGGTCAGACGTGGGATCGGACCTGCGATCACTGGATTACCAGTCCAGCTAGTTACCACTGGACTACAGACCCGTCTGTAGCAAATACCACTATTTGACTTACTTCTAACTAAATAATAGCATTAATTCCATCCCGCATCTTTCCTAGTAATGGCAGTGTCCCTCCCCTCAGCTCCCAAACGAGCATGGTACCGTATATGAACGAAATATTGATATAACCTGTCTGTGTAGGCAGATACATGACTGTACTATCTTTCATACGGGTGGTAATCATCACGGAGGCTTGCATTGTACCGCTACTGACCCAACTGTCGCAGCATGTTTTCACATTATAAAATAAACATCATATGACGCGTCTCAAATGTCATGAAACCAAACTCAAAGTGGCTTAATTGGAATACGTTAATTGCTATATATAATATGTTTATAATTTCAGGTCTACGGCAATAAACTTAAAGTGCCTTAATTGGAATAAGTTAATAGCTAAATATAATATGTTTATAATTTCATGTCTGCGGCACCAACCTAAAGTGCCTTAATTGGAATAAGTTAATTGCTAAATATAATATGTTTATAATTTCAGGTCTGCGGCACCAACCTAAAGTGCCTTAATTGGAATAAGTTAATTGCTAAATATAATATGTTTATAATTTCAGGTCTGCGGCACCAACCTAAAGTGCCTTAATTGTAATAAGTTAATTGCTAAATATAATATGTTTATAATTTCAGGTCTGCGGTTCTATTGAGCGTATTCACGGAATACCCGGACCATCAATAGTCGCACTAGCTAATGGAAGACACGCTCACTATATTGCTGTCGACTGCAGAAGCAACGGTTCCGTTCGTCGGGGACAGTTACTGGCAGTGTAACGAACTATATAATACACCACTCGGACTTGCCTGTTATCGTTGCTATGCACAAGGATCATGTGAAGCATTACCATGGCCTCCACATACCCAACCCGTTTCATATACCTAAACAGGAAGTGAAAGAGCATACGTCACAATGAATGAGAAATCCATTACCAATATCGATTATTTTTCTGGACGAATGGGAATTTATGTGATAAGAATTACTGCTATGTATTCGTATTATAGGTATTAAAATTGTCCAATTGTGTTCAATGAACTAGTTCCAAGCTTTCTCTTGTATGTACATAGAAATACAGGCTTGAGCTGGAATCCAGAAATGGCCAGGTTAATCTATTTACGTAGTTGAAGTTCTGCAACAATAGTTGGTTCTCATATGCTTCGCGGATGTTCCAGCAGGGATGTGGTATATACTATTATGCTGGACAGGGTTTTATGTTATTGTCAACATGTTTGCATTTAATTACTAAATTATGCATTTTATAATTTATATACATTCACTCAATACACTATCCTAGTGTGTATTATGCAGAGTGAATTTTCAATCGTCCTTCTATTACATATTTATATGTAATAGTTTTATTACATATTTATATGTAATAGTTTTTCTTGTTAATAATATAAATAAGACAAAGCCGCAAAGCATACTGAATCATAGATCCATAGCATACCTAAATCCTAATGATTGAATCCACGGTCTGGGCTAAGAGAACTATTTTCTCCTGTAGTGTATAAAAATGTATGTAGAAAGATATTTCTTTTGAACAATATGATATCATTACTGTTGCTGATAGTATTTCTACTGTGCAATACAGTAAGGATCAGAAGTATGAAATCCTTGAAAAGATTTTGCAGTATGAAGTTAAAAAAATTATATCATACACTGAACCAAATTTCTAAACGGCCAATATATAAAATGCGATTTCAAGAGAATGGTTATATGTATAAATTCTAAAATTTGCAACGGAGTTCAATACGCTATAATAAATCGATATCTAAAAAGAAAACACGTTTCTTGTGCCAGATTTGATCAAGTGGAGAGGAGAGACCGATTTGTATAAATCGGCACGAGGGCCACGTGCATAGCATGGTGAGTGTCCATTTTATATGTAGTATAATCCCTGTCTAGTACAGAATATAAAACACACAACACATGGCGAGAATGAGCATTGAAGAACGCGGGCGAGCTGTTGGCATGCTGGATGCTTGTACTTCAATTAGGCAGGTAGGTACAAATGTGCGATGAAATTAACCAGTTGACCTAAATGTTGTCAAAAATCATCAAATGTTATATTCTTATACAGCCATTTTGAAAGTCCGATAACCAGCAATATCACTCTAGGAACTTCGGAGTTATGGCCCTTTTATTATCATTTCAGGTTGCTCGACATTTCAATAGACAGCATTCCACCATTCAGCAGCTATGGGCGAAGTTTAGACGTACCGGAAGTGTAGCCGACATCCGACGACGCCCTAAAAGGGAGGGTAACCACACGCAGACAGGACCGGTACATTAGTGTGTCCCACTTACGGGACCGCTTCACCTCAGCTACCAGAACGGCAATGGTCACTATTGGCACACATAACCGCCGCATACATGCACAAACTGTACGTAATCGTCTCAGAGCCGTCGGATTACGAGCCCGACGACCACGAAAGGGTCCAATTCTAACCAGAGACCATAGACGGGCACGGTTAGCATGGGCTATAGACGGCATTTCAGGTTTACGAGAACGGACTGGTCTAATGGTATATTTGTGGATGAGTCAAGGTTTACACTCCGTGAGGCCGACGGACGCGACCGAGCATTCCGCCGTCGGGGCGAGCGAAACAGCACAAACTGTGTAGTACAGGTCGATAAGTACGGAGGCGGCTCATTGATGGTCTGGGCTGGCGTGTCAATGCATACTAGGACACCCATTGTACCAATTCGAGGTAACTTAAATGCCAGAACATATCAAAACGATATCCTACAACCCGTCCTTGTACCGCATGTTAATTGCAATCCTGGTATCATTTTGGCACAAGACCACGCACCCTGCCATGTTTCCAGGAACACTCGGGCTATGTTGGCTGCTAACAACGTGCAAACAATACCTATTATAAACATAAAATGCGAATATGCATGATATAAACAAGTTATCATAATAATACTGTAAAAGGATTGACCTTGCATCAAACATGTGAATGTATAACTATTCATGTCAATTGTATATATATAGCCATATGACTTATATGTATGTTGTACATTATATGTCTATAACTGGAAATAAAAGGGGTTACCCGCTAGGGGCCTCAAAATGAAAAAAAAAATGAAAAAAACAACGTGCAAACTCTTCCATGGCCGGCGAAAAGCCCCGATTTGAACCCCATAGAACATGTATGGGACCTGTTGAAAAGGAAGGTCAGAGCCCAACCACAGCAACTTATTATGCGTGAATTAGAGCGTGACATAATGCAGGCATGGGCAACAATTCCGCAACGCTATCTCCAAAGATACATTGTATCAATGAGGGCGAGGTGTCGTGCCGTTATTGTCGCAGAAGGGGGACATACGAGGTATTGAAATACCATAATAGCGATGTTTTCAGATTTGTGACTTTTTGTTATGAGGGTGACCTCATTGTTTTCATTGTTACGTTTTATCCGCTTTTTTTAATTTTAGTGAATTGTTGTTTAAACATATGGAATAAAATGTATTAAATGATGATATGATTATTGATATTGTATGATTGTAGGTTTTTCCCAAATTCTGTAAAAGAACAGGTGGCCGTTTAGAAATTTGGTTCAGTGTATATGTATATGCATGTAGTTGTACACTTATAGAATTATGAAGAATATTTTATAAATATCGAGAAAAATAAGTCCCGCACTTGGATTCGAACCTCGGTCCTCTGGAACTGTAGGCCACGAAGGAAATTATTTAGAAACTCGTGTACATTTTTTCATATAAATAATATCAGGTTGAGAAAGTGCTCGAGTCGTACTGGATAATGGATTGTGGGAGAATAACTAAGAGGCTCTTAACTATTCTCCCACAATTCAACTTCCGTAGTGACCGTACGAAGACTTAAAATTAGATAACATATCGACACGTTCATCTCAACTCACGGTACCGTAAAGCTCGCTAAGAGCTCGCTATTAGTATTTTATCTATATAATAAATGTTTCTCCAAAATGATATGGAACATCCAGTAAAGTATATATATATACGTCTTAAATTTCATCATGAATATGAAATACAACCGTCTCTTGTTCATGTCATTAAAAACACATGCATGGTGATTTCCTCGGAACTGATAAAATAATAACTAGATATATTTGAGTGTCGAAGTTGCAAATATAGTCTGATAAATGGCTAATTTGATGAATACAGCTTTATTTTCTATCTGGTGTATGCCCGTTGAACGTACTTCCATTTTGAACTGTAGTAATCCATTCACAGTGACGAAGATCATATCGTGTAGGATTTTGTACGATGCTTCGAATCAAAAAGACAAATTGTTTTGTAATTTGAAAAACATAATTATAACAATTGAATGTTCTTTTTCTTCGGTTCATCGTACACCGATGCTCAAAAGAAAGTCCCCACTCAGAAAATAGGTCATAAAATTGTATTCTACATAACAATTCCATTATTTTTATGTGACTACTTAAATTCATTATCTGGTACATAAACAAGTAAAATTTAACAAAAATCGGTTAACAAAAACTGTTCATTTCGTCCCATTGAAAATGTCACCCTCCAAATCAAAATGCACAAAAGTCCAGTATATCAGTATTTGGTATGTCCGCCGAGAGCTACCACACACGCAACACATCTTATTCTTATAGAGAATGTTGCTAATCCTAGCCTGTGGAATGTTCCTCCACTCTTGATTTAATGCAACACGCAGGTAGGGGCATACCCAGCCAATTTTGATGTGGACGTCATTTGGTGCACTCTGGCGACTCTGAGAACTAATTATATTCCGATAAATACACTTGGAAAACGTATGTTTTTTATGCGGCAATTTGTAAAAATGTCTGAACTATACTGTACATCAGTGCATCGTCTGAGTTTCATATCTTTAGCTGGGTATGTGTATGAAAAGGGAGTGCATCTACATGTACGTAGATCTACCTGCTTGTGCCTATACTTGTGCTTTTACTTGCAAAGAACTGCTTAGTACTGGAGCTTACCAGGAATACTGTTAACGTACTGTTGAAAGATGGCGTTAAACTCAATCAAACTGCACATGCATATAGATCTACGCTGTAATTATTAATGTACTGGTAAATGAGGGTTGAGATTTTAATAGTCCGTAGACCTACATAGATACAGACAGTTGAACGCCATGAAGGTCTTTAAAGAAAGTCAAGTATTCTCTCCTTCCTGGAGGCAAATGTTGTCATTACTGTGTCAACGTCAATTTGTTCGTGATATAGCTATGTAGCATAGCTAGGCCAGAGAGACGCTCAGTTGTCATAGTAGATCGTAAATAGTTCTTAACTCTACGCATGACACTGAACGACCTCTCAGCAGTAGCCGTAGATACAGGCATGGTAATTAGTACAACCAGACATGTATATATATATCTGGGTACATGGCCCTGTTCGTGTTGTCTATGGCGCTCTTACTCTAGTCTATATACATTACCACAGGTAGTCTACTAGTCTGTATAGTAGAAACTCATTTCGCTCGCTCGTACGCGCGGTTTTCCGGTTTTTTTTGTTTTGAAAATGATGTGGACGCCACTGCGTACTTGCGTATAGGCAGTTACGCGCCTGGCAGGTACTGGACGTTTGCTGGTGGTGGTACCCGCTTGTACACCTTATCCTTAAGATCTGCCCATACTTGTTCTAGTGGTGCAAGATCTGCGATAGCGCTGGTCCGTATATTATCCGAAAATCGAGGCATATTGTGTTGTCGTTATTTATACAAAATGAAACAATTGTTGATATTTTACTTACATTTCCGTAGGAGGTCACGAATTTATTAAATTTATATTGTTTGGCAACTCACCTGTACAGTAAACGTGCAAAACGTCTCACCTGTGCAAAATAAGTCACTGATCAGTGGTTTTCAACACATTTACTTTTAATTAAGTGACAAGTGAGTAGTGTATTGGAAAAATATATTTGTTATCACTAAAATTGATTTTGGGGACTTTTATGCGTAAAATAAGTAATATGAAATCTCAAAATTCTATTTTGTGAATTTTGGATTTGAGGGGTACCACTTTACAAAATCTTAAATAAATATTATATACTTTTTATTAATAGATGTTTTTCATTTTTGCACATCTTGTGGAAGAGATATGGAAGATAATAAATAATAAAAGAATGAATAAATTGATCCACTCAGAACATTTTCATGGTATATTTCTCAGGTGGGGACTTTCTTTTGAGCATCGGTGTATTTCATTTTTTTACACACGTTTCTATGCAAATTAGGTGTAAAAACCTGACATTCATACTTCGATGACACGCAGAACGATTCTAGAGACTTAACTGCATTTAACTGCTCCATTGTATATGCACTTTTTGTATTGATCAAGTAATTAACAATGTCAATGTATATTATATTATATCTTTATTTCTGTCTCATCTATGTACAGTACATACATTGCAATTAATATAAACACATACATTGCACATAGCCATTCTACAAATGAGAATTATAAGAGACAATAACATTTTACAATACATGGAACATGTCTTACTTTCTAAAAACTATGTGAAAGTCGCTAATCATGACATTAAAAAATATTTAAAATACTGATTTTTAAGATTCTGACAGGGAAAAGGTGCACTATCGCGCAAATTAGAATATGTTTTAAGAAATCAGAACCACCTCTGATCAGATCAGGGATGGATGGATTAGCAGCCTTTACATAGTTCACATAAAAAATTGTTCACTAGTAAAATAATGTACACATTATTTACACAGATAAAAACTACGACGCTGTAAAATATTAAAACAGGTTTTGGCACATATACGTATTAATGCCGGATTAGTGAATAACGTAATCAATTTATTTGTTTTAGACAGTGTAAGAAAATTATCACAGATAATGGAAGCTTTTCCAAATAATATAGCCCTGATATCCTCATACATATAACAATCTATAATGGCATGCATTTCATCCTCAACTGCATTGCAGAATGGACAAGTACGATTCTGTACAGTTAGATGTTCATATCGTCCAGTTTCAATGCGCAAAGGAGCAACACCACAACGGAACTTACTAAATGCTGAACGATGGCTTATTGGCATAATAATCTTACAGTATTGTTCAACATCGAAATCCAGTTTGAAAAGTTAGTAGGTTCGTAGTTTGTTACGGCCGTTTCCAGATATACTATCTAGTCTTTGTACTGACTCAAGCCAATCAATAATGAATACATCCATGCACTTTGTTTCAACAAGGGATACACATGGGTGTTTGCTAATATTTTCACTAATGTCAGAATAATCGTCTAAACCAAATTCAAACATATGCCTTTTTACAACAAAGAACCAATTCTTGCATGATCTACTCGATTTTGCCTGTGCCCAGAGTGCAACACGTTTATTCAATCGGGTATGATTTATAAATGATGTATGTTATTGCAGGAAGGCAACGTCGGTCGTTTGCCATGGAACACTTTGCCACTTCATACGGATCAACACCGATACACGCTGTCTTCTCTTCTTTTCTTTTTTGTGAGGCCCCAACAGTGGGTAACCCCGTTTATTTATTTTTAATGTAGCATATACATAGTCATAGATATCACATTCAACACATAGTAATTATACACAATGACCTTGATTTAACATAGTAGTCTAAATTAATTTGAAAATGTAAAGGGTTAATGAGTTGTCTCCCTTTACCAATGAAGAGATAAAAACCAAATCATTTGTAATATTTTGATTTAAAATTTATAGAATATTGAAGTATTATATCCAAAACAAAGATACGTCTTCTAGAAAGAGAAGTCTTGTTCGAAAGAAAAGACAAGACTATAGTTTAGGTTTTATATTGTGTAGTACAATAGGCTAGCATAATTTTTAAGAGACGTTCATGTAAATTAAATAATATATCAAACGCTGTAAGTTTTCATTTAAGAGCATGTATCAATAATATATATAAATGATTATTGAAATATACAATAACAGTATGATTCTGAGGTCAAAAGTTTACCTGGGTATAAATTATTCCTGCTCGGAAATAAAAACAGTATATTGATTGTAATGAATGTGAAATCAACAATAAGTCATGAATTGCTATTATAACGAAAGAAAAAAAAACAAGGTCATTCTCGAGAGACGAGGTCACTCTCGAAACAGTACAAATGTACTTTAGATAAACTGGAATGTGAAAAAAAACAAGAATAGAAGGAGGGGAAAAAAGAGTACATATACAAGGTAGAGAGAGTGGGCTATATATAGAGTCTGGTCCGCCTTCCACACAACACACCAACACACTAGTTTCCATCTCCGGATATTACTGCAAAGTCCATCCAATTTTGTTCATTGCGTCATTTTTTCTAGCATTATATTTCTGGGGTGTTCTCACTTTCCCCACTGTATAGATTCCAGGTAAAGAAGTAGGGATTTTGTAAGTGGGGAAAGTGAGACGTCTTTGTTATGGTTAACAATGGACTTAATTGGTGATAATTGACCAAAGTTGGTATTCTGTACTGCGAAAAGTTTGTAACCACAAATTGAATGGTGTTTTAAATTGATAAAAGTAACATAGGATGGTGTTTTAATAAACTTTTATTACATACATTTGACCAATAAAGAGGATACACATGCTTATTGTTTTGTGTTCCTTCACCATATATTATTTAATAAGCACATTTAGCGACTTAGTAGCACATATAAATGTCACATTTATTTTCATGGAGAAATAATGAGTGTTCAGCAGACAAAATCCTCATATTATTGGTCATACACAATATTGTTCATGGTCCTAGCTTGGTGAGGTGTGATGCTGCGTCGGCGTGCTCCATGACATCTACTTCCCCAGACTCGAGCCTCTGCTTCAGGTGACCCAATCTCTCCTCGATGACCCGGTACAGCCGCTTCTTTGGTCGCCGCTTTTTCTGGAATAGTTCCATGACTTTGTAGACGTTGGGGTGCGGGTGGGTGAGAAGTCCGTTGACCTTGTTGTGCCAACCTTCAACATGATTTGTAGTATGTGGCCCGTCGTTGTCGTAGTGGTTCCACATCGGCTTGTCACCTTCTACCCATTGCTCAGTGACATAGTCTTTGAACCTGACAACAGGCGTTGAGTCATCGTCGTTGCTTTCCAGGGCATGGAACCAAACATCCTCCACCAATGGCATCGGTACAAGTGGCAACACACCGGCTCTACGAGCTAACGTGCGAAATGCATCATTATCGCGAAACTCAGTCGCAAGTCCACACGCTTGAACTTTTCTCCACACGCACTGAGAGTAGTGAAAGTAACACCCTTTCAAAGTTTACCTTAGTTGGAATATCATCCTTTAAGTTGATTTTCGCCGTACAATCTTTGTTCACGCACTTCCAGTAGCTACGATCTCCCTTGTTATTCTTCAGGCTGAACAAGTAATCGTTGTGTATCAGGGTCTGACTGCCACGAATATTTTCTATAAAGCGAACTCCAACATGTGCGTTTGCCATTTTGAATGTGATGTAGTTGAATGTTATGGTTATATTTATAATTATGCTTAAGTCATGGTATGATTATTACATTGTTTGACTTCATTAAGTGAACAATTGTCATCTTCAAACACATTTTTGTGTTAATTAATTGGCATCTTTAACTGACTACATATTAATCAGATCACTTTAAGTGTCTTTAACTGTCTCTAATCAGCTAGCTAACATATTAGAAAACAACAACAATAATTTATTGCATAAAACATAGTCATATGCTTATAGCAAATACACAATATATATGAGTAGACAGTCATGGATTTCCAGAGAAGTGCTTAACAAATACAAATAATTTTAATTGTGTAATGAAGTTACTTTCTTAGTAAATTTGCAAAGTAAATAAATTTGGACAGTTTTAGTAATAATTCTTTTGATTCGGCTGTTAAAAGGTTGGTCAATTTTTGTAACGTAGGCCAGGTATAGTAATATCTTTTAAAATACTTGTGTCTTAAGTCAGTATATTAACAAACGTGGTTCAGTTATTTCAGTTTCACAGTATACCTTACTTACAGGTAAATGAAAGGTGTGAACATTGAAAGTGGGGAAAGTGAGACAGTCTGCACTGGCCAAAAATCAAAAAGTGGGGAAAGTGAGATACAACCATATTTCTCAGTCTTTAAAAGAGATTTTATCTGAATTTTCAAAGTTTGGATATTTGGAACAGAATTGTTCATTTTACTGTGATATATATGGTATTTTGCTGTCAAAATTATATTGTTGGTTGCAATATATAAACTATTATTGCCTAAAATAATATCATTTCTAGACCAGTTTGTAATTGAGTTTGGGCATTTTTCATTAATCCATCTCTTCACATTCCCCCAAAAATTCTCAACAACATGACATTCCAAAAACAAATGCAGTAATGTTTCTGGGTGTAGATTACAGAATGTGCACTTATTGTCATTTCTAAGTCCCATTTTCTGTAGAAGATAGTTTGTACCAATAATCCTATGATTGATTCTAAATTGGAACCATTGTAATTTTGGATCTTGTGTTAGTTTAAAGGGTAGTCTGTACACATTTCTCCAGTTAAAGTTATTTCCCAGGTTAAGTTCTGTTACCCATTTTCTATTAGAAATTGGTAACGTTCCAGGGTTTGGGATGGAGTCATAGATCACTCTGCATCCCTTCTTGCATTTATTTATAATACTAACTGCTAGTGGCTGTATGGGATTTTGTTCATGATTTGGTTTGTGGGGAAATCTCATTCTGTTCAAAAAGTCTCTTATTGAATGTATTATATTATGATACTGCAAAAAATGTATATGCACATTATATATTGTATTAAAATCATTATAGGAATAAAAATTACCATTGTTGTCAATCAAGTCATTTATTAGTATTACACCTTTCTTTACATAATTTAAGTTGAGAAAACTTGTTCCACCAATTTTGAACTTATTATTGTGCCATATTGGTAATGAGAGAAATTCTTTCCAAGTTTCTGGTGTTTTATTCTCATTTAAAATGATATACCCATGAAAAACATCATACCAGAAATAATTTTGAACTGTATGATTTCTATTTTTTAAATAGTCCCCTCCAAAGGTGCCAACATTGGAGATGAAGGGGTACATTGTATTGACAAATTCAAAATATTGAGTATTGTATACCATATATCTTCTAAGCCAAGTAACTTTTGAAGATAGCATAAACCTTTTTAAGTCTATCATTCTAAGTCCTCCTGAATCATAGGGTTGTGTCATAGCTTTCCTTTTTATCTCGTCTGGTCCATCATTCCATATAAATTTAAAGTCTTCTCTTCTTATCTTACACGTGTCTTCTGGTCTAAAGTATCTTTGTACGGTTTCTTGGCGGGTTTCAGTGGTGTTTTATCAGTCACTTTGGCTTAAATTGATCTGTTTTCGAAATATTTATTTTCACTTTCTGTGTTCAGTTTCAACAAGAGACTTGTCGTCCAAAATGGCCGCTCTAATCGATTTCGCGCACCTGCTGAATTTTATGCAAAGCATGTATACACGAGGCTCATAATAGTACTAACATAATTTTTTTTTTTTATTAATTATACATATGTAACAATGATAGACCTTTCATGACCACGGTTCAGTGTAGAATAGTATATCTCCACTGCAAATGTATAAGTAAGTAAGTAAGTAAATAGTTTATTATAGTGACATGTGCATTAACATATTTCAATACATACATAAATACATGAATATAGCACCCGACCCACTGGATCTATAAGTCACCTACATATTAAATTGTTATACATATAAACATCATATAGAAGTCACAATGATTACATCAACAATATGATATTCACTCATTTTAAGTATCGCATGGTATTTATGACTGTAATGCTAGCAATGGTAATGGTTACAACAATGATTATTATAAATTCACACCTTTATAATAAAGTTCGACTACTCGAGAGTAACTGTAAATGGACAGGTAATCATTGTTAATATATAACTGTACACACTGAAAATAAAATCCATATACTGTGAGATTTGTAACAAATAATTAAATTCAAGTCATCATCATCATCATCATCATCATCAGCAGCAGCACCATCAGCACCACCATCATCACCACCCTCATCATCATCACCACCCTCATCATCTTCATCATCACCATCATCACTTGTATAAGTTAGCTAGCTAAACATGCCGGAGCGTCAACGCTACGTTATGTGTATACCATTCTTTCATACATAATATAACTGTTCTATTTGTAAACGAACTAAAGTATAAGTAAAATTTGCATTGCCACATTCTGTGTCACTGGACTGGTAATCCAGGGATCGCAGGTTCGATCCCCCGTCTGACCCTAATAAAATTAACAGTCTTTCAGATGGGACGTTAAACCGAGGTCTCGTGTCGGTGCTTTATACCGTGCACGTAAAAGAACCAGAAGAGACACTGGAATGGGTCTCTGTCTGTATCATGCACTTTCCTCCAAAATCCAAAATGACTAATCTCTTCAGGAGGCGTCGCTCATATGGGCAACCGGTAGCGACGATAAATAAACGTAAAAACACACACATTCTGTGTATTAACTGAAAAAATGAAACTTTTTTTTTTACCTTCTAAGTATACATTTGATGAATTTACATTGTTTTTATAAATTCACGTTTATTATTCGAATTCTTTAGCCTACTGACCGTCAGAAGTCAAACGAGCCAGAAATCACAAGGAAATAGCAATAGGATTTCCACAGTCCGTCCATGATAAGGTTTCTCTGGGACTACATGACGAAGCAAGACATTAATGATATGATCGTACAGCCAATCTCGTTTCTACTGCCCTTGTGCATACACCGTAAGAGGTTAGGAAAGAATGATGCATGTGCACAATTTGTGTCTGTAGAATCGAATGTCATTTGTTTGCAGGGATTTCCTGAATAGCCGTGGTTTCCAGAATATTAGTATCATAGCTGATGAATTTATCTTCGAAGACTGATTTGATGGCTTAAAGTCGCATCAACAGCTTAGGTCATGCGGCGACTATCCAGCTGGTATTGGTGGACGAAGACCTCGGGGTACCCTTCCAAGCATTAGTACAGGCAAGGCATGGAATGACACCCGGGTAAATCCACCCACCTACCGCAAGCTAGATAAATCCCACACATGAAATAATTAACATCCACAGTGGGATTCGAACATAAAGCAGTGAGGGGCAAGTGATTTGAAGCCAAAGACCTTAACCGCCAATGATGCATTTATGCAACATCAGCGCATGGCATGTATGTTGTACTGTAAATGTATTACGATGTGTGGATTCCGAAGTGTGGCTATCACAAGGTTACATGTGTTATTACCATTTATTCAACACTATGCAAATCTGATAATACCATTATAAAAGGCTATATGGCGCTGTCATAACTTAAAATTGTCATCCATCATCACATACTAGTGTGTACAGGGCTAAAGCTTTTTTAATGTGGTAGATATTGACCCAAAACAAATACTTTGAAAATAGACATAAAAAGGCACCTTCAGCACGTTTCTTTTTATTACATTAAATATTAGCCAACCAGGATGCTTAGAAATAGAAACTTGATATCGACAATAAAGAATGAATAGTTTATATAAATAGTTTGCACAATTATGCTATTGGTAACTATCTAGTGAATCTTGGAGTGTTGTGTACATGATATGCAGAAGAAGCACACTCACTGAAAACATGCTTGACCTTGGTTTGTTTTCGTCGCGAAATTAGGTGACACATTTTTAGAGGGAAAAACATTACTATAGATACAATAAATCGTGAAAAATAGTCCTAGAAACTCTACCTAGTTACCCATAGCATAACTATGTAGCATACTGACATAACCTGTTCGTTCCATATGGTCGATATGACGCTTAACAAATAATCTATTGTTCTAAAACTTCATTAATTAACCGTACATTTTCAAACTCAAATCTATATTTATAAACATCGGAGTTGGGACAATATTTAAGTTATTACAAATGAGCAGGATTGCTTAATTTCAAAGTATATGATTTGGTTCAATATCTAGCACATTGAAGACGACATAGCCCCTTAAGAAGTGATATCTTAGGTCCAGAATAATTATCCTAGTGAATTATGTTGCAAGTAAGTTCACTATATACTTGTATATGGATTTGCACTCGAGGGCTAAATTCTCGCCAATGGAGCTAGCGCTTACTATACATATGTCGGTACTTAAATATGTTTAGGAGCGGGGTTTCCAACATAGATATAGCACAGGGCTAGGGAGTGCAGTTGCACAATGGATTGACACTGTATAATGCTGATCGAGATATAGTGTTACCCATCAGCTGATGGCGTGATCAATTGCAAATAGTTGGTGAATTGCATCAGGAAAACACGTTCTAGTCAGCTCCTGGTCAAGGGCAAGTGAAATTAAATCCTGAATGCTATGATGCAATGTTGATCTGACTGGATTGTGCTGTGGGTATACAAAAAGAGTCAACATTCTGTAATGACAGCGATAGTCCGCCTCCATGGTCGAGTGGTTAAGGTCGCTGACTTGTATACCACTGTACGGGTTCAGTCCTGCTCAGGCCGTGTCTCTTTATATGAAACAGTTGGCAGTTTCTTAACGGAGGTTGATACACCAAGTACTGGTTAACCGCTGGAGCCTGCCCAGGAAAGGTGTTGCTATGTCATCTGCCCGTTGCTCATATGGGCAACCGGTAGCGACGATAAATACACTTTTAAAAAGGACAGAGATAGGCCTGGCTGGTTAGTATCAAGATACCACCAATAGTAGATCTTCCGATATTTCAGATTCTGAAGGATCACTGTTGAACAATCAGGTAACAGTTAGCGGCGCAGATCATATTTTCTGGATCCACCAACTTACATTTGACTTCAATTTACTAGTAATGTTCAGAGATGACCCAATTATCAACGCCACCAGGGCAGTACACGAGACCAGCACTAAGCCTTAGGGCACCACCGTGGCTGAGTTGTTAATGCTATTGACATCAGATAGACTACGAACGTTATGTACCAGCAGAAAGAGACACTCCATCTATAGAAACATTCCAAGATCTTGATAGCGAAGAAGTAAAAAAGCTTATAATGGGGCTTCAGACAAAATCATGTGAACTTGATAAATTGCCAACCAGACTGTTGAAAATGCATCTTGAGGAATTACTTCCTTTAATTACCAACTTGGTGAATTTGTCTCTTAGGCAAGGAATTTTCCCTGCAAAGTGGAAACATGCAATAGTTCGACCACTATTAAAAAAGGCGGGACTTGATCTTGTACTGTCCAATTATCGTCCTGTGAGCAACTTAACATTTCTATCTAAACTCACAGAAAAGGCAGCCTTGTTTAGATTAAACGATCATGTCAGTAAAAACAACCTTCTGCCGAAGAACCAGTCTGCGTATAGACGCTATCACTCATGTGAAACTGCACTACTCAGGTTAGTGAGTGATCTACTAAATGGCATGGAACACCAAGAAGTCAGTGCTCTCATGGCATTGGACTTTTAAAAGCGCCGCGTTTGACACGGTTGACCACGATATTCTAGTGCAAGTGCTGAAATCACAGTATGGACTTAGTGGTGCAGCTATTCATTGGATCGACTCTTATCTAAGACCACGCAGCTGTAGTGTCACTGTCGACTCCGCCATATCAACCACACGTCCACTACAGTGTAGCGTCCCCCAGGGTAGCTGTTTAGGGCCCTGGCTCTACTTGACTTATGCCGGAACATTGTTCAGTGTAATCCCTGTCAATTTCATTATATGGATTTGCAGATGATCACATAGCAAACAAAATGTTTAAACCAACATCTGAGGATAATGAAAAACAAGCTATCCAAGAACTTGAAAATTGTGCTTTAAACATCGATAACTGGATGAAGCAAAACAAACTCAAAATGATCTCATCAAAAACTGAATTCATCTTATTTGGGAGCAGACATCAACTCAAAAAATGCTCAGTAACAGAACTTAACTTTGCTAGTGACAAGATCAAATCTGTGAGCTGTATAAGGTATCTTGGTGCATATTTAGACGAGAATCTCAGTTTTAAAGATCACATCAAACGAAAATGTCAGACCGCAATGTTCAATTTTCTCAGAATAAAAAATATTAGAAAATACCTTACCAAAGAAGCAACTGAAATTCTGGTGTTATCACTTGTCATCTCGCATCTGGATTATTGCAATGGAATTCTATTTGGTGTTCCCAAATGCGATGTCAAAAAAATGCAAAGAATACAAAATATGTGCGCTAAACTTGTTTTAAATCTCAGGAAATATGATAGTTCAAAACAAGCACTGTACCAACTTCACTGGCTTCCCATCAGGGCCAGAATTGAATTCAAAATTCTTACTGTAATGTATAACTGTTCAAAAGGCCATGCCCCTGCGTATCTTACCGAGTTATTAATTGAAAATGTACCAAGACGTAGATTAAGATCTTCAGATGTTACTGGTTGTTATGAGGTACCGTATAACAAACAAAAAACCTTTGGTGACAGGAGCTTCAAAACAGTAGGGCCACAGCTATGGAACACTTTACCCGTAGATTTGAGAAACTTGGATTCTGTAGAAACGTTTAAGAAACACCTTAAAACATTGTTCTTCAGAAAATTTTATTCATGGTTTTAAAACATTCATGTATTGACAGACTGAACAGGATAGTTGTAGAATTAGTGTAGTGTTAAAAAGGTTTTAGAAACAATGATATAATTTACCAAAAATTATGCTTATAATAATGATTGATCAAATATGTGTTAAAGTGTGGTAACATAATTATATTTAGACCAATGTCTTTTTGTAAATAACGAGAATTTTGTTCATGTTTTTATGTAAGTACATGTTTATATATTTATTTTACTTCTATTGTACAACGCCAGTGAATATACTATGTGTAAAATTAGGCGTTTTATCAAATTAAACAGTTTCAGATCATTTGCCTCTCACTGCTGTAGTTTCGAATCCAACTGGGTATGTCAAATAATTTCAAGTGAGGAAGCTATCCAGCTGGCTTGCGGAAAGTCTGTGGTTCTACCGTGGTACCCGTCTGTGCCTGCAATACTGCTCTGAGGGGCACCCGAGGTCTGCTGGCGATAGCTCGCCATATGAACCAAGGTGTATGCCAATCGTTGGTCATTGAGATGAGCCATTTACAAGCGTTCCTTCAAACAAAAGTGGGTCAAAATAGAGTTACTACCGTGTTTCCAGTGTGTTCAAAACTTGACCTAATACTCTATATTTTACAGAAATGTCGGGTTATTGAAACCAACCAAGCTTTCATTCATCGAGGCATTTATCGTGTAAACAAGTTGAACAAAATCCACCAACAAACAGAAATGTGAGTGTTTACATGGCAAATGTTGGCTGTTCAAAAAAGCTAAAACAGGTAATGTTTAAATAATTATTTCAGAATTCTATGCAGAAAATATTGTTACATTGGTTTAAACATATTTATTCGTTCATTATGTACAGTACATATCTATTGTATAGCTATACAAACGAAAATGGATTTAATCGGAAGCTTAAAGCTTGTTACATTGATAAACTGTACCACTGTGTGGTAGAGACACGATAAAATGTATTCATAGTAATACAGAACTGTACACATACATGTACAAATTAACATACTGTACATTTAGAAATCTGAATTCATATAAGTTCTCAAATTTCTTTCCCATTGCTTATCTTTCTGCTCTCGTATTGTCCTCTGTCGTTTGCTTACCATTTTCGCTGACAAAATTCTCTCTGAACGTTTATGAACAGATTTCACTGAATCGCAGTCCTTTGGTCCAAAATGTGTCACTTTTGCTTTCTTCTTATCATCTGTTCCTAAGCACTGTCGATCTCTTTTTAGCTTAGTTTTCACCGGGTATTTATGACCCAGACCATCAGGCCCCAATCCCTTTTCCCCATCCCAGCCAGATTTTTTCATCATCTGAAACCCCCTGTTATTTTCTGGTATCAGGTACTGATCAGTCCTGGGTTTGAGCCTTAAATTAAAGAGATGCACTGTAGAACTGCTATGCTCCTCTGGTGTACATTCTTGAAACTCACGTTTACAAACTTCACAGAAAAACGTTTTATTAATTTTTGGTTTATGCTTTAATGGTAATGTTTTATTGAAAGTATTTATAGTAATTGTTGCATCAACTGCTCCAACGTATTCACAAAGTTCCAGAACATTCTGATCTTTATGATTCACAATATATTTATTGGCACCTTTTGATAAAAGAAATTTCAGCACATCAATATGTCTAGATACAGCAGCACACATTAAAGCCGTCCACCCGTACCTATCCTGGAAGTCAATATTAACATTGTTCTCATTTTTCAACAACCTCTTCAGCTCAAACAAATCACCATTTTGTGCAAAGTGTAGTAATCTAAGACTGGTTCTTTGCGTATCTTTATCAAATTTATGTGTTTCTTCTCTATCTTCAAATGTGCAGGGTGTGCTTCCACTAACATCTTTTTGTTTACTATCTGTAAACATTATATAGTTGTCGACTTCTTGTTTGATATTAGCAACTCCCATGTCCTTGTCCCCAGGAGTACAACAATATGTTGTACTTCTTTTCTCATCACTTTTGGATTTCTTTCTACCATGTTTTCCACCTATTCTTGTCACATTACATTCTTTACCCTCTTCGTGTACATCATTTCTTTCTAATGTTTCAGTAATTGTACAGCTACTTTCCTCACAGGGATGTGATGTCACTCCACTAACTATATCTTCATAGAAAGCCTTTGCCTCCTCACCTGTTAGGGTATGGTTATCATATTTCTTCTTTGAATTATTCACTTGTTCAGATCCAGCAGGTACAAACCTGATTAGGTCCCTATTATCCATTGTATGACATGTGATTGTCTGAAAAGAAGTAATACATGTATAAAGACTACCGTACATACATTACAGAATTCACTTAAGTTAGCTACTGGATCACCAAATGGTGTCACAAATTGTGGCAAAACATTCATGTTGATTCCGGGATTATTTCAACACAACATCAACGTCTTGATTACTTAGCTGAAATTATGGATGAACAAATATTTAAATATTTAATGCTTTTAGCTAATTGGGGGATCTCCATGGATGAGTGGTTACGGTCGTTGATTTTCAAGTCACTTGCCTCTGGCTGCGGTATGGTAGAATTGCACTGGGGTTTAGAAGTATTGCATGTGAGGAAGCTATCTACATGTAGCTGGCTTGCAGCAAGATTGTCAGTGGTTCTATCCGGGTACTCGTCAGAAGGTCACCAATAAAATAGCTAGAAAGTCAGGCAGCATATGACCTAATCTTTTGCATCATCATACCAACATGTTATTTAGCTAGCTTGTTTTAATAGTTTGGATAGGTGGCAAACCTTGTGTGACTGTGAAGCATCAATCAAATACATGCACTGGTTACTAAGACATGTACGTACTCGATAGTAAGTGACTTTTAACATAAAACCTTAAGCAAATTTTCAGAATAAAAACTGGTCAAGAGGACGAGAGAGAGTCATATCCTCTGCTGCTTTATTTAATGGCAACAAGACTAAGTCTATGAGACAAACACTGTATTATTATACATAGTCATATGCAAGAGGTAGATACAGCCTTCCATATTGCTAATTAATATCTCTCAATATTGCAACTTTCAACAGCTACTAAGATATACATGTACTCTAACAACAGTTCTACATAATACTACTGGAAACATATAAAAATGTTTTTGCAAACAGAATAGAGCCAGCTGGCACAGATCTAAGTTATATGTGTGGTCTTGACAAACCATGACTGAAATGTGCACACTGGACATGGTTTGTATACATATGTTTTTTAAACAGTTGTAGGCTACCAAGTCATTTGAAAATTCCTCTGGTGGTTCAAGAGTTATGGAGCAGACACGAAAATTAACAATCACAACACATATTCAAGTGTGACATAGACATCGAACCAACATGGCTGAAAAATGCACTCTCCACATTGTCTATATATGGGTAACTTTTGTGCCAAGTCATTTATAAAATTGATGCGGCAGTTCAAAGAGTTACGGAACAAACACGTATAATAGACTAAGGTTATAAGTGTGACTTGACCTTGGACCAACATTACTGAAATACATGCTGTCTGCACAGCGTCTTAATATGGAAAACATTTTTGCCAAGTAGAATTCAAATTCCTCTGGAGACAGCGGTTGAAAAGTTATGGAGCGGACACAATGTGTAACGGATGGATAGCCGGCCTCACCAATGAGTATTTAAATGACTACCCTGTTGTTCTCTCCTTTGTTTATAACCACATAGCATCTATCCCCAGCCCACTAGACAATACATCTATTGTTCCCATAGCCACAGAAGTACCATTTAGTGTGTGTAGATGAACAGAGCCCATTCCAGTATCCCCTCCCGTGAGTGAAAAGCATAATATGTGGCACTTAATGAGTTACTGGCTGCTGGTATTAACATGCACGACACCAATTAGTAACATAACAGATCAAGCTGTCATGGAACTGCTAACAGCTGCGAAATGAAAGGTGAATTTAACGTCAGTGCCTAGACCACTTGACCTTTTTCTTTAATATAAAGGTCTTCTGTGGCCTAGCATGATGTTGTTAAAACTCGCCCTTCATCAGGGTCGTGAGATCACTCCCTATCCGGGACAAGTGTAGTCCAAATATTTAGACTTGAAAAATGTGACATTTTACTATCCAGGCAGAAAAAGAAATTATGTAGAGGTCTTATTTATAGGACTAGCACAAGTGATACGACGATATGCGAGACAGTTGAGGTTGAAGAATTGAAAACAAAATTGGAGCACTGTTCATACAAAACCAATCTGTTGTGGTGAAGAAGACGCATGTATGTATATGTATGCAGAGTGGGCCCTGTGCAAATCAAAGCAAAACCCTGGAACACATTGTCTCATCTAGCGTAACAAAGCACTTCACACAAGCAAACCTCTTCTATGAACTACAGCATGGTTTCCGAGAAAAAAGGTCATGTCAAACCCAACTCCTCATGCTAATAGACGACATCCTCAAATCCATAAACCAGAGAAGTCAAGTTGACTTAATACTCCTTGACTTCTCAAAAGCCTTTGATATGGTCAACCATGAAAAGCTCCTGTATAAGCTACATTATTATGGCATAAGGGGTCAAACTCTCTCATGGATTAAAAGCTTCCTAGACAACAGGTCACAGTCCGTCGTAGTCAATGGCTCTAAGTCCAGTACCATACCAGTCTCCTCCGGTGTCCCACAGGGTTCGGTCCTCGGACCACTCCTCTTTCTCATATACATCAATGACCTCCCAGATTCTGTCAAACACTCTAAAGTCCGCCTCTTCGCCGATGACACAGCTCTTTATCTTTCTCTGACTGTTTCTTCTCATTCCAGCCTATTACAGCAAGACTTACACCAGCTTGAACAATGGGAATCCAAATGGGAAATGAAATTCAATCCATCAAAGTGCCAGGTTATTCAGATCACCAAACGCAAACTAGTCATATCCACGAAATATCGTCTGCATAATACCTTCTTAGAAACTGTTTCCTCAGCAAAATACCTGGGAGTAACAATATCAAGTGATTTAAACTTTAACAAACACATAGACAACATCAGCAAAAAAGCAAGTCAAACATTGGGTTTTCTAAGACGTAACATCAAAGTGCACTCAGAAAGGTTAAAATCAACAGCATACAAGACACTGGTAAGGCCCCAGCTTGAGTATAGCTCCACGGTTTGGTCACCGTATACGGCAGTTCTCATAGACCAGCTTGAGTCTGTACAGCGCAGAGCTGCCCGCTGGGCCAAACAAGACTACGGCCGAACGTCCAGTGTCACAGAAATGTTGAACTCCTTAAATTGGAGACGCCTTGACCTTCGTCGCATCGACCAAAGATTGGTTATGTTCCACAACATCCTCCATAACCAAGTCGCCATTCAAGCTGAAAACTACCTAACCCCAAATACAAGATCTTCCAGAACATCCCATTCCCAAGCATTCCGACAGATCCAAACAGTGACTGACTACCATAAATATTCCTTCTTTCCAAGAACCATTGTCCACTGGAATGCTTTGCCCCCAGATATTGTCACCTTGTCTGGCCCACAGTTCAGTCTGGCTGTAAGTCGGATTGAACATGTTTCTCCCTAAATAAACCTGCCCTGTTCTTAACCTGTTTTTAACCAACCTAACATCATTCTTTTATCATCTTTTATTTCATTTCTTACTAACATTCTTGTCAGATGACGCGCGTCAAAGTCTAAGGTCCCCATCAGGGGTTTGACTTATAGGAAGATAGATAGATAAAGGTGAATCCTTCAAAAGGGTTGAAATATATTGGGGTCGAAGTATCGAACTTGCAAATCAAAGGTGAAAATGGGTTGAAATATATTGGGAGCGAAGTATCAAACGTACCCGATGTTTGCGCAAATGTTCTCACCAAATAGCTATCAGTGTTCTTACAGCTGGATTACATGAATTGAATACCTTAACCTTAACTAGGACAAATGTGGGTCTTGGTCCATCAGACGTTTTTGCAGAGCGTCTTGTGACACTGATTTTTATTTTAAAATATTAATAATTAAAATAAATTACTGAGTTGTTGTCACTACTCCATTGTGTTAATGACATTTTTTAAACAAAATTTATTTTATTCTTAATAAATTACGACATTTACACTAAATATAACTTTCCATAGCAACAAAAAGGTTTACAAAATGGATGCCTCTGGTCTTGAAAGGGAAGACTCCGTACTGGAAGGTAGAATCTCACTTCTTGAGGTTATAGAAGATAAAAACAGAGCGAAAAACAAGGTTTAGCATATATATTGGATTAATTATTCATTAAAACTTAAGCTAGACAATCCCAATAAAGGAAGTTATGAGTGATATGACATTTGTGTAGTTTTACTTCAATGGAAAATGTAGTGGGTGGGGTAAATTTCAAAGGTAGTGGGATGGTGATTATAGTCGGCTGGTGTGGTGGTGATAATAAGAGGATATTTGTTTGTTTCAGTGAATGATTGAGAATTATATTTCACTGAATGATTGAGTGGCGCTATGGCGCCAGCTATGCCACCAGTCAATCATTCACTTATCATTAGAGGAAGATAGATAGATAGTGGAATAACACATTTTATTTCACTGATGAATTTCTAAATGCCATTGGAAAGCTTAAAATAGAATGTCAGACTAAGACAGTCTTAGTGTTCTGGAGACATCCACAAAAATAACCCATTATATTATAATGGATTCCTAATTTAATGGGTGTTTTAATTGAGGCTTCAGAACACTAAAATAAGACATTTTATTACCATCCTGCACTAACTGATCACAGACCCCTTTGGTATGTAATTTCCATTGATGTCAACCTCTTGTGGGGACATAACATGTTTTCCAGGGCAGACCTAAGCTGTGCACCAATTCTAAGCAATGTGTGTGAAGTACCTTGCGCAAGGAAACTCGTACGTACCCTTATCCCTCGTGGCGATGGATTCCATCAGGAATGAGGTCTCGAGAGTGATTACTATAAGTTGAAATACTTTATTTCGCAATCGAGCTAAAATAAATTTGTATAAACTAAACTATCGAGTATCGAACCTGGGACCCTTTGGATTCCAAATCCGACTCTCTACCACTGGACCATGGACATCACACATAAAGTTACATACATGAAACATTGTCATTATTTTGTCATTAAGTTTCCAGTTTAGAGATTCCCCACAGAATAAATTGATGATTGTATTTAGGATGACTGTATTAAGTAGCCCCCATAAATTAATAACGTCATGACGTTGCATGCACGGGGATCAAACACTAAGCTGAAATTAAGTGTTCTATTATTTTTCGATCGATTAGTTCAAACGTGTGAAGAGCTATTCATCATTCTACACACACAGACATCAATGTTGCTTTCATATATCTAGTTAATGTTAATCTCTGTGCCCATGATGATCCAGGGATCATTCTAGAGGGCGATGTGGGCTAAATTGTCGCCCTAGGAACCCTGACTTCGCCCTCTGGGGGCCCCACTTCTCCCTAAAAAAATTATTTTTTGGTTTTTACGAATTTCAAACAAAATGTTGTCTAGTAAGATACACTGGCCCATTATAAATTATTCAAATGTTGTATTTAATGGTTGTACTGTGCATTTTAACCCTATTTTGCAGAAGTATATTAAAGAACACCATTTAAGGACGCGATCACGTGCTTTCTCACTTCTCCCAAAAATTCTGACCTAGAATGAACCCTGGTGTACCCATGACAACCTGATCATCCATTAACATGTTATAATCTTAGTTAATTTAAATAATGAAACAATTAATTATACCAGTGATTCTTTAGGACAGGCTGTGTAAACTTCTGTGAGTTATCAGGCGCGTAGCTGCCATTAGGCCAAAAAGCCCGGGCCTGCACATCATTTTGACCAAAAATAAAAAATTATATAGAATTGTTATTGCTTATGATATTCATGTATAGCTAAGCAGAACAGTGTATTGTCATGTTTATTTGTTATAAAAACATGTCCGAATTTGTCTTTTAAATGCAGCAGAATGCGGGAAATTGCATCCTAAAAACACAAAATTCCGGGGGTGCATGCCCCCGGACCCCCCTAGCAACCTCGTTCGCTACGCTCACTCAACATTCTTTACCCGGGCCTGCACATAATTTGCCTCCTGGCTACGCCCCTGGTTATGTTATACAGAAGTGCCCAATGTTTAGCATTTGTGTCTTTTTTGTGATGCAATACGCTTACCCTAATCCTATTAGTTTGGATATTTGGCAACACTTTATTAAAAGTCTCATGTAGTACAATGCAAAAATAACATTAAACATACAAAATGTACATAGCCATTCTAAGTAGAATTACAAGAGACATATATTACAGCAAAGCGTATCACAGTATTATAATCGCAGTTAATTTAACACTTTGCCTGCTGAGTAAATAAATTCACATTTGCAAACAACATAGATCCTAGTGCCGTGTCTGATCAGGATCTATGTTGTTTATTATTCAGCCCTTTGTTTTAGTTCCACTATCTGGATAGCAAACAGCATAGAACCTGATCAGACGACACATTCTGTACAATCTGATCTGGCTCTATGCTGTTTGCAAAAGTGGTTACATTTCAGGATTCCCTCTGTCTGAATGTTTGTCTGCGCCACTTCTGTCGCCAATTGAAAAATACTGGAGCCAATTAAAAAATCTTGGAGCCAACTAAGAGCCATATAGTTCACAAATAAATATTTGAAGCCATATATATATGTTTTATGTGCCCCAAAAAAAAAAAAAAATTAAAAAACGTTCACAAAATTTAACCTCTGCATATTTGTTCATTGGCGCCATTGGCGACCGATAGCAGGAACCCTGGGTTTTATCTGCTGCTGGCGTACAATGAGTTAACCACATATTTACATCGCTATTAAGAAATATCCTAAAAAATCAGTTATCACCCACGATCAGATCTAGAATGAACTAATTAGAAAATTTAGGTTGCCGGATTAGTGCAGTGGTTAGCACGCTTGCTTCTTACCAATGCAACCCGGGTTTGATCCTCGGTCTGGGAAGTATGTGAGATGGTACGGTTGTCGCCAGATAGGACAGGTGTGTTTTCTCCCACATGAATGACTGCATTAACGCTTTCATCAGTGCCAATAAGAGTGATTAATATAATAATATAAGTTGTTACAGCTTGTTTCGCAATCGTTGTAAAATAAATAAAGTTTATACTATAATAATAATAAAAGAGAAAGAACATTACCGTCCATACTCGCCTATAAGACGAGAATTTTATAATTTTGACTTAGAATTGGGGACCCGTCTTATAAGCAGATACTCAACGTTAACCCAGAACTACCGAGGTCAAAATTAGCTATTCAGCATTAAATGTTTGTGTTTTTTCTACGTTTATTTATCGTCGCTACCGGTTATCCATATCAGCGACGCCGCCTGAAGAGATTAGTCATATTAGATTTTTGGAGGATAGTGCAATTATACAGTCAGAGACCCATTCCAGAATCTCCTCTGGTTCTGTGATGATTGTATATACTAGCACCTGAATCAAATGGCAAGTCGACTTTGAAGTTTAGTTTAAACATTATTTATTTCAGTATTTGTACATGTAATCAAGAAATGAACATTTTACATATAATTTAACAGCAATAGACTGAAAGGGATTAGAACGAAGTTTGGTCTTACTTTTGGTGACAAATAGGATTCAGTGACAAACAAGTCCGTTTTTTTTGTTGCTGTCTACTTGTCCATGGACGAGTGTAAAATTTGGAGATTTCCACACTCCTGCTATGCTCTATGTGATTGTCTTAATTGTAAATTTTAATAATATACATACATATTAGCAATAGGCATTTCAGAAATGTTATGATCTGTTAAATTGATACAATGTTAAAACACTAACATGTCTAACTGAAATTGTGTACATGTAATACCTGATGGGATGAAGATGAAAACAACTTACCATTAATCAACAAGCTGGAAGATCCATTCTGTATACAGGCACTTTTATCAAGTTTATAACTCGGGTAATGTAAATTTTAGGATAATATTATGTCAGCATTACATCACAAAAGCCTATATCTGTTGAAATACGTAGACAGGACCACTGCTGGTATAACGTCTATGGCGAGGAGTGTCTTGGTGATACTGGTTGAGAGCTGACTTGAAGTCCTCAACTGTGTCCGCATGCACTACACTATCATCCAGGTGGTTCCAGTCCACAAGTGTTTTCACAAAGAGTTTTTAAACTGTTCAGTGTGAGCTATTGGTATTGTAATGTTTCTTGATATGGTTGCTGATAAATCAAACCAAATTCAGCATTTTATTTGTTTTACTGAATAATCACACATTTCTAGAGTATAGCTATTCCAATTGTTCAAACTGACACCTTATTTCTGCAATGTATAACACAATTGAGGTTTTATAGGATAAAGAGAATTTTCTAATTCTAATAATTGTTTAAGTATATCAACTAGTTCTACAAAACTTGTAGTAATGCATGGCATTGGTATCTTTCGGTGATATTGTGCATTTGGTTGAGATATTGCTATTTGAAAAGCTTCAGATTAACCTAATTCAATAGAGAATGAAACATTATTGAACACTTATCTGGATATATTGAAATGTTATCACCGGTTGTCAGAGAGGTTGTTTATCCAAAGATAAGCAGCTGATTGGCTTACAACTGCAGGTTATTACATTTCCAACGACATACAGTGTGTCATCTCATAATATGTATATTTTGAACGTAATATAATTATGAATTTAGGAATTAAATACCATTTTTATATTATTTAAGATACTAGGTTCGCTTTTCTGGAATTTCTATCTGACTAAAATTATTGGAACATTTTAGTGCCTCCTAAATTTGATTTGTCCTGACAAACTTTGATCAGCTTCTTAACTGTAGTTGAATAACTGAGGACTTTAAAATAATTGTGATTACAAAATAAAAATAAAATTACTTTGGATATTCATTATTGAAGTGAAATGGCTGAGAAACTAAATGATTTAGAGACTGAAAATACTAAAATGGAAGATGAAAAAAGTATGACCAGCGACCAAGAGAAACCAAGAACAAAATCAAAGAGTCCTGTGAGGCTCAAGAAAACCAGTAAGCCAAAGGAACGGGTCTGGGATTGGCCCAAAAAAAGCTTCTATGAGCTGACATGTTTTGATGGAGCAGATAAAATGGTACACACTGACAATCATTCAATTGAAGCTTGGATATACGATCTATGGAATATATTGCTTTGAAATGTTTGTCATCTGTTCTCATTTTTCAGAAATCAAACAATCGCCAAGAAAGAACTATCTGGGATCAGTGTCGGAATTAAACCATTTCTACACAATTATATTTCATTTAGTGACTTAGTTTGACTAAAACTATTCTTAGCTGTCCGATTAGCGCAGTGGTTAGCGCGCTCGCTTCTCAACAATGCAACCCGGGTTCCATCCTCGGACCGGGAAGTATGTGAGATGGTACAGTGGTGGCCAGATCGGACATGTAGGTTTTCTCCGGGTACTGCGGTTTCCTCCCACACGAATGACCACATATACGCTTTCATCCGCGCCAACGAGAGTGATTAATATAAGTTGTTAGAACTTTAAGATGTTTACTCAGTCAAGAAAATAGTACCGGTATGCAATTTCAATTGTATACAAGGGAGACATAAATCAATCCTCGTTTCAAGTATTCCGGGAATTTCCAACAAATTGAACTAATGTTTTTATTTTATCACCAGAAGAAAAAAACAGAATTAAATTCTGATCATACTAAATACTTTGGTTTATATTTTCAGAAAAATTTGGTACATCGACTGGTTTACATAGGACAGCTGAAGAATGGAATAGAAGACAGAAATGAAGTTGGAGGTAAGTCAGTTATAGCTTTCACTGTTAGTTTCTTAAAGCGACACTACATGGGTGGAAAAAGCAAATTTCTACAGAATGTAATTTCCTACTATATAGCATAATTTTTTCCAAATAATGCCACAGAAACTGAGTATTTCAACTAATAAACAAACATCGTGTTATTGACACAACAAAACAATGTGAACATTAAATGCGTAATACAACATACATTCAACAAAATTCCTAATTGGTCACCTGGTAGTTTATAATGTTTGGAGCGAATTAATAAACATACAATATAAAGATTTCCTTATTGCCATTTAATGCATTATATCCGAAATGATTACACAGAAAATCATGCGTAACGGTCTGAAATAAATTATAACCAATAAGATAATTTGAATATTGATACTATTAGGTTATTAGTTTGCTCCAAATACTGTATAACACCAGGTGACCGGTTAGAAATTTTGTTGAGTGTATGTATCCTAATTAATAACATAAATTTTATGGTACGGATTTACCGTTATATCTCATGTGTGTGCCTATGCATATTAGTTTTAGACTCATCTGATTAAAGTTATATCTAATTGACATTATCACGCATTGTTATAGACTCCAATAGTAAACAAACAATGTGCATGACTGATCGTTATATGAAATCTTACTTTCACTGTTGAGAGTTTGTAGGCTGCAAAAAGGCTGTTTATAGATTGAGTTAGTTTTCGAATTATATAATTATGAAGAATTTACCATTTGACCAATAATCGATCATCGGACCAGGAAGTATGTGAGATGGTACAGTGGTCACCAGATTGGACAGGTGGGTTTTCTCCAGGTACTCTGGTTTCCTCTCACACGAATGACCACATTTACGCTTTCATGAGAGTGATTAATATAAGTTGTTAAAACTTGCTTCGCAATCACTGTAAAATAAAATAAACTTTAAACATGACCAATTAATTGTATTATGCCTTTCTTGTGATGACTATCAGACATATTCACATTTTATTTTACAGTTCATCATGAGAGACTGATTAAGAATCTACAGAACAATTTTCAGCATGCAGAACCTATGACAGGGCTGCTCCTGGTGTACCTTAAACACTTGGTACATGTTATAGAAGTAAGTATGCATTATATTGTATCATGTGTAGTGTATATAAAGTGAACCTACAATGAGCCTACTGTTGCATGCTTTAACCCTTTCAACACCACATGCCTCTAAAAAGGCTTATAAAAAGTGTAGATCCAGATGAGCCGGCTCGTGACCGAGCCGTCTCATCAGGATCTGCACTTTTTGCAAGTAATAATTATTACTATTTTTTAGATAAAATTACCCATTTTGATAAATGAACTGGTCCAAAGGTAATTTTCTTATTAATTTATTGGTCTAAGAATATCATGCACCAGTCCATGTCAGTTACTTGGGGTTGAATGGGTTAAAAATAATTGCGTACTGTATTCGTGTATTCAAGTCCTGTATACACATTATGCTGAATCTATGTACACACTGTCTATATTGTGAACCTTTCATGGACATTCTACGGTTGTGTATGTTTGAAACAAGTTCATTGCATTGTACCTAAGTCTCTCCAGTTTGTACTCCAAACAAGTTGTGGATCCAGGATTTGTAGTTAGGGACGGGGGTGGCAACCTTTTCATAGAGGTAAAACAATGAGGCATGTCATTTAGTTGCTGGTGCATTTTTGGAAAGAAATGTATGGGGCACATATACTGAAGAAAGCTATCCAGTGCCCTCTGCTTTGGCAATCTTATGTGGCATATGCAAGGTAAGCTCTCTATCTACATGCTAGTGTAATTGCCTTAGGCTGTCCGATTAGCGCAGTTGTTACCGCTCTCGCTTTTCACCAATGCAACCCGTATTCGATCCTCGGACCGGGAAGTATGTGAGATGGTACGGTGGTCGCCAGATCGGACAGGTGGTTTTTCCCCGGGTACACCAGTTTCCTTCCACACAAATGACCACATTTACGCTTTCATCCGTGCCAATGAGAGTGATTAATATAAGTTGTTAGAATTTGCTTCGCAATTGTTGTAAAATAAATAAAGTTTTAGTGTAATCGCCTTGTACATGTGATACTGAGGTGTTGACTTCAGCTTGCATACAGATAATCAGTCCTAACATACTTATATAATACATTAACTGCATATTTTAATCAACACCTTCATGTAATTTCAGACATCGTCAGACATGGTAGTGAAGGTGATGAGAGATATTGTGAACACACAGACAGCTGAAGGAGGATTCCTGGAACAAGCAAAAATACTGATTGTCTCACACGATATATCCTTTTGTGTTCTATCTTAATTCTCCATATGAGTTTGCTTAGAATATGCTATGGAGTAGGTGACTAAGACTCATATAACTATCTTATATATCCATTTTTAATAATTTAGCAAAGACACCAAGTCAAGAGTTCACAGTCGGGTATTTTGGGGAAAACATCCTCATTTAACAGAACGTTTGGCTCTCTCAAGTGGGACAGTCTACCCTTAAAGGGTTACTTCATGTATACAGTTAACCCATTCAACACCAAGTAACTGACATGGACTGGTCCATGATATTTTTAGACCAATAAATTAATAACAAAATTACATTTGAATCAGTTCATTTATCAAAATGGGTAAACAATTTTCTAAAAATAGTTATATTACTTGAAAAAAGTGCAGATCCTGATGAGACGGCTCGTCACGAGCCGGCTCATCTGGATCTACACTTTTTTGTAAGCCAATTTAGAGGTCTGTGGTGTTGAAAGGGTTAAACCTGTATTAAACATCCAGCCAAAGGAAGCACAGAAAGTGGCTGCTTAGCACAGGTGGCTGCTTAATAGAGGTCAAATGTATAATAAAACAACATATTGGGAATCTGGAAACTGGCTGCTTAATACAGGTTGGCTGCTTAATAGAGGTGACAACTAACACAGGTTTGACTGTACTGTGGTTTGTGAAGAGTTTTTCTACCGAAGAGGAAAGTATATGTTCTAAAACCTTGCATAGAACACACTATGCTCCACTTGTTGATAGTGGTGGTACAGGTGACCACTAACACAGGTTTGACTGTATGCCAAGTGTGAGGCAATGTTTGGAAGATATGATTGTTTTGCTTGTTGTTTCGGTACATCCATGACAATAGCACATGTAAATTTGCTTGTTGTTTCGGTACATCCATGACAATAGCACATGTAAATGTGTGTTTGTTGTTTCGGTACATCCATGACAATAGCACATGTAAATTTGCTTGTTGTTTCGGTACATCCATGACAATAGCACATGTCAATGTGCTTGTTGTTTCGGTACATCCATGACAATAGCATATGTAAATGTGTTTGTTGTTTCAGTACATCCATAACAATAGCACATGTAAATGTGTTTGTTGTTTCAGTACATCCATGACAATAGCACATGTAAATGTGTTTGTTGTTTCAGTACATCCATGACAATAGCACATGTAAATGTGTTTGTTGTTTCGGTACATCCATGACAATAGCACATGTAAATGTGTGCTTGTTGTTTCGGTACATCCATGACAATAGCACATGTAAATGTGTTTGTTGTTTCGGTACATCCATGACAATAGCACATGTAAATGTGTTTGTTGTTTCGGTACATCCATGACAATAGCATATGTAAATGTGTTTGTTGTTTCAGTACATCCATAACAATAGCACATGTAAATGTGTTTGTTGTTTCAGTACATCCATGACAATAGCACATGTAAATGTGTTTGTTGTTTCAGTACATCCATGACAATAGCACATGTAAATGTGTTTGTTGTTTCGGTACATCCATGACAATAGCACATGTAAATGTGTGCTTGTTGTTTCGGTACATCCATGACAATAGCACATGTAAATGTGTTTGTTGTTTCGGTACATCCATGACAATAGCACATGTAAATGTGTTTGTTGTTTCGGTACATCCATGACAATAGCACATGTAAATGTGTTTGTTGTTTCGGTACATCCATGACAATAGCACATGTAAATGTGTTTGTTGTTTCGGTACATCCATGACAATAGCACATGTAAATGTGTTTGTTGTTTCAGTACATCCATGACAATAGCACATGTAAATGTGGATATATTAGCACGTAATAAATTTAATGTTCAATGACATTTTTCTATTATTTATACATATTATGTGAGGTTGATTAATCCTTAACTTTTGTTCACGTCTCCATGCGGCTGTACCAACAGTGGAATTATCGCACATTGGACATACAGGCGGCAAGGATGGAGTCCTACGAATCATCTGAGGGTGCGGACAAAATCATCGTAGATCTGCTCTCTCAACTACTCAAACTAGGAAACAAACTTGCCATCATCCCAAAGGTACTGTAGTCGATGGCATATATGCCAGAACAAAACAGATAGAGGTGTTAAAGAACAATTGTCTCTTATAATGCTCTTTCAAGTACCTATCTATATAATTGTAGTATCTTTTACAGTAGATCTTTGTGATGTGGTCCACTGTTCACTTCCAACAGAACATTTGTTTCACTTTACCTTCTATAATTGGAACTCCAACAAATTATTTTTATTTAGTATATGTATATGACTAGCCCATGTTTATGTCATCTATGTATATGACTAGCCCATGTTTATGTCATATATGTATATGACTAGCCCATGTTTATATCATCTATGTATATATGTATATGACTAGCCCATGTTTATGTCATCTATGTATATGACTAGCCCATGTTTATGTCATATATGTATATGACTAGCCCATGTTTATATCATCTATGTATATGACTAGCCCATGTTTATATCATCTATGTATATGACTAGCCCATGTTTATGTCATATATGTATATGACTAGCCCATGTTTATGTCATCTATGTATATGACTAGCCCATGTTTATGTCATCTATGTATATGACTAGCCCATGTTTATGTCATCTATGTATATGACTAGCCCATGTTTATGTCATATATGTATATGACTAGCCCATGTTTATGTCATCTATGTATATGACTAGCCCATGTTTATGTCATCTATGTATATGACTAGCCCATGTTTATGTCATATATGTATATGACTAGCCCATGTGTATATCATCTATGTATATGACTAGCCCATGTTTATGTCATCTATGTATATGACTAGCCCATGTTTATGTCATATATGTATATGACTAGCCCATGTTTATATCATCTATGTATATGACTAGCCCATGTTTATATCATCTATGTATATGACTAGCCCATGTTTATGTCATATATGTATATGACTAGCCCATGTTTATGTCATCTTTATATATGACTAGCCCATGTTTATGTCATCTATGTATATGACTAGCCCATGTTTATGTCATATATGTATATGACTAGCCCATGTTTATGTGATATATGTATATGACTAGCCCATGTTTATGTCATCTTTATATATGACTAGCCCATGTTTATGTCATATATGTATATGACTAGCCCATGTTTATGTCATATATGTATATGACTAGCCCATGTTATTAAAGTCATAATCCTGTTCACCACCTCCCCAACCCGGACCAGAGGTAAAGATTCAGTTTGGAGGGGTTTCCGGTTTAGAGGGGTTTTCATAGTTGGATAGATTTCTCGTAGTTTGTTAACAAATCAACTCTGAACTGCCTAGAAGTAGTCTGAGACATGTTTATAGTTGACAGTTAGTAAAGAATGTTTTTAAAATCTGTTCGGTATCAGGAAAAGAAGGGTTCCTGTTTAAAGAGGTTGTTTTACAATGAACAAAGAAGAGAAACATTTGTTCGATTTGAAGGGGATTCCAGTTTAGAGGGGTTCCGGTTTTGATGGGTTTCACTGTACTTGAAAAAAACATATAGTCTTATTTTAACTACCTGTATGATAGTATTGTTTACGTTTGTCTCGGGATAGCTCCATTGTTCCATAGCACATCATAATAGTAGAGACATTAAGGTGCATATATCACTTTTAGCATGTTTCATTAACCTTTAGCACTCTGTAGGCGAAATGAGCAGATAACAAATGTGTAAGAAATTTCTTATTTTTCCTAGAAAGTAGGGCATGCCATTTCATTCAAATCATCCCATCTGTTTTGTTCAGTATAGATTAAGTAAATGACTCGGATATATGTTTGCTGGGTATGTTTTTACAATATATATGTTTGCTGGGTATGTTTTTACTATATATATGTTTGCTGGATATGTTTTTACTATATATATGTTTGCTGGATATGTTTTTACTAGATATATGTTTGCTGGGTATGTTTTTACTATATATATGTTTGCTGGGTATGTTTTTACTATATATATGTTTGCTGGATATGTTTTTACTAGATATATGTTTGCTGGATATGTTTTTACTATATATATGTTTGCTGGGTATGTTTTTACTAGATATATGTTTGCTGGATATGTTTTTACTAGATATATGTTTGCTGGATATGTTTTTACTAGATATATGTTTGCTGGGTATGTTTTTACTAGATATATGTTTGCTGGGTATGTTTTTACTATATATATGTTTGCTGGGTATGTTTTTACTATATATATGTTTGCTGGATATGTTTTTACTAGATATATGTTTGCTGGATATGTTTTTACTATATATATGTTTGCTGGGTATGTTTTTACTAGATATATGTTTGCTGGATATGTTTTTACTAGATATATGTTTGCTGGATATGTTTTTACTAGATATATGTTTGCTGGGTATGTTTTTACTAGATATATGTTTGCTGGGTATGTTTTTACTAGATATATGTTTGCTGGATATGTTTTTACTAGATATATGTTTGCTGGATATGTTTTTACTAGATATATGTTTGCTGGGTATGTTTTTACTAGATATATGTTTGCTGGATATGTTTTTACTAGATATATGTTTGCTGGGTATGTTTTTACTAGATATATGTTTGCTGGATATGTTTTTACTATATATATGTTTGCTGGATATGTTTTTACTATATATATGTTTGCTGGATATGTTTTTACTATATATATGTTTGCTGGATATGTTTTTACTAGATATATGTTTGCTGGATATGTTTTTACTAGATATATGTTTGCTGGGTATGTTTTTACTAGATATATGTTTGCTGGATATGTTTTTACTATATATATGTTTGCTGGATATGTTTTTACTATATATATGTTTGCTGGATATGTTTTTACTATATATATGTTTGCTGGATATGTTTTTACTAGATATATGTTTGCTGGATATGTTTTTACTAGATATATGTTTGCTGGGTATGTTTTTACTAGATATATGTTTGCTGGATATGTTTTTACTATATATATGTTTGCTGGATATGTTTTTACTATATATATGTTTGCTGGGTATGTTTTTACTAGATATATGTTTGCTGGATATGTTTTTACTATATATATGTTTGCTGGATATATTTTTACTATATATATGTTTGCTGGATATGTTTTTACTATATATATGTTTGCTGGATATGTTTTTACTATATATATGTTTGCTGGGTATGTTTTTACTATATATATGTTTGATGGATATGTTTTTACTAGATATATGTTTGCTGGATATGTTTTTACTAGATATATGTTTGCTGGATATGTTTTTACTAGATATTATATGTATATGGACATATGTTTATTGGATATATGTATACTGGATACCAGTATAAAAGTAAATATTTTTTTATTGGAACATGTGTATTTAGACATATAAACATTTTTACATAAATTTACAAAATACAAACAAGCAATCGGCCCATTGGGGCATCACCATGAAATAGTTACAGTAACAAGAGCAGTGGTATATGTTTACAGATATATGTTTATGAATATTTGTTTACAGATATATGTTTTTGAATATTTGTTTACAGATATATATTTATGAATATTTGTTTACATATATATGTTTTTGAATATTTGTTTACATATATTTGTTTATGGATATTTGTTTACAGATATATGTTGATGAATATTTGTTTACAGATATATATTTATGAATATTTGTTTACATATATATGTTTTTGAATATTTGTTTACATATATATGTTTATGAATATTTGTTTACAGGTACATGTATATGTTTATAGATATTTGTTTACTTGATACTAAGATTTTAAACATAAGCTATGTATGTAAATAAATCATTTTCTAAGATGACAATATTGTGAAGTTTTCTACACATTGCGACTCTATTGTCTTCATCAAGAATTTTATTTCACAATGTCAAAATAAGAATGCTATGTGGAAATGACTTCTATGTGAATGTACTATGTGCAGTAATATTTCCAACAACATGGTGAGATATAGCCTGCATCATTGAACCATCATCAATGCAAATGTTGAGTTGAAAGCATTTAACTGAGACTAATATAAAGGCAAATAGCCTGTAAATTTCTTTGGTGTTATATACCTGTTGTTGTATATGTTTGCTTGTAACATACATGTATCTCATTTTCCACCGAGTAAAGAATTTTAAGATTTGTTTGTTCTGAATCAAGAAAATTAGTTATATCCCGTTTCCTGATATCATAGCTACATTTATACAGTAGCGTGGATCTAAATGTTTGCCTTTGTTTTAAGTTGAACATATAATTTAGATTTTACCTGATGGTTCATGCTATATGAAGGAAGAAGATTTGGTAAATGTTCATTTGATATATGTGCACATTGCAATGGTGGGAACTGTGTGTTTCTTACTTGTATACTGTTACAGCATGGTCTTACTTGTACTTGATTGTCAAATTACAGTGAACATGTTTCACACACTTTAGTTATGTGCAAAGTGAGTGTATTATTTCATGCTTGCAAATTTGGTGAAATGTTTCATGCACAAACATCACGTCATCCAAACTCACTGAAATTGATTCAATCACAGATGTTTTGGGATTTGAAGTTGCACCAACAGCTTAAGTCACTTCAAGCTTTTATTGGTGATGAAGTGTCCTGTTAAGCTATTTTGATGCATAGGTGGACACCCAGGTAGAACCACTAAACTTCCACAGGCCAGTTGGAAAGCTACATCACATGGAAGAAGTTGGCACCAATGGTGGTATTCGAACTGACAACAGTAAGGGGAAAGGGATTTGAATTGTTACACACAGAGAAATTTCAGTTAAAGCTTTTCACGCACACACACATATATATGCGCTATGTTAAATACAGAGTAAGGAAATGGTTTCACAGATTTAGTTGATGCAGGAACATAGCAATACTGTTTTCTTCTGGATACTACATCTTGTCATGAATGTCACCATGCCAGTTGCCTGGCAACAGTTACACCTAAAATATTAGCCTGGGAACAGGCGTTGATATATGTTGCCTGGTCAGTCATATAAATATATTTTAATACCGATATCATTAATTGGGCCGTATTGAGTTTCTGATAATAATATTTTGCCAGAAGTAAATTAGTGAAAAATCGACAATATAGATACTAAAATATCTGTGTTCTCTGAATACAAATATTTAGCTGCATACTCTTGATGTAGCAGTCATGTTCAAGGACTACAACTAGTTCAAGGACTACAACTAGTTCAGAGACTACACCTAATTCAAGGACTACAACTAGTTCAGGGACTACAACTAGTTCAGAGACTACAACTAGTTCACGGACTACAACTAGTTCAGGGACTACAACTAGTTCAGGGACTACAACTAGTTCAAGGATTACAACTAGTTCAGGGACTACAACTAGTTCAGGGACTACAACTAGTTCAGGGACTACAACTAGTTCAAGGATTACAACTAGTTCAGGGATTACAACTAGTTCAGGGACTACAACTAGTTCAGGGACTACAACTAGTTCAGGGACTACAACTAGTTCAAGGATTACAACTAGTTCAGGGACTACAACTAGTTCAGGGACTACAACTAGTTCAGGGACTACAACTAGTTCAGAGACTACAACTAGTTCAGAGACTACAACTAGTTCAGGGACTACAACTAGTTCAGGGACTACAACTAGTTCAGGAACTACAACTAGTTCAGGGACTACAACTAGTTCACGGACTACAACTAGTTCAAGGACTACAACTAGTTCAAGGACTACAACTAGTTCAAGGACTACAACTAGTTCAAGGATTACAACTAGTTCAGGGACTACAACTAGTTCAAGGATTACAACTAGTTCAGGGACTACAACTAGTTCAGGGACTACAACTAGTTCAGGGACTACAACTAGTTCAGGGACTACAACTAGTTCAGGGACTACAACTAGTTCAAGGACTACAACTAGTTCACGGACTACAACTAGTTCAGGGACTACAACTAGTTCAAGGATTACAACTAGTTCAGGGATTACAACTAGTTCAGGGACTACAACTAGTTCAGGACTACAACTAGTTCAGGGACTACAACTAGTTCAAGGATTACAACTAGTTCAGGGACTACAACTAGTTCAGGGACTACAACTAGTTCAGGGACTACAACTAGTTCAGAGACTACAACTAGTTCAGAGACTACAACTAGTTCAGGGACTACAACTAGTTCAGGGACTACAACTAGTTCAGGAACTACAACTAGTTCAGGGACTACAACTAGTTCACGGACTACAACTAGTTCAAGGACTACAACTAGTTCAAGGACTACAACTAGTTCAAGGACTACAACTAGTTCAAGGATTACAACTAGTTCAGGGACTACAACTAGTTCAAGGATTACAACTAGTTCAGGGACTACAACTAGTTCAGGGACTACAACTAGTTCAGGGACTACAACTAGTTCAGGGACTACAACTAGTTCAGGGACTACAACTAGTTCAAGGACTACAACTAGTTTCAGGGACTACAACTAGTTCAAGGATTACAACTAGTTCAGGGACTACACTAGTTCAGGGACTACAACTAGTTCAAGGATTACAACTAGTTCATGGACTACAACTAGTTCAAGGATTACAACTAGTTCAGGACTACAACTAGTCAAGAGACTACAACTAGTTCAGGGACTAAAACTATTTCAGGGACTACAACTAGTTCAGGGACTACAACTAGTTCAAGGTATTACAACTAGTTCAGGGACTACAACTAGTTCGGGACTACAACTAGTTCAGGACTACAACTAGTTCAGAGACTACAACTAGTTCAGGGACTACAACTAGTTCAGGGACTACAACTAGTTCAGGGACTACAACTAGTTCAGGGACTACAACTAGTTCAAGGACTACAACTAGTTCAGAGACTACAACTAGTTCAGGGACTACAACTAGTTCAGGGACTACAACTAGTTCAGGGACTACAACTAGTTCAAGGACTACAACTAGTTCAGGGACTACAACTAGTTCAAGGACTACAACTAGTTCAGGGACTACAACTAGTTCAGGGACTACAACTAGTTCAGGGACTACAACTAGTTCAGGGACTACAACTAGTTCAGGGACTACAACTAGTTCAGGGACTACAACTAGTTCAGAGACTACAACTAGTTCAGGGACTACAACTAGTTCAGGGACTACAACTAGTTCAAGGACTACAACTAGTTCAGAGACTACAACTAGTTCAAGGACTACAACTAGTTCAGGGATTACAACTAGTTCAGGGACTACAACTAGTTCAGGGACTACAACTAGTTCAGAGACTACAACTAGTTCAGGGACTACAACTAGTTCAGGGACTACAACTAGTTCAGGGACTACAACTAGTTCAGGGACTACAACTAGTTCAGAGACTACAACTAGTTCATGGACTACAACTAGTTCAAGGATTACAACTAGTTCATGGACTACAACTAGTTCAAGGATTACAACTAGTTCAGGGACTACAACTAGTTCAGAGACTACAACTAGTTCAGGGATTACAACTAGTTCAGGGACTACAACTAGTTCAGGGACTACAACTAGTTCAAGGATTACAACTAGTTCAGGGACTACAACTAGTTCAGGGACTACAACTAGTTCAGGGACTACAACTAGTTCAGAGACTACAACTAGTTCAGGGACTACAACTAGTTCAGGGACTACAACTAGTTCAAGGATTACAACTAGTTCAGGGACTACAACTAGTTCAGGGACTACAACTAGTTCAGGGACTACAACTAGTTCAGGGACTACAACTAGTTCAAGGACTACAACTAGTTCAGGGACTACAACTAGTTCACGGACTACAACTAGTTCAGGGACTACAACTAGTTCAGGGACTACAACTAGTTCAAGGACTACAACTAGTTCAGAGACTACAACTAGTTCAAGGATTACAACTAGTTCAGGGACTACAACTAGTTCAGGGACTACAACTAGTTCAGGGACTCCAACTAGTTCAAGGACTACAACTAGTTCAGGGACTACAACTAGTTCAGGGACTACAACTAGTTCAGAGACTACAACTAGTTCAGAGACTACAACTAGTTCAGGGACTACAACTAGTTCAGGGACTACAACTAGTTCAAGGATTACAACTAGTTCAGGGACTACAACTAGTTCAAGGATTACAACTAGTTCAGGGACTACAACTAGTTCAGGAACTACAACTAGTTCAGAGACTACAACTAGTTCAGAGACTACAACTAGTTCAAGGATTACAACTAGTTCAGGGACTACAACTAGTTCAAGGATTACAACTAGTTCAGGGACTACAACTAGTTCAAGGATTACAACTAGTTCAGGGATTACAACTAGTTCAGGGACTACAACTAGTTCAGGGACTACAACTAGTTCAAGGATTACAACTAGTTCAGGGACTACAACTAGTTCAAGGACTACAACTAGTTCAGGGACTACAACTAGTTCAAGGATTACAACTAGTTCAGGGACTACAACTAGTTCAAGGACTACAACTAGTTCAAGGACTACAGCTAGTTCCAAATAGTCCATATAATAGTGTGTCTAAAATTATGTCATTGGAATGAAATTATTCCTTAGCCTTTCATTGAACATCTCAATACATGTACTAGAATTGAAATAAAATTAATATGGCGGATATTCATTTAGAAAACAGTTGGTTTTAGTTGGTTAGATATGTTAAAATATAGACAGAGATATAAAACAGGTGATCAGACAGCGCACATTGCAAACTGCTTGTTAAAGATACATTCTTTCTGCATAATATGTCTTAAGGAATGTTTTAAACTACCCTTATCTCTTAAAACATTGAGTAGATATTCGCTGCATTTCTTTATATATTACTACTGTTTGAAACTTTGATTCTTGTTTTATTGTTTAATTTTAGTATTATCCTACAAGCATTAACCCTTTCAACACTACAGACATCTAAATAACTTACAGAAAAGTGTTGATCCAATCAGAGTCTGCACTTTTTGCCAGTAATATTACTATTTTTAGACAAAATTACCCATTTTGATAAATGAACTGGTCCAAATGTAATTTTCTTATTAATTTATTTGTCTAAAAATATCATGCACCAGTCCATGTCAGTTACTTGGTGTTGAATGGGTTAATGTTTACATGTAGCATAATTATTTCGAGGAAATGCATAGAAAAGCATGATGGCCTAAGAACACACATCGTATTTTGGAAGTGTGTGACACGGGCAAGTAATATAAGCTAGACCATGTTTTATGTGATTTGGTATGATTTACTGTGACACATTATTGATATTGTAACATGTAGAAACAAATGTACTGATCATAAATCATTCAAAAACTGTGTGAGCAATTACTTACTGTTTTAATGATTTTTATAAGCTAGGCTGCTAAATTGCTGTGGGATATATATTACTCAGGTATAATGATAAATATTCATAATGATAAACAATATGAAACTTGTGGCAGTCGTGAATGCAGGTGCGAAATGCCTGGAGTTCGTGACAAACTGTAGCTGTTACGATTTTTTGCATTTAAATTCCACAATGCCTCTTCTCTCCCTCATGGCGATGGATTCCACCTGATTAATATAAATTATGGGAACTTGTTTAAGCTAAGCAATATGGTTGTTTAAAGTATCCCTGTCAAGCATTTATAGCTTTAGTTTTATGGGCCAACCAATCCACAGGGAATCATAATACAAACTCGTAATCACATACTTATTTCCAATACAATATACTGATCTGATTAATTGCACTTTCAGATTGCGTTCAAATCAACGTTAGATTCTCTACATGAAAAATTTCCTGAACTACTGCCGCAGCAAGGTAAGCGTTCTCTTACATTTACTTCCTGATCTACTGTCTTTCCTCTGTCACTACTTTTATGTTCTACTTCTCCAGCAATGTCATCTTTCTGTCATTTCTTGAGGGACATACCATGGCCAATTGATTAAGATCATTGCCTTTAAATCACTTGCCCCTCTTTGCTCTTGGTTCGAATCCAAATGTGGATGCCAAAATAGTGCATATGATGAAGTTACCAAGCTGGCTTACTTAAGGTCAATGCACCCAGTTTGTGCTTGGAACTACTGCTCACAGATGCACCCATTTTCATCTTCCACCAACAATAGCCATGACATAAGCTGTCTGTGCAACTTTAAAGCCAAGTAAACAAACTACCATTACTTCCTGTTATACTTATCCATAGATATAAACCGTATCTATCAGTATGTCCTGTTCTACTTCCCCAACACTGTAATCTGTATGTGTATCTACCATTACTTCGTGGTCTACCTATCCTAAGATATAAGCCGTATCTATCATTATGTCCTGTTCTATTTCCCCAACAATATAATCTGTATGTGTATCTACCATTACTTCATGGTCTACTTATCCTAAGATATAAAACGTATCTATCATTACTGTCTGTTCTACTTCCCCAACAATGTAAACTGTATGTGTATATATCATTGCTTTATGTTCTACTTCTCCAACAATGTAAACTGTATCTATCATTACTTTCTGTTCTACTTCTCCAACAATGTAAACTGTATCTATCATTACCCCCTGTTCTACTTCTCCAACAATGTAAACTGTATCTATCATTGCTTTAAGTTCTACTTCTCCAACAATGTAAACTGTATCTATCATTGCTTTAAGTTCTACTTCTCCAACAATGTAAACTGTATCTATCATTGCTTTCTGTTCTACTTCTCCAACAATGTAAACTGTATCTATCATTACCCCCTGTTCTACTTCTCCAACAATGTAAACTGTATCTATCATTGCTTTCTGTTCTACTTCTCCAACAATGTAAACTGTATCTAGCATTGCTTTCTGTTCTACTTCTCCAACAATGTAAACTGTATCTAGCATTGCTTTAAGTTCTACTTCCCCAACAATGTAAACTGTATCTATCATTGCTTTCTGTTCTACTTCTCCAACAATGTAAACTGTATCTATCATTACCTCCTGTTCTACTTCTCCAACAATGTAAACTGTATCTATCATTACCCCCTGTTCTACTTCTCCAACAATGTAAACTGTATCTAGCATTGCTTTCAGTTCTACTTCTCCAACAATGTAAACTGTATCTATCATTGCTTTGTTCTACTTCTCCAACAATGTAAACTGTATCTATCATTGCTTTCTGTTCTACTTCTCCAACAATGTAAACTGTATCTATCATTACCCCCTGTTCTACTTCTCCAACAATGTAAACTGTATCTATCATTGCTTTCTGTTCTACTTCTCCAACAATGTAAACTGTATCTATCATTGCTTTCTGTTCTACTTCTCCAACAATGTAAACTGTATCTAGCATTGCTTTAAGTTCTACTTCTCCAACAATGTAAACTGTATCTATCATTGCTTTAAGTTCTACTTCTCCAACAATGTAAACTGTATCTATCATTACCCCCTGTTCTACTTCTCCAACAATGTAAACTGTATCTATCATTACCCCCTGTTCTACTTCTCCAACAATGTAAACTGTATCTAGCATTGCTTTAAGTTCTACTTCTCCAACAATGTAAACTGTATCTATCATTGCTTTAAGTTCTACTTCTCCAACAATGTAAACTGTATCTATCATTACCCCCTGTTCTACTTCTCCAACAATGTAAACTGTATCTATCATTACCCCCTGTTCTACTTCTCCAACAATGTAAACTGTATCTATCATTGCTTTAAGTTCTACTTCTCCAACAATGTAAACTGTATCTATCATTGCTTTAAGTTCTACTTCTCCAACAATGTAAACTGTATCTATCATTGCTTTAAGTTCTACTTCTCCAACAATGTAAACTGTATCTATCATTACCCCCTGTTCTACTTCTCCAACAATGTAAACTGTATCTATCATTGCTTTCTGTTCTACTTCTCCAACAATGTAAACTGTATCTATCATTGCTTTGTTCTACTTCTCCAACAATGTAAACTGTATCTATCATTACCCCCTGTTCTACTTCTCCAACAATGTAAACTGTATCTATCATTACCCCCTGTTCTACTTCTCCAACAATGTAAACTGTATCTATCATTACCCCCTGTTCTACTTCTCCAACAATGTAAACTGTATCTATCATTGCTTTCTGTTCTACTTCTCCAACAATGTAAACTGTATCTATCATTACTTTCTGTTCTACTTCTCCAACAATGTAAACTGTATCTAGCATTGCTTTCTGTTCTACTTCTCCAACAATGTAAACTGTATATATCATTACCCCCTGTTCTACTTCTCCAACAATGTAAACTGTATCTATCATTGCTTTCTGTTCTACTTCTCCAACAATGTAAACTGTATCTAGCATTGCTTTCTGTTCTACTTCTCCAACAATGTAAACTGTATCTAGCATTGCTTTAAGTTCTACTTCCCCAACAATGTAAACTGTATCTATCATTGCTTTAAGTTCTACTTCTCCAACAATGTAAACTGTATCTATCATTACCCCCTGTTCTACTTCTCCAACAATGTAAACTGTATCTATCATTACCCCCTGTTCTACTTCTCCAACAATGTAAACTGTATCTAGCATTGCTTTAAGTTCTACTTCTCCAACAATGTAAACTGTATCTAGCATTGCTTTAAGTTCTACTTCTCCAACAATGTAAACTGTATCTATCATTACCCCCTGTTCTACTTCTCCAACAATGTAAACTGTATCTATCATTACCCCCTGTTCTACTTCTCCAACAATGTAAACTGTATCTATCATTACCCCTGTTCTACTTCTCCAACAATGTAAACTGTATCTATCATTACCCCCTGTTCTACTTCTCCAACAATGTAAACTGTATCTATCATTACCCCCTGTTCTACTTCTCCAACAATGTAAACTGTATCTATCATTACCCCCTGTTCTACTTCTCCAACAATGTAAACTGTATCTATCATTGCTTTAAGTTCTACTTCTCCAACAATGTAAACTGTATCTATCATTACCCCCTGTTCTACTTCTCCAACAATGTAAACTGTATCTATCATTACCCCCTGTTCTACTTCTCCAACAATGTAAACTGTATCTATCATTACCCCCTGTTCTACTTCTCCAACAATGTAAACTGTATCTATCATTACCCCCTGTTCTACTTCTCCAACAATGTAAACTGTATCTATCATTACCCCCTGTTCTACTTCTCCAACAATGTAAACTGTATCTATCATTACCCCCTGTTCTACTTCTCCAACAATGTAAACTGTATCTATCATTGCTTTAAGTTCTACTTCTCCAACAATGTAAACTGTATCTATCATTGCTTTAAGTTCTACTTCTCCAACAATGTAAACTGTATCTATCATTGCTTTAAGTTCTACTTCTCCAACAATGTAAACTGTATCTATCATTGCTTTAAGTTCTACTTCTCCAACAATGTAAACTGTATCTATCATTGCTTTAAGTTCTACTTCTCCAACAATGTAAACTATATCTATCATTACCTCCTGTTCTACTTCTCCAACAATGTAAACTGTATCTATCATTACCCCTGTTCTACTTCTCCAACAATGTAAACTGTATCTAGCATTGCTTTCAGTTCTACTTCTCCAACAATGTAAACTGTATCTAGCATTGCTTTCTGTTCTACTTCTCCAACAATGTAAACTGTATCTATCATTGCTTTCTGTTCTACTTCTCCAACAATGTAAACTGTATCTATCATTGCTTTAAGTTCTACTTCTCCAACAATGTAAACTGTATCTATCATTGCTTCCTGTTCTACTTCTCCAACAATGTAAACTGTATCTATCATTGCTTTAAGTTCTACTTCTCCAACAATGTAAACTGTATCTATCATTACCCCCTGTTCTACTTCTCCAACAATGTAAACTGTATCTATCATTACCCCCTGTTCTACTTCTCCAACAATGTAAACTGTATATCTCATTGCTTTCTGTTCTACTTCTCCAACAATGTAAACTGTATCTATCATTGCTTTAAGTTCTACTTCTCCAACAATGTAAACTGTATCTATCATTGCTTTAAGTTCTACTTCTCCAACAATATAAACTGTATCTATCATTGCTTTAAGTTCTACTTCTCCAACAATGTAAACTGTATCTATCATTGCTTTAAGTTCTACTTCTCCAACAATGTAAACTGTAGTTATCATTGCTTCCTGTTCTACTTCTCCAACAATGTAAACTGTATCTATCATTACTTCCTGTTCTACTTCTCCAACAATGTAAACTGTATATAGCATTGCTTTCAGTTCTACTTCTCCAACAATGTAAACTGTATCTAGCATTGCTTTCTGTTCTACTTCTCCAACAATGTAAACTGTATCTATCATTGCTTTCTGTTCTACTTCTCCAACAATGTAAACTGTATCTATCATTCCTCTGTTCTACTTCTCCAACAATGTAAACTGTATCTATCATTGCTTTATGTTCTACTTCTCCAACAATGTAAACTGTATCTATCATTGCTTTAAGTTCTACTTCTCCAACAATGTAAACTGTATCTATCATTGCTTTAAGTTCTACTTCTCCAACAATGTAAACTGTATCTATCATTGCTTTAAGTTCTACTTCTCCAACAATGTAAACTGTATCTATCATTGCTTTCTGTTCTACTTCTCCAACAATGTAAACTGTATCTATCATTACCTCCTGTTCTACTTCTCCAACAATGTAAACTGTATCTAGCATTGCTTTAAGTTCTACTTCCCCAACAATGTAAACTGTATCTATCATTACCTCCTGTTCTACTTCTCCAACAATGTAAACTGTATTTAGCATTGCTTCCAGTTCTACTTCTCCAACAATGTAAACTGTATCTAGCATTGCTTTCAGTTCTACTTCTCCAACAATGTAAACTGTATCTATCATTGCTTTAAGTTCTACTTCTCCAACAATGTAAACTGTATCTATCATTACCTCCTGTTCTACTTCTCCAACAATGTAAACTGTATCTAGCATTGCTTTAAGTTCTACTTCTCCAACAATGTAAACTGTATCTATCATTGCTTTCTGTTCTACTTCTCCAACAATGTAAACTGTATCTATCATTACCTCCTGTTCTACTTCTCCAACAATGTAAACTGTATCTAGCATTGCTTTAAGTTCTACTTCCCCAACAATGTAAACTGTATCTATCATTACCTCCTGTTCTACTTCTCCAACAATGTAAACTGTATTTAGCATTGCTTTCTGTTCTACTTCTCCAACAATGTAAACTGTATCTAGCATTGCTTTCAGTTCTACTTCTCCAACAATGTAAACTGTATCTAGCATTGCTTTAAGTTCTACTTCTCCAACAATGTAAACTGTATCTATCATTACCTCCTGTTCTACTTCTCCAACAATGTAAACTTATCTATCATTACTTCCTGTTCTACTTCTCCAACAATGTAAACTGTATCTAGCATTGCTTTAAGTTCTACTTCTCCAACAATGTAAAATGTATCTAGCATTGCTTTAAGTTCTACTTCTCCAACAATGTAAAATGTATCTATCATTACCTCCTGTTGATTTCCAATGAACATCCGAATATTCGATTCTTAAGATCATATTCGAATATAAAAATGGCAATTTATAAATAAAAAAAACTCAAATAAACAACACATTGCTGAAAAAGGTATAAGTGTAAAATTCGAAAGTTCATGAAGTTATATTCCAATATCTGGAAGCTATTAGTAGTTATTAATTATAGTGCAATACTCCAGGTAAATAGACCCAATACAGACAGAAGGCCTGTGTTAATAATAGGGCAATAGTCCATGAATATAGCCCTACTACAGACAAATGTCCAGAACTTATTGTCCTCAAACTACTCTATTTTAGCTCATCTTCGCTACTTACTAGAAGAAAATAACTCCACCATGATTCTGCCTGAAGAATATTTGGACATGTATGACAAACCATTTGATATTACGCTGGCAAGTGGTAAGTAAGATAACCATGACATTAAAGAGATGTTTGTGAATATTAAGACAAGTGAAGATTAAAAAAATGATAGTACAAACTTAGTGTTTAAATATTAATTTGAAATAATTTTTATATGATGCAATAGGAATATATGATGGGAGAAAATCTTCCAAGAAAATATTTCTCTTAAAATTAATTAGTGTTCATCTCTATCAAACTTGATACATGTGTATTTAGCAAATTTCTTGTTTCAGAAATCGTGTGGCCTTTAGCTACCAAGCTGTTTCCATACAACTGATATCATCACCTGTGTTAGCCTTGTCAATGACTGTACTGAACTTGTGAATATGAAGAGATCATAAGAAGAATGCTGGATCCTATAAAACTAGAACTACTAATGTTGTGTATTTGTTTTCAAAGTATCTATGACAACAATCACATATTTGTCTTTTTCTTATAATAATGAAAATATAAAGATAACACATAACCCAAAATGTAGTTAGTGTATGATATAATTGGCAAAGTTGTGGTTGACAGATCTCTACAAAAACATATTTGAAATACTTCATTTGTTCAGTTTTATAAAACATGTATGCATGTCTGTGATATCATTTATTATTAAACTGTAATTATTGATTTCATATAGTTGTGATACATGTATATTATAAATATCCATCATCCACTCCAGCCTCCATATATGTGTTCATTATTCCATGTGATGCAATAACAGTACCACAAATAATTATAGTTGATCTACCACTTGTACAGCTACATTGACCCTCACAAACAACGCACGAGTCGTTGATTGGATGCACCGGTCTCCTTACAGGTAGGTACTGGTCTTCTGTATGGAGGTACATATTTAGGAATCAATTTCTCATTTTCAGTACTGCTGTCATATTCACCATATTATAGTCCCAGTAGATACCTTGTATCTTGGACTCTCGATTCGTATAGTCCTTTCTGTTACTTCAATAAGTCTTTTTTGTTGTGTTTCTCTCAGTGTCTCTTATTCTGTGTATGGAGTAGACCTCAGAGGCAGTAGTAAATTCCGATGGAGTGTTTTCCCTTATCCTTTATCTGTCTCTTTTTTCTCTTTAAATCTAAATGAGGTTATATCGCACAGATACAAAACAGGTGTACACTGATTGGATGGGTACTTGGAATAGGTAGTTCTTATCATCCAAGATTCGCTGATCATTATGTACCTATCTGTTACCTGGAGATATTTGGGAGGATATAGAAAGATATAAGCCTCTCGGATAGCAGAGAAGATGTAGACTATAGAGAGATAAGAGAATATTTATAAAGAAGTAGATTAAGGCCAGAACTAGAATAGAACAGGATAGATACGAATTTGGGAAATTATGTATTTCATGAACTGATTAAAGATGTAAACATTTGCAATTGAGCTGCTGTGTTTGTCGCTATTCCCAAGGACGTCGTTTAGTGTCCGAAACAGACATGGTACGTTGGTACACTGCTGATGATTCTGTTAGTCTTGTTCCAGTGTTCCTTACAATTTTAAGGGGCACCGTGTATTCCGTTTACTCAAAGCAGAATTGTCAGAATATAAGATATCAGGTAGGTTTGACAAAAAAGTAGTTTACAATATCTTAAAAGTTGACCGGCGAAACTAAACTGATTTTCTAAAATTAAGGATTTCCTTTCCAGATTATTTTTTTATGATGCTAAGCCAAGGTGTGGGCAATGTTAACATGTTCCTTTATGTTGTTACTTACCATTATGCACCAGATGTGCATGCTATTTAAGAGGATTCGTCGTGGATATTGTTTAATAGATCGATTGCTGATTATTATTGACTGAGTATCGAACCCGGACCGTTCGATTCCAAATCCGACGCTCTACCATTGGACTACGGACGCCACACAATAATAACCCTAAACTATATTGTAAAACGGTTAACGGGTGCTTAAAATAATAACAACAGTTATATAATTATCACACATTGCGTATTGAAACTAATGGAAATGATAGTTATTATATAACCGATATTGTAAAGACAGCCTGTTTAGAGTACTGTTTCGATCTGTTTCCAGAATTGATCAGATATCTGCACACAACCAATTCAATATTAATAATACATAGCTACAATTATGTTTACAATGTACAGTGTATGCAAAATATGATTAAACTAACTACACTTACTGAAATAAGCGATACTTATTTTGAATAAAATAGTTTGTGGTGACCGACAAATCAGATGAAATAGGTCATAGAACGCTGAAAGAAACACGTGACTTAATAAATCGGCATCTATATATTTTATTTAATAAGTCAATTCGTGATGGTGTACATGTATTTCCTAACGCATGGAATACGCGAACGTTATGCCTCTTAAAAAACGTAGTAGGAACAACCCATCTAACTACGCACAGATATTCAACCGTATACCAAATGTTACATTTATCATCAACTCTGTGAAACTTTCGACAGCATGCATACTTGTGTGCGATATTTCTAAGGCTTTTTACAGAGTATGGCACCGTGGCCCCTTGCTTAAGCTTAAGCAATATGGAATCAACACTGGACTTCTCCAATTCTTAATCTGTCTAATCGGAAACATTCCGTATGTCTAGGATCTGGAACTTCTAATATATGTAATATCACAGCTGGTGTTCCGTAACCGTAAACCAACGGTTAGACTGTTAGCCTTTGGTCCGCTTTAGTTCTAATATAATTATGCTAATGATATGGCAGATTATCTACTTAGTGTAACAAAGGCCTTTCTCATACGGTAGTTCAATTGCCGTTTCGTCTGACGATAATAAATACCTGCACATTTAAACTACATTGAACCACGTTATCAGAAATATTAACCAATTGTCCAATCAGTGGCTCGTCATTCTTAACCCTAACGGTGATGAAGTTATGCTATTCTCATCAAATCAGACTGATAAGCCAACAAGAATGCAAAGATTGACACACAAATGGGCTAGGTCACAAGATGGATCACCATAGTAAGTAATTGGTCCTTCCATGTGTGGGCAGTGAAATTTATCATAAAACACGAAAGTATGGGTGTAATTAAATGCCATGTACATTGTATATATATATATATTAATCTCAGTATGAGCTCTCAAATTTAAATATATCAAATGTTAATCAGGTTTACATATCGTATACTACGTATATAAAACAATAATTAAAACAACTACAAATTGAAGCAGCATGTATAGTTACCAGGTTTATAAGGTATGTATCAATAGAATCTCTAATAATAGAAATATGTTATATAATCATTATCAGAGCGACGGAAACATCGAAATTTGTAATGAAATGCAGAGCCCAAAACAACATTCTCCTCGAATATTTCGAATAAATGTCCACGGTATATAGCCAAAACTACCGATTACCCTCTCCGAACAGCTACAATTATCTTACATTTGTACTGCGAGCCCAGTTATATAGTAACTCATATAGCCTATACCCTCTTCTACTGCATCACGATAACTTAATATCGGCTTACGAAACTCTGCATATCTAAGTATATTTAAAACTAGATTGAACGATTAATGCACCTACGGTACTCAGGGACTTTTTATTTGGCTAATCACTTTTTCTTTCAATTGTATAAATATGATGCTCCAAACATTGTTCTATTTCACGAAATACATGTATGTGCTTATCATCCAGTTAGTGGTAATCTGTTATTATTTGGTAGAGCTACTTTGAAATACGAAAGACTACACTGTACATTTCACAGCAGAACAGAAATTTATTAAACAAACAAATCACTTTAAAATGATTTCATTGATATTAACCTTCTGCTTAGTGCTATTTCTATCTATCTATCTTCCTCTAATGTCGAACCCTTCGCGGGGATGTAGACATGTTATGCGTCAAAAACTGCAAAGAAGTTAAAACTATGAGTAGTTAAAAGCATTACAAGAAAGTAATGAAAAATAAGTTGTGGTAAAAGTTTAAAAGCAGCTACGCAGAACAACTAGGGGACTGGCATGATCAATATGGCAAACTGCCGTATTGAATTGCTCTATGGCAGGGAGATGGACAATGTCAGGAGGGAGATGGTTCCAATGGTAGATTGTTCTTGGAAAAAAAGGAAAACTTGTAGTAGTCTGTAGTTGCTGTAATTAACCAATAGCTTACGGAATGGCAATGACGAGCAGGACGGGAGAGTGGAACTAGGTAATTTTCAATGGGGATAGCAACAATTATATCATTATGAATTTTATACATAAGGGATAACATATTGTCAATACGCCGTTGATCTAGTCTGCGTAGATTTAGGGAATGTAGCATGTCTGTAACACTAGAGGTACGATAGAAGTCAGCCTTTATCCAGCGGGCTGATCTTCGCTGGACACCTTCAATTTGGTCTATCAATGTGTGGGTATGGGGCGACCAGATCTCTGAGCCATATTCCAGCTGGGAGTCTCACTAATGTCTGGTAAGCCATGGACTTAAGGGGTTCGGGTTTAACCTGGAGGTTTCTACGTAGAAATCCTAATGTTTGGTTTACTTTCTTAGTTGACCTTTTTATGTGAGCGTCCCACGACAGGTTATTTGAGATATCCACGCCAAGGTATTTGGCTGAGGTGACCGACTCAAGTAGGACTCCATGGAGTGTATATTGACAGGGAATAGGATGTTTCCTACTGGCGACGTGGATAACTTGACATTTGGAGGGGTTAAATTCCATGCCCCACTCCAACTCCCACTCTTCTAATTTCTTAAGATCGTTTTGGGGTGTGACCGATTCATTTGCAGATGTCAGTGATAGATAAACTGCCGTATCATCTGCAAAGATACGGACATTGGAACTGATGTTTTGTGGGAGGTCGTTTATATAGGCTATGAAAAGCAGGGGTCCAAGTACGGATCCCTGTGGGACTCCAGGGGACACCGGAATGGCCTCTGAACTAATACGATTAAGGACAACTGACTGGGGTCTATTATCTAGAAAACTCTTAATCCACCTTAATGTTTGACCTCTGACTCCATAATCATGCATTATAGTAGTACTTTCTCGTGATTGACCTTGTCGAAAGCCTTACTGAAATCTAATAGGATGAGGTCTACCTGGTGCTTATTGTAGACAGAGGTAACCAAGTCATTGACTAGCATTGCTAATTGGGTCACACATGACCGTTTTTCTCTAAAACCATGCTGCAAATGGTACACAATACTGTGGTTAGTGAAGTGTTTTACTATCGAGGTGGAAACTATATGTTAGAACCTTGCATAGAACACATGTCAGTGAGATAGGCCTATAGTTGGCGGGATTTGACTTGTCCCCTTTTTGTAGATGGGAGCAACATTTGCTGACTTCCACCTTATTTGTTTGCTTCTTTGCAGAATGTCTGATTGCCAATTATTCATTTATTCTTCTTAGGGAGGGCAGTTTACTAATGTTGCTAGAACTTGTTGTCCAACCCATTTTGCATTTTATCACATATAATGAATGTTAAGTCTATATGTACTATACAAATGTATATGTAAAATAGCAAATAAAATATGATTAAACAAGACTTCCACTGGGCCGGCAGTGATCCTTCGTTTTGGAATAAGACTTCAAGGATAGGTGAGGGGTTTAAGTATGATTGGCTTAATTTGATCAGGACCACTAGCCTTATTTGAGTTAGCAACTCTCAAATCATTGTTCGTTTATAGTTTTGAAACTGGACAGTGGATTATGCAGACATTTCTTTGAAAACATCAAAGACTAATACTACATATATTCAATGCATCATGTACATGTTTTTGAAGCTTTTAATACACCACTATTAATCGATGTGTTCAAATGGGGAGGAGAGCCAATCTTCTTTCTTCTTCTTCTTTGTTTATACAGCACTCCTTCACTTATGAAGATTAGGTGCTGGCGCCGTAATAAAAAGTGTTTGTTAAGTGCTTGATCAGAAAGTGCTCACTAGAAAGGATACAGTGAATAGACATATTTTTAGATATATTTTTAAGTGTTTTTTTATATAAAACTATGTGCACATAATTGTGGCAATTTATGCAAAATATATTGGGGTAAGGATAGACACAGAGAGCAGGGCCTTGAAGGCGTCCACTGTGTCTGCGGCATATATAGTGGGCTGTAGCATGTTCCACTGAGTGACGGCTCTAGGATAGAAAGAGTATTTGTACGAGTCTTTAGCTGCGTGAATGTGTTTGTAGGTATAGGTATTACTGTGTCTGGTTCTGGGGTCTGAAGGAATAATTAGATTACAGGGTGGTTGAATGGCAACTACATGGTGTATGATCTTATAAAACATGATGAGTCTGGTACGGATTCTTCGAATTTCCAAGGTGGGCCAGTTAAGGGTAGTGAGAATATCAGTTACATAACTTGTATTGTGGTAGCGGTTGGATGTATAGCGGGCTGCACGGCGTTGTACTTTCTCAATTTGACTAATTTGGCTTTTGGTATGTGGGTCCCAAACAGAAGAGGAGTATTCTAGTTTGGGTCTGACGAGGGCTTTATAAGCATGGTCTTTTACTTTGGTAGAGTTGACTTTTAAATTTCTGCGGAGGAATCCTAGTGACTGATTAGCTTTGCTTGTTATAGAGTTTATATGCTTATCCCATTTTAAATTATTCTGTAAAGTGAGGCCTAAATATTTTGCATGTTTGACAATTTCAAGGGGGGTGGTTGTGAAGTTTGTATGTAAATTTAACTTGGTTTCTTTTTTGTGTGACATTTAGAACATTACATTTATCAGGGTGAAAATTCATGAGCCAATCCTGCTCCCACCTACCAGTAGCTTCTAGGTCAGATTGTAAGAGTTTTGCATCAGAAGTGTTGTTAATTTCTCTATATATAATGCTGTCATCTGCGAATAGCCTAAGGGTACTATGATTGAGGTATTCCGGGAAGTCGTTTATATAGATAAGAAAGAGGATAGGCCCCATGACCAGTGCTCTGGGGTACTCCGGATGTGACTGGTACAGTGTCTGATGTTTCCCCTTCCAGGACAACTACCTGGGTCCTATCTCTCAAGAAGTCAGATATCCAATGAAGAGCATTACAATTGATACCGTAGAATTGTAGTTTGTAGAGGTGGTGATGGTGAGAAACTTTGTCAAATGCTTTCGCAAAATCCATAATGATGACGTCGGTTTGAATATGTTTGTTGTTAGATTCCGTTAGGTTTTGGAGAAATGAAATTAGCTGTGATTCGCAGGAACGGGAAGATCGAAAGCCATGTTGTAGATCATAGAGGATATTATTGTTTTCTAGGTGTGACATTACATTATGATTACTGAGATAATATGTTCGAGAAGCTTGCAGCAAATACATGTGAGTGAAATTGGTCTGTAATTGATCCAATCATTAATGTTGTTAGAACACACAAAAACGGCGGTGGTGTCCTTGTCCTCGTCTATCTATCTATCTTCCTTTAATGTCGAACCCCTCGCGGGGACGTAGACATGTTGCGCGTCAAAAACCGCAAAAAAGTTAAAAGTATGAGTAGTTAAAGTATAATTTAAGAAGGTATGAAAATAGGTTGTGGTAAAAGTTTAAAAGCAGCTACGCAGAACAACTAGGGACTGGCATGTTCAATATGGCAAACTGCCGTATTGAATTGCTCTTTGGTAGGGAGATGGACAATGTCAGGAGGGAGGTGGTTCCAATGATAGATTGTTCTTGGAAAGAAGGAAAACTTGTAGTAGTCTGTAGTTGCTGTAATTAACCTATAGCTTAAGGAATGGCAATGGCGAGTAGGACGGGAGAGAGGAACTAGGTAATTTTCAATGGGGATAGCAACAAGATCATTATGAATTTTATACATAAGGGATAACATATTGTCAATACGCCGTTGATCTAGTCTGCGTAGATTTAGGGAATGTAGCATGTCTGTAACACTAGAGGTACGATAGAAGTCAGCCTTTATCCAGCGGGCTGCTCTTCGCTGGACACCTTCAATTTGGTCTATCAATGTTTGGGTATGGGGCGACCAGATCTCGGAGTCATATTCAAGCTGGGGTCTCACTAGTGTCTGGTAAGCCATGGTCTTAAGGGGTTCAGATTCGACCTGGAGGTTTCTACGTAGAAATCCTAATGTTTGGTTTGCTTTCTTTATTGACCTTTTTATGTGGGTGTCCCACGACAGGTTATTTGAGATATCCACGCCAAGGTATTTGGCTGAGGTGACCGACTCAAGTAGGACTCCATGGAGTTTTTATTTGCTGGGAATAGGATGTTTCCTTCTGGTGACGTGGATAACTTGACATTTGGAGGGGTTAAATTCCATGTCCCACTCCAACTCCCACTCTTCTAATCTCTTAAGATCATTTTGGAGTGTGACCGATTCATTTGCAGATGTCAGTGATAGATATACTGCAGTATCATCTGCAACGATGCGGACTTTGGAACTGATGTTTTGTGGGAGGTCGTTTATGTAGGCTAGGAAAAGCAGGGGTCCAAGTACGGATCGCTGTGGGACTCCAGAGGACACCGGAATGGCCTCTGAACTAATACCATTAAGGACAACTGACTGGAGTCTATTATCTAGAAAACTCTTAATCCACCTTAATGTTTGACCTCCATATTCATGCATTTTTAGTAGTACTTTCTCGTGATTGACCTTATCGAAAGCCTTACTGAAGTCTAATAGGATGAGATCTACCTGATGCTTATTGTAGACAGAGGCAACCAAGTCATTGACTAGCATTACTAGTTGGGTCACGCATGACCGTTTTTCTCTAAAACCATGCTGCAAATGGTACAGAATACTGTGGTTAGTGAAGTGTTTTGCTATCGAGGAGGAAACTATATGTTCTAGTACCTTGCATAGAACACATGTCAGTGAGATATGCCTATAGTTGGCGGGGTTTGACTTGTCCCCTTTTTTGTAAATGGGAGCAACATTTGCTGACTTCCACTGGGCAGGCAGTGATCCTTCGTTGGGGGATTTTTGGAATAAGACTTCAAGGATAGGTGAGAGTTCTTTAGACAGGGTTTTAAGATTGATTGGCTTAATTAGGTCAGAACCACTAGCCTTGTGGGGGTTCAGGTTATTGAGAAGTTTCTCTATGCCATTTGAGCTTACTGTGATCTCATTCATGTTTGGCGTGGATTGACCATTCAGGTTTCCATATGTGTCCCGAATTTTCATTTTACAAATGGAGGTAAGTCTTAGTGGGGATTTGGAGCTGAAGACAGACTGAAACTTTTTGTTCAGTGCTGTGGCTTTAGCAGCTTCTTCATGATGGCATTTGTTTTCATGCTTTAGGGGTGGCATTGATTTGGAATCTTGCTTGGAATGCTTAAGGATGGAATAAAGTTTATTGGTGTTTGGTCTGTAAGAATGGGAGGCATCAGCATTGTTTAGATTTAGGATGTTTTCTAGGTATTGATGATAAGCCTCTTTGACCTCTTTCCGCACTAAATGTTTTAGATCCAGGAATTTCTTGCGATTTGAAGGCGTACTTGACTTCCTAGTATTTTTAAAGGCCCTATTTCGCCTTCTAATCATTCGCTTAACACTCATTGACCCAGGGTATGTGATCTCTTAACGATGACTGTTTGAATGGAATCCATTTATCTGTAAGGGTGTTTAGAGCATGAGAGAAATGTTCCCATAGCTCTTCAGTGTTTAGTGCGATATAATTACATTCGTTGGTCATAACCTGGTGATAGTCACATAATGACTGTTTAATGGCCTGCCAGTTTGCTTTCTTATAGAGTGGAATCCTGCGAGGCTTTTGATAACATATCCTTGCGGATGTGTTGACTTTTATTTCGACTACATTATGATCACTGATGCCAGGTAGAATATTGACCTGGTTTACTAAACTGGGGTTAGTTGTAAGGAATAAATCCAGGATGTTGTTTTCACGGGTGGGGCGGTTAACCATTTGGGTGAGGTTTGTATCATTAAACGTTTCAATGACCTGCCTATAGAAGGATGGGTGTTTGCAGTCGGTGGATGGGCTGGTAGTGTCCCAGTCCATCTTTGGTAGATTTAGGTCCCCAGCCACCCATATGTTGGAGAAACGTTTATTAACCTTTTCAATAGACTTACAGAATTGACTAAAACTGTCTATATCAAGCTCATGAGGTTTGTAATAAGCTCCAATAACAAGAGACTTATTTCCGACAAGGTCTAATTTTACCCATAGGTCCTCACATTCAGACTGTAGGTCGGGCATTTCCTGGGCTGTTAAGCAGTCCCTTATAGCAATAAATATACCTCCGCCTGCCTGATTGATACGGTCACGACGGAAAATGGAGTAACCTAGGTCTGGGTCAAACACTTCACTGGTATAATGCTTAGGTTCAAGCCAGGACTCAGTACCTATTACAATATCCGGTTTTGATGAACTGATGAGATTGTTGAATTCGAGTTTTTTGTCTACTATTGACCTGCAGTTGATGATTTGGACTTTTAGTGACCTCTTTATGTTATTTTTTTGACCTGTTTTGGACTTAGGGGGGTTTCGCTTGGGAGTGGACGTTTGGGCCATGGAGAAGGATACATTGCTCATGTTTGAGCTGTCAAGGTTGGCGAAGGGATTTGAAGTTTCGAAGGAGTCCAGGCTCGGGACAGAGCTGTTTGAGCTATTTATGTTTTCGCAAATAGAAATACTTCCAGACTCGTCGGAACGTATTACGGTCTCGATGGTGATTTAAAAAAACAAAGTGTTAAATACTTGTTTCGTAATCACGATACATATGAGGATATGTCACGCTAGACTTTCTTGTTGTTGATTTACCTTTCATGTATTTCAGCAAGCACTCATAGACTTAGAATTTAACATGCGCAGAAATAACATCCGGTATTGTCGGTGATTTCGGAAAAGTTATGCCTCTGCCCATTCAGCAAGGCTTTTTTCAGGTTTCCATTTTTAAAATTAACTTTACACCATCTTTATATCTATTGCACTATAAAGAAATTGTTGTCACCTTGTTTTTAGATACATACATTCGAGAAGTTCATTTAAATCCACCGAGTTCTGTCACTTGGAAATATTCAAAATGGCGGATGTTTTCTTTATAACAGGTTTTCGCGACAAATTCTTGAACTTCCTATCCGGTTAAAGACAATCATGATAAAGTAATCATCAACGTTTCTCCTAATCATCTAATAACTAAATATTTACTAAGATATTGCAAAACCTGCTTCTGTTACAGTCGAGTGTAACTTATAAATGCAAGCATATTTGGCTGTTCTACAGGCACCAGACACAATTTTTTTTTATTATTTGGCCTATGGTCATATAGTAAGTAATATATAATAAAGGCAACCAACGAAATTGAAACATGCATGCAGAAACATCGACGAGAAACTAGGTAAAAACGACCAGATCACTGATTTGCCCTCGTGGTCCCGACCGGAAGACCTTTTTCTGTCAACAAATACTTTTTATTTCATCGAGATCGATCAAATAACACATGAATTGCGCATTGTTTCATCGGGAACAGCAGGAAACGAAAAGTTGTCGTTTTGGCTGGGCGATCGGTTTTTGACAACATACGATGTGAATGAATGCTTTTTTCTCATTGGTCAAAAATGAAACATGTAAATACATATATAAACAGCAGCCAATGAAATGCCGCTGTATATTCACCGCGGATCTTATCCAAAATGGAACAATTATTGAATTTTACTTTTGTTTTGTATTTGATTCCTGTATTGCTCTGTTGGATCTGCACGCCGAGGCTGCAAACAACATGATTCACGAGAGAAAGATTCCATTTAACGAAGTAGGAGTGATTTTTAGATGTTATGAGTATTACACTGGGTAAAACGCCGAGAAAACATACCGCCAAATCAAAAACCGAACACCCAGCCAAAACGACAACATTTCATGTCCTGCTGTTCACGATGAAACAATGTGCCATTATGGTGTTATTTGATCGATCTCGATGAAATAAAAAGTATTTGTTGACAGAAAAAGGTCTTCCGGTCGGGACCACGAGGGCAAATCAGTGATCTGGTCGTTTTTACCTAGTTTCTCGTCGATGTTTCTGCATGCATGTTTCAATTTCGTTGGTTGCCATTATTATATATTACTTACTATATGACCATAGGCCAAAAATAAAAAAAATATTTTGTGCCTGTGGGCTGTTCAAGGTGTTTTTTTATTATTATTTGATTTAACCATATTTTAGTTCCTATAAATTTAATTGGACACATTGAAGCATATGAGAAAGTTATAACCTAATCACATATATAAGACCTCTACATAATTTGTTTTGATCTGTTATTTCGAGGTCTTATCTTTGAAGCTAGTTTTCGCATGTAGCTCAGTGGTCGGTGGGTTGTATCAGCTCGGATAATGTACTCTCGACGATACTGGACATACGTCTGAATACGTTTTGTCTGGACATCTCCTTAACCTGAAAACAAAATAATATTAATGAAACGTGTGCAAGATCCTGATTAGACACGTACAATAAATTTACACATACATGTTTACAACTTGCGTAATGTAGACCCTGATTATACGATGTTGATATTCAATAATTCATAATTCAATATGTATAATTATACTCAACTTACCTTCGCCGAAGATTTCACTGCCAAAGCAGCGCCCAGGTCCGCCGCGTGGACGTGAGCGTTCAGTCCTGGTTTGAACATCTCCCGGTACTGGCTGACACTGGCGTGGTACGTCAGATTCTTTCCCCGTACGCTACATGTCCAGAATACCCGATCTTTGGAAGTCCGCTGTAAGTAAAAGGTTATATGTTAATGGCATACACATATTTAACATATTGAAGTATGAAGTATTTGTTACTGACAAGTTAACCAATTCTATTAAATCGCTAATGTATAATATTATTGGGAATATTACACGTATTAATCGTGTACCATTGCAAATAAAGCACCAATAACATGTACTTACATGAACTGTGTATGTGTAACCTGTGCTACTGACGAGCTTCCGGCCGTCCCGCTTGCTGCCGTTGACAACCACTTCAAACGTCTCTGGTCGGTCAACTGGAATTTCGTCATCCAGGACGGGATCCATCATGGACTATTCGATGACGGGATCCGGATGTTGGGTGTCATCGCGTGGTAGATCGAACGTCACGTCGGCAATAGAAACGTCGGGTGTATTGGGCCGACGATCTTCTTCCGTCACGATTTCCGTAGTGAGGTCGTCGTCGGCGCGTCTGGGAGTGTTGGTGCCCAGAGACTGAAGGTTGAATTCACCGTGCAGGCGACGGAACAGGTGTCGTATCCATGTCGTATCTTCTAGTGTAACAGTGCGACAGTTGTTACATTTCCACTCTAGATTCAGCTCCCCGCGTGTCATTTTCTTGTAGTCCTCAAAGGATACACCTGTGAAAATTAAAATAGCAGTAAATACAATATCGCAAATTACTATGCATCTCCATATAAGTTATGCTTCCATACAGTCTATATATTACAATGTGAAGTTGTCAACATATTTTTTTTAAATTGTTAAAATTTAATTAATCAACTATGGAACATTTATATTCCATGTACTTAAATATAATATAATTATATATAATTAGATATAAAGACTTACCTGTATCACATTTTCTGTGTTGCCACCGATTACAACCGTCGCAGCATATAGCATGCATGCAAGCAGTTACTACACCAGAACAAGAAATACAATACGACTTATCAGACATGGTGAGTTGTGAGTTGGTCATCCACCGATCACCCTTGTATATATATCTTTACTTGGCGTTGGCATGCTTCAATTAAGTACCAAGCTGTGAGTGATTAAGCAGCAGCGCACGAACAATCATGATGCGCGTGTGATAATTAAGTTATATTGGTCATTCATTAACAGGGGCATACAGTGGTCAAGCGGTGGTCAAGCCAATTAGTGAAGGCGTGCCAATCATCCTTTGTTGCTTAATCGCCTAATTGACGTAACCTCTCACATAATCACATCGTTGGCGAAACCTCTTAACAATTTCCCTCTATATTGCCTTGTTGACGAAACCGCCTGCATCCGCACTTTCCGCCCTGATCAGATGGGTGGTTTTCTGACCAATATTTTGAAGCTTTCCGGACATAAACGTTTATACATTTGTGCATTGCTGTTAAGAATAATCATAAATATAGACTATATATAAACAGCTTTTAAATTTATTTATTTTTGTCTTTTGAAATCGACAGGTGTAATTTTCCCACTTTCTACGCAATAGCCGGGCGTCTTCACAAAATGAATCTGTATGAATTATTTGTTTGTACATTTCATGCGTATGAACAATTGGATATTGAACGAGATTTGGCATTTGAGATCAATATTTCAAAATAATTTCGTCCTATGAAATTGCTATATATTGACTATATATAAGTTGCTATATTGACTTTTCATAATGCAAAATAACCAAAATGGACGAAATAGAATGGTAAAACTCTCCCGTGAAATTTAAACGTTGATTTCTTGTATAATATTGTGTCAAGAGATGTTATAGGCTGTGTAGGATAGCAACAGTATGCATGTTCATCTTGTTAGCAATTTTAATTATTAAAATGACTTTATAAAATATGCTACACGTAATTGAGGTTTAGCTAATCAACTGTATGTCGTGCATGCAGCCAAGCCAATTATTGATCCTAAACCCAGCCCTCTACTATTAATGTATGTTCCATTAATGTCAAACCCCTTGCAGGGACCTAGACATGTTTTCCTGGGCAGACTTAGCCGACCTAAGTGGTTAACCAGTAATACGCAATGTGTGTGAGGTGCCTTGCTCAATGACACTACATACATGGCCTGACCGAGTACCGAACCCGGGACCGTTCGATTCCAAATCCGGCGCTCTTACCACTGGACCACGGACGCCACCATTAATGACAGGCATCGCAAGAATCAGATCTCTTGTTACATGTCATTGGTTTCATTTCCACTATACAAATCAGTCCTAGTAATTACATATCCATATTTTTTTATGTTTATTTAACGTTGCTACCGGTTGCCCATATGAGTGACAGGCAGCTTACCTAACAACACCTTTCCTGGGCAGGCTCCAGCGGTTAACCGGTACTTAAGTGCACCAAACTCCATAAGCAATTGCCAACTTTTTCATATAAAGAGACACGGTTTGAACAAGCCTCAAACCCGTGACCATCAGTGATGATAGGTTACAATGGTATGCAAGTTGGCGACCGTAACCACATAACAAGCTGATTTCTTTGCCTGTGTTGAGATGATTAAATGACTTGAACTTCCAGAACCTTTAGGGTGGCGTCCCCCTTAAATCTGCTTGTAATTACTGAGTACCTGTACTTTGTTGTATGTCAAGAAAAACAGTGATGATGCCCATGCAGTGGTCGAAACTAGTGATAAACTGATTATCGCTAAGTCGCCGGCAATCGTTTGCCGGCATTGACATCGGTTGTGAAAATGTGTAATCGATTATAATCGACGAGTCTTTATTTTTGTCTCTTTGGAACAACAATTCTAACAGTATCTAGTACTAGACTTTTCACTAGTATGTCACTAAGCGTTCTGTCTGAGTAACTGAGTAACTAATTTGTCGAAACTAGTAACTTGTAAGTAATTTATTAGTACTAAATAGATTGTTAAACTCACAAATTAGATGGAATTATTTTGATTTATAACTAGGGATGTCAACGAGTAGTGATTTTGGTACTCGAGTATTAGGAAAGGTATTCGATCGAGTACTCGGTTACCGTTGTCGTGGATTATGCTTCTTGTCTCGTCAATCAGATTGGTCCTGCTTTTAATCAATTCATTGCTTTGATGTGTTGTCCAGTACTTCCATACCACAGATTTAGGTGGAGGCATTCTCACAATTCACTTATATTACTATACTACTATTATATTCTAAAGATCTCTTCACAGTTTAACAGCGTTAACGTTAATGGCAAAAGTTATGATATTTATTATTTAACAACTATTTCGGTATTGCCCTGCTATGGGTAGCTGTTTAAAGTTGAAAATTGAGTAATCAATTAAGTGTCAATTATAACATCAAAACAAGTTCCGACCACCAGGCAAACGATGTCATTCACACGACAGACAATCGGACGACCCGCCTCAGTAGTGACGACAGTGATAAAATAATTTGCATCAAACTTACGCTTCCCAATTAAGTTGAATCAACACCTTAATTATTCGGTCTCTGTGTGATATACAGGTATTGTTAATCACCATGACATGCTGTATATTGCATTGTTTGGTACAGCAGAAGTTTCGCTAATCCCACTGATCACGATTTGTTCACAGGCAACTCCGTATTTGCGCAAAATAAAGATTTGTTGATTTTATTTTTTTAACCGAGTACTCGATTATCTGAAAAGTATTCGATACTCGGACGTTCGATCGAGTACTCGTTGACATCCCTATTTATAACTATATCAATTGCCCGATTAATAATCAATTATCTAATCGGTTTACCCGTCCGATTAATCAATTATGGATTTTGAAACCGATGCACATTAGTCAAAACGGTCTTCATTCGTTTTCAATTATTACTAATTTACAGGGCATTTCATAACATCGTATGATAGAATATGTATTTATAACACTGTCACATGGAACCCAAATAGACAATCTAGAAGACAAAATACACCCACACCCCTAGAAGTGCCATAATTTCCATTAGCACCATGCTCTTCTCAAATACTAGCTGGAGCACTGTAAATGCGACCAGTTTACTTCGAAAATTTAAAACAAAAAGGCAAACCACACATTCCCTCAAAGGTAGTGCTTGAAAACAGTCACGCAGACCACCCCCGACAGTACGCAATTGAATTTGAAGCATTTCTATGATGTGAACAGGCTCTTCTATAATACCCCAGTGGCACCGTGGATAGAATAACAGCACACTATGCTGTTCAAGGCTTTTCTCCAAAACGTTTACATACATCGTGTAACATAAGTATGTTTACAATGTTACATGTAAGTAGTGAATTCAATGGACAATGCAATATTGTAGCATATTTTGACTCATCGTACATGTGTCATATATGGACCTATGGAAGTCATAAGCTTTCCTTTGGCATTTGTGCAGTGGCTGTAGATAATTATGAATCTGAGAAAAATATCTTTGTTCTTGCAGGCTGCAGCTGAACCAATGCAGGTAGATGCTGCACCTGAAGAAAATGACAACATCGAAGATGTACAATATACTGTGGATGCCACTACACTTGTACGTATTCCTTCCTACGTTAAACGCTTTAACGTTTGTTGGTCCATCAACTGTCACAAAGTGCAGGGGTGGAAATTACAGTCAGATTTGTCAAATGAAATCTCCTAAAACCAACAAGGAAATCGAACATAACAGTTTTTTATTAAATGAAGTGTTTTTTGTGGGTGGTAAGACATGTTTTATTTTAATCCAGCAATAAATACATTCTTTCTTCATTTAAACAGACTACTCTAAACCTATCTATACATGTCAAATATATGTTTGTTGTTAGTCCATTCAAAAAGCAAAATAAATAAAATTTTAAAAAATGAATATGTGTCCGATGTACATGTAACATTTTGTGTACAACTTTGTTACGTCCTTAACAGATCATAACTTTACATGAATATTCATAAGTACCACCAGTCATAACAGTTTTCTTGCAAAGTATGTGTGTGCAGTTAACTAAATCTCAGTTGAATATAAACCAACAGGGAAATTGAACCTAGTTTGAAACAAAAGTAAACTCTGTGAGATTGGAATGTTTGCTGACAAGTGCTGGATAGACTGTGCCTTGATCACACTGACTAGACTAAGACAGCAGTTATTTTTGCAAATAATTGTAATGAACTGGTCTGTTGAAAACACTTGCATGTATAGTTTATCATGCATCATTTTCTGTCAAAACAACCAGCGAGTACTCGTCATTTAATAAACAAGCATAGACAATGATCAAAGATTAAACAATTCTCAAGTGTAAAGGTAAGAAGTAGTTACGTTTCAAAAGTTACTATTCCTATAAAGACTTGTTGGTCAGAATTTATTTGTTCACCCCTGAAGTGTGTACAAGCTAGTTAATCCCAGGGTGGATCTCGACAACAATTGACAGAAATGAATTCAAATGATGGTTACCTGGTTTATGATGTTCAGCTCTATTGATTTTTGATGCAAGTTACATGTATATCATTTTGGAAGTTTGAAACAACATTTGACTTGTGCTAAATCCTAGTCAGATCTCAACAATTCTTGAAGAGAATCTCTGATCAAGCATATATGTACCTTAATTAAAAAATAATAGTGATGGGACCGAATATTCAAATCCTATTTCGGTATTCGAATACCAAAAAATAAAATAAATAATTCTATTTTCAGTTTTTGTTTTAACCCATTCAACCCCAAGTAACTGACACGGACTGGTGCATGCTATTTTTAGACCAATAAATTAATAAGAAAATTACATTTGGACCAGTTCATTTATCAAAATGGGTAATTTTATCTAAAAATAGTAATAATTATTACTGGCAAAAAAGTGCAGATCCTGATGAGACGGCTCGTTACGGGTTCTATTTTCAGTTTTTGTTTTAATATTGGTCATTTTCTAGTTATTTCAATCCATAAAGTCCACTGATTCGCACCTCCTTGTGTGTTTGTTTAAGTGCGGCAACTTGGTCACCTAATCCCAATCAAGCGCGCCCTGGGGCGTCTCAACTTTGTACAAGAAGTTGTTTTAATGGGGGCAATTACATATGCAAATCGATCAGTGCCTTATTTACATAAAATGATCAATATGGTCACTAAAACGAAAAACAATGGTAATTGCCTGTTTGTGAACAACATACCATTTCAAAGCGTTTCTCCGAGGGGATTAAAATGGCAAATTTCCACTTCAAATTTCATATACTTGTGTTCATTAAACAATAGAAACAGCCCATTCTTAGCATATACTGGTAGTTGATATAATAATAGACCTCCACAAGCCGTAACTAAATCCATGTTAATAGAAGCCAGTTTCACGACGTGTAAAGTACACACGTGTACCGGTGAACCGGTCAAATTGGGAAAAGTTAGGATTTGATTTGTAATATTCAGCGAATATTCGAATACCACTTTCGAATATTCGAATACCATTTAGCTATTCGGTCCCATCCCTAATCAATTATATAATTTATTTTCTGCTTTCCAATGTACATGTAATATAGAAATTAATCAGTGAAATAATCTGTTATACCCACAGGGATTCGGCACGTTTGGGTGTACTAGTATATATATTTTAAGTACAGGGATTCTACTTCGTGGGATGTCAGATTTCGCATCGATCTGTCAAATGGCCCTATCTGAAACAATTTTGAACAAATCTGTCCAAATATTACGCCTATCCCGAGTCTTTATATTGCTCTTCAAATAAAACACAACTTTAAGCTGCATGCATGTATACTTTGCAAACAATTGCCACAGACATTGGCCATAGCAGGTCACATTTCCATACTAGGACACGGGTTCTGTCAGCAACAAAAAAAATCTTCGACGGGAGAGTTTTAACAGTGAATAACATTATCAATAAAATGTGTTTCCACTAACGTGTAGGTTTATTCGGCAAAAATGTACGTCAAAAAGAGATTTCATAGAATTTTTCAATTTGTTTTGAATATTTCTCAAGCGGCGCAGTTCGCATTGAAACGAGCGTTCTGATTGGATTATTAGAATGTAACTAGACGTTTGTTTGTTTTATGAAGAATCGGACATACCCGTTTCACACACTCATTTTTATTGAAAAGAGAGGATCCACCATGGTGTATACGCCATTCCTCTATAAATGTTGAACACATTTTAATTCACTGTGCAGATTTAGCACTCATTTGCCAAAAATATTATACAGTTCTGACAATGAAGGAGCCTTTCGACACTGTTGATTTTAAATACTTTATTGCATTTTTAAAAGAAGCACATCTTTTCCATTTAAATTTTACTGGTTTTATATATACAGTTTTACAAGTGACGTTTTTTTATCATTTTTACAGCTTGATAAATTTACAATTTTACTACATACAGTATGTTATCTACATATATTTTTAACTATCTTGTATACTATATACTTAACCCGGCGCGATATAGTCTGAACTGTGCGGATGCGCCATTAAACCAAATACTCACTCACTCTAGTGCCATTTAGTGCACTGTTGCATCATTTTCCATCATAAAAACATTTTTCTGAATAAAAAAATAAATAATTTGTTTAACCCTTTCAACACCACAGACCTAAATAGGCTTACAAAAAGTGTAGATCTGCACTTTTTGCCAGTGATATGACTATTTTTAGACATAATTACCCATTTTGATAAATGAACTTGTCCAAATGTGATTTTCTGATTCATTTATTGGTTTATGAATATCATGGACCAGTCCATGTGAGTTACTTGGTGTTGAATGGGTTAAGTGAGTGATCGAATAATATTTCACTGATGAACTTAGAAAGCTATTATTATCACTCGTGGCTAGCACCACTTGTGATAATAATGTTCATTCTGTTTAAATATAATACAATCATACACTGAAACAAACAATTATCCTCTTATTATTAGACACGCCTCCGCTCGTGAAAATGGTAGATTTTACGAATATTGTCACGTAAGACGACATTGTCACAATTTCGCTTGAAAAGCTGTGAAAAGCTGCTTAGCATTCTGTATTTACTGCTGTTCTTAAAGCTTTTTTGCTGTCCAGTCTGGTTTTGGTATGTACATGATACAGCCCTATTCCGATTTCAACAACATGGCAAGGAATGTCGAGTACCACAGGAGTATGTGTTCATATCAGCCGCTAGTCAGCGTCGTGTTGAGTCTGGTTGATTTGTGAGTTATACATGTATGAGGTTTTATGGTAATTATGTTTGTGGACAGATGAAAACTCTATATACCGAGCATATGCTTGTCAGGAAAACCCACCTTTCAGTTATATTATATAGTTTGTATGCTATTTAGCTTTATATATACATTTACCTACTTGAAATTGTATAGGTAGCGCAGCCAGATTCAGTCTTGAAAGTCTTTAACTGTTAAAGGATTGCAGAAAACCAACGTAGCACTTTGTATACAAAGTCTTGTGTGTGTTGTATTCTAGGATCTGGAGCAGTATGCTAGTCAGTATTTGGGCCTGGCAAAGTTGAACCGACTGCGATTCATTGCTGACCATTGTCCACCACTACGACTGGACTCGCTCAGAATGGCACTGTCTTACGTGATGACCACATACAACACGAACCTCTACCAGCAGATATACAGGAGGTTGCAGGAAGCCGTGTCGGCGTAAGTTCACTTTAATTGGCCTCAATTTTGTGGCATTATTATATGCATTTGTAATAACTCACACTTTTATCGTGGAAAGAAATCTAAAACTCTGATGCAATTGATAAGTAACATTATTACATTTCATAATTTCAACATGAGCAAGCTTAATTTGGAAACCTTAATATTAAGATCATGGACCAGTCCATCACCTGCTTGTAACATTGGGTGAGCTACATGTATGTATTTCATCTGTCAGCCTACCAGCAATCTTTGAACACTGATTTAATATAGTATACATGTAGCTCTTGAATTTCTTGGAAATATTGCAATCCCATACTATTCCTTCAATATCGTATGGTGGAATTTTTGTTATTATTTATTTTTTAAAAATTATATTAGCTAGATTGCGAAACAAGTTCTTACAACTTAATTTAATTTCTCTCGAGACCTCATTCCTGGCGGAAACCATCGCCATAAGGAGAGAAGAGGTCTTTAAGTGGCTTGTTTAAAGACACAATCATAACAGCTACAGCTGGGGCCGAAATTCGGGCCTTTCACACCTGAAGCGAACCCGCTACCACTACGCTATCACAACTTCCATTTGTGTTTCTATGAACCTGATTGTAATAGCGTCGTCATGTTTCTGCTCAGAAAGATGGAATTGCTACGTTTGTGTGTGTACCAGTTTTTATGCCTTTTCTTAAAACAAGCTAATAGTGGTTTTACACACTAATTTCTCTAGTTTATACAAATTTATTTTAGCTTGATTGCAAAACAAGTTCTTTCAACTTATATTAATCACTCTGGAGACCTCATTCCTGATGGAATCCATCGCCATGAGTGAGAGAGAAGAGGCAATGTGGAATTTAAATGCCTTGCCTAAGGGCACAATCGTAATGGCTCCATCGGGGTTCGAACTCCGGACCTTTCGCACCTGAAGCGAACGCGCATCCACTGTGCTATCACGACTTTCACATTATTTTCTTTGCTAGCTTTGTTTGTTTTGGAACTACTGATCAATACTTGACATTCCTAGTCAAACTAATATTATGTACGTTTCAAATACATAAATAACGTTAACGTATCGGGTGGGTTTCTTTACTGAAACAATCGAGTAATAATGATTTTGTAATGAGCACAATTACATGCTAGCAACCTAGGTAGCAACAACCCATGTAGCGACAACCCATGTAGCAACAAGCAACAACCTATGTAGCAACAACATATGTAGCAACAACCTAGGTAGCAACAACCTATGTAGCAACAACCATGTAGCAACAACATATGTAGCAACAACCTAGGTAGCAACAACCATGTAGCAACAACCTATGTAGCAAAAACCCATGTAGCAACAACCCATGTAGCAACAACCTATGTAGCAACAACCTATGTAGCAACAAGCAACAACCTATGTATCAACAACCATGTAGCAACAACCTAAAGTAGCAACAACCTATAGTAGCAACAACCTAAAGTAGCAACAACCTTTGTAGCAACAACCTATGTAGCAACAACCTATGTAGCAACAACCTATGTAGCAACAACCATGTAGCAACAACCTATGTAGCAACAGCCTATGTAGCAACAACATATGTAGCAACAACCTATGTAGCAACAACCCATGTAGCAACAACCCATGTAGCAACAACCCATGTAGCAACAACATATGTAGCAACAACATATGTAGCAACAACATATGTAGCAACAACATATGTAGCAACAACCTATGTATCAACAACCATGTAGCAACAACCTATGTAGCAACAACCCATGTAGCAACAACCTAGGTAGCAACAACCTAGGTAGCAACAACCCATGTAGCAACAACCCATGTAGCAACAACCTAGGTAGCAACAACCATGTAGCAACAACCATGTAGCAACAACCCATGTAGCAACAACCCATGTAGCAACAACCATGTAGCAACAACCTATGTAGCAACAACCATGTAGCAACAACCTATGTAGCAACAACCATGTAGCAACAACCTATGTAGCAACAACCATGTAGCAACAACCCATGTAGCAACAACCCATGTAGCAACAACCATGTAGCAACAACCTAGGTAGCAACAACCTATGTAGCAACAACCATGTAGCAACATCCTATATAGCAACAACCCATGTAGCAACAACCTAGGTAGCAACATCCTATATAGCAACAACCATGTAGCAACAACCCATGTAGCAACAACCATGTAGCAACAACCATGTAGCAACAACCTAGGTAGCAACAACCCATGTAGCAACAACCTATGTAGAAAATATAGGGTTTTGTACAGGAATATGACTTTAGGATGTGACTGAAACTAGGCAGGTAAACATTAACCCTTAATCTGCCGAATACATTGGACGGAATGTGCAAACAACATAGATCCCGATCAGGCGCTATTCACACAAGTGTTTCAGCTCCACTATCCGAATAGCAAACAGCATAGAGCTTATTCAGACGGAACATTCTAGCAAACAGCATAGAGCCTGATCGGACAGCACATTCTGTTCCGTCTGATCTGGCTCTATGCTGTTTGTGAAAGCAACTTTTGTTTTGATTGGCAGGTTACGCGTCCCATCAAATATCCAGTTTTGCATATTCATGGGAATTTCATTCTCCAAAAATGTCATTTACAAAAATTGTTCTTGCAGAAATTCTAGTTTACCAGATGCAGTTGCTGGTGCAATACACAATGTCACTCCGTTGGATGCCCAATGGATAGAAACTACAGCAAAGAAGGCAGCTCTAAAGCTTGAGAAACTCGACACCGACTTGAAAAACTACAAAAGCAATTCCATTAAAGAAAGCATTAGGTAATTCAATTTGCAAATTAATGGTAATAGAAATGCACTTGCACTCGACTGCATGTTAGCAACATTGGTATATTATGGTTGTCTGTGTTGGTGAATTGGCCCAGCAAAGTACATAATAAGTTTTAAAGTTTATTTATTTTTCAACGATTGCGACACAAGTTTTAATAACTAATATTATTCACTCTCGTTGGTGTGGATGAAAGCGTAACTGTCGTCATTCGTGTGGGAGGAAACCGGACAAAACCCACCTGTCTGATCTGGCGACCACCGTACCATCGAACCCAGGTTGCATTGATTGGTGAGAAGCGAGCGCGCTAACCACTGCCCTAATCAAACAGCCTATAATACCCACATAAATGAACATAAAATGTGTGATAGTGAATGTATGGACTGCTGATAGTTTTGTTACTGTCTTCCTATTACCGGTACATGTTGCTGAGAACTGTGACTAGAATTAATACAACATTATCTATTGTTCATATATAATAATTTCTATAATAAATAGCCAATTCATGAATGTAGAGTGTAGCCCGTTAATCCTTAACCCTTTCCTTCATAGAGATTTACGTTAATGTACTATTATATCTCCATACAAATGACAGCCATTTAGCTATCATGCAGTGGATAAGTAGTCGCCATATATATATCCCACCTACATAGATATTACTGGGACTACATGAGATTCTGGCCATTATTATTAACATTGGTTTGGCTACTACATTGTCAATGTATGTCGTATTGGCAATGGCGTCAAGAGGTGCTTCTATGAGGGAAAGGGTTAATGTATGTCATATTGGTAATGGCATCAAGAGGTGCTTCTATGAGGAAAGGGTTAATGTATGTCGTATTGGCAATGGCGTCAAGAGGTGCTTCTATGAGGGAAAGGGTTAAATGGAATTGTCCTCTAACTAAAGTTGGACTGTAATTGATTAGCTCAGTATTAAACAGCACTGTTAGAACTTGATGAAGTCCGTATTGCTGTAATGTTGATCAGAAATCACTTTGTATTCTATTATTCTTGTTATATTTTTTGATGTTTTATTTCAGACGTGGTCACGATGACCTAGGAGACCATTATTTGGACTGTGGTGACTTGAGTAATGCATTGAAGTGCTATTCGAGGGCTAGAGACTATTGTACAAGTCCGAAGCATGTTGTAAATATGTGTCTGAATGTCATCAAGGTATGTTCATCATTCTCCATCCCTGAATGTCATCAAGGTATGTTCACTCATTCTTCATCCCTGAATGTCATCAAGGTATGTTCACTCATTGTCCATCCCTGAAAGTCATCAAGGTATGTTCACGCATTGTCCATCCCTGAAAGTCATCAAGGTATGTTCACTCATTGTCCATCCCTGAATGTCATCAAGGTATGTTCACGCATTGTCCATCCCTGAAAGTCATCAAGGTATGTTCACTCATTCTTCATCCCTGAATGTCATCAAGGTATGTTCACTCATTCTCCATCCCTGAATGTCATCAAGGTATGTTCACGCATTGTCCATCCCTGAAAGTCATCAATATATGTTCACGCATTGTCCATCCCTGAATGTCAGCAAGGTATGTTCACGCATTGTCCATCCCTGAATGTCAGCAAGGTATGTTCACGCATTGTCCATCCCTGAAAGTCATCAAGGTATGTTCACATTTTCATCCCTGAATGTCAGCAAGGTATGTTCACGCATTGTCCATCCCTGGTATGTTCACGCATTGTCCATCCCTGAAAGTCATCAAGGTATGTTCACGCATTGTCCATCCCTGAATGTCATCAAGGTATGTTCACGCATTGTCCATCCCTGAAACACCACCCGAATGTCAGCAAGGTATGTTCACGCATTGTCCATCCCTGAAAGTCATCAAGGTATGTTCATCATTCTTCATCCCTGAATGTCAGCAAGGTATGTTCACGCATTGTCCATCCCTGAAAGTCATCAAGATATGTTCACGCATTGTCCATCCCTGAATGTCATCACGGTATGTTCACTCATTCTCCATCCCTGAATGTCATCACGGTATGTTCACGCATTGTCCATCCCTGAAAGTCATCAAGGTATGTTCACGCATTGTCCATCCCTGAATGTCATCAAGGTATGTTCACGCATTGTCCATCCCTGAAAGTCATCAAGGTATGTTCACACATTGTCCATCCCTGAATGTCATCAAGGTATGTTTATCATTCTCCATCCCCGAATGTCATCAAGGTATGTTCACTCATTGTGCATCCCTGAATGTCATCAAGGTATGTTCATCCCTGAATGTCATCAAGGTATGTTCACTCATTGTCCATCCCTGAATGTCATCAAGATATGTTCATCATTCTCCATCCCCGAATGTCATCAAGGTATGTTCACTCATTGTCCATCCCCGAATGTCATCAAGGTATGTTCACTCATTGTCCATCCCTGAATGTCATCAAGGTATGTTCATCATTCTTCATCCCTGAATGTCAGCAAGATATGTTCACTCATTGTCCATCCCTGAATGTCATCAAGGTATGTTCACTCATTGTCCATCCCTGAATGTCATCAAGGTATGTTCACACATTGTCCATCCCTGAATGTCATCAAGGTATGTTCACACATTGTCCATCCCTGAATGTCATCAAGGTATGTTCACGCATTGTCCATCCCTGAATGTCAGCAAGGTATGTTCACGCATTGTCCATCCCTGAATGTCATCAAGGTATGTTCATCATTCTTCATCCCTGAATGTCATCAAGGTATGTTCATTCATGTTCCATCCCTGCATGTCATCACTCATATATACAGCCTAGTGGTTAAGGCGCCTACAGTCAGGTCAGGGGTTCATTCTGATATGGCCGGTTGGTTAGCCGCCAGCTAGTTAAATAATTGTTAGCGATTTCCTACCAGCCTGGCATACAAGCATAGGATTCGGGAAGTACTGATGTTCATAAAAAGAGGTATCTCATAAGTCAGAAATGGCTGACCATTTAAATAGGGGTGACACTATAATTAACAAACACACTTATAAATACGTGTAGTTAGCAACTGGAAACATACCAAGTATATTTTCATTCTTTGTAGGTCAGTGTTTCCCTACAGAATTGGTCTCATGTACAGAGTTATGTAAATAAAGCTGAGAGTACACCCGAAGTGACAGAGGTAAATATCTACATCATTTATATCGTGTGCATGGCACAGTTCTGTGTAGAACTTGGGGACCTATCACACAAATATGTTCTGGATAAGTAAACAGTAGTACAAGTTTCGTGTATTCCGCGAGGATTCTGAGGCTAGGGTTAGTTTATGTTATTAAGCATTTATTTATCGTCGTCCATTTGTTGTTAAGAGTCTCTGCAAGTATATTTAGGTTGTCGTGCCGTTGTTTATCGTCGAATAAAACACTTTGTTTGTCATTCTGATGGATGGGAATTAACCACTTGTGCCCTATTCAATTCTGACACGGCCCAATATAATGCTATGAATGAATAAATGTGCGTGTTATTTTGTCTGCGTGACTGCTAATTTCTCTAGTTTACGTGATTTTGACGGCTTTTCACATTACCTCTCGCAAATAAAGATGTTCAAAAAATCATAATGCTAATTGGTTTAAACATATTTATTCCACTATATACATTCACAAAACAATACATGTACACAAAATCAAAGAAGTAAGTATATAGGAAAGGATTAAAACGGAAGCAGAGCTTATAAAGTTTCTTAATGCTAATTGACACTATTACACAGAATTTAGTAATATTTTATTCAAACAATAATAAATGTATGCGTTAATGGCAGAGTAATGTAAAATCATAAACAACATTAATAAATTAAACTGTGATTGCATAAATAGTTTAATACATGGGTGAAGTGTCATATGGCTGTGCATTTATTTGACATCTCCCCTGGTGTTCATTGAGTCAGGTTATATAGGCCATCATAACTCTTGTTCATATTCCAATTGTTCAATATAAATTGACTTGTATTTTCAACACGACCCCGTTCTTTGATTATAAATTGACAGTTGTTGTAGTTTCAACACAGGCCAGGCTCTTTGATTGTAAATTGACAGTTGTATTTTCAACACGACCCCGTTCTTTGATTGTAAATTGACAGTTGTTGTAGTTTCAACACGACCCCGTTCTTTGATTATAAATTGACAGTTGTTGTAATTTCAACACGACCCCGTTCTTTGATTATAAATTGACAGTTGTTGTAGTTTCAACACGACCCCGTTCTTTGATTATAAATTGACAGTTGTTGTAGTTTCAACACGACCCCATTCTTTGATTATAAATTGACAGTTGTTGTAGTTTCAACACAGGCCAGGCTCTATAATTACCAATTTGACCACTGTATTTTCAACACATGCAATGTTCTATAATTACCAATTTGACCACTGTATTTTCAGCACAGGCCAGGTTCTATAATTACCAATTTGACCACTGTATTTTCAACACATGCAATGTTCTATAATTACCAATTTGACCACTGTATTTTCAGCACAGGCCAGGTTCTATAATTACCAATTTGACCACTGTATTTTCAACACATGCAATGTTCTATAATTACCAATTTGACCACTGTATTTTCAGCACAGGCCAGGTTCTATAATTACCAATTTGACCACTGTATTTTCAACACATGCAATGTTCTATAATTACCAATTTGACCACTGTATTTTCAGCACAGGCCAGGTTCTATAATTACCAATTTGACCACTGTATTTTCAGCACAGGCCAGGTTCTATAATTACCAATTTGACCACTGTATTTTCAGCATGGGAAGGACGGAGGCCAGTCTGTGCTAACGAAGTTACGATGTGCTGCAGGTCTAGCAGATCTTGCCACTAAAAAGTACAAATCAGCGGCCAAATATTTCCTTCTAGCTAGTTTCGATCACTGTGATTTTCCAGAGGTATATAAATATACATATATCTTTTTTTCACCTATAGACAGGCTTTTGTGTCGGTTTTGGTGTGTAAGAAAGATCAAGTGAACCTAGCGCATCCAAGAGTTGCAGATAAGGAATTCCCATCCAATGGCTGACGATGGCAGAGCCTCGTTCTTTGCACGCATCTTCAGTCCGAGGTGGGATTTCCTGGTCTGCTAGATTCACTTTATCAATTTAAATTTAAGAAAATTATTTATATTTGTATAAATTGATACAAATATATAATTTTTGTAGTTGAGAAGTGCAAAGTTGAAATATATTTATTTGTTTTGTCCCATGCTTCAAAAGTCAAGATCTTGTCACCAACCATGTAATAGCCCTACTAATGTTAAATATTGAAATTGTACGACAGTTTGCCTCTTTATAAATAAACAGTTGGGACCACTGTGGGCAAATGATATCGGCCGTCCAATCAAATTTCCCTCGGGGTTCTCACTGATACTAGAACGCATGTCTAAGCGGTAATCCCCAATTATTTAAGAAATGAATCGCGGGTTGATAGTTTCCATTGGGGTATTAAGTATTAACTACATTGGGTGTGTTTAAGTGTGTCGAGACTGATTATTATTTATTTATTTAAAAAATAAGGATAGTTTTTTATATTAACAATTCTTGTGTATTTATTTGAAAGTAATATCGATCGTACAATTTGGATAGGATTTCGTAATAACAATTTCGATATTAAAGACAGGCTGTCCGATTAGCGCAGTGGTTAGCATGCTTGCTTCTCACCAATGCAACCCGGGTTCGATCCTCGGACCGGGAAGTATGTGAGATGGTACGGTGGTCGCCAGATCGGACAGGTAGGTTTTCTTCGCATACTCCGGTTTCCTCCCACACGAAAGACCACATTTGCGCTTTCATCTGCGCCAACGAGAGAGATTAATATATTGCTTCGTAATCGTTGTAATATAAATAAAGTTTAAACTAATATTAAGACAAGTTAAATTTACCACAGTCACTTTTCCAAGGCATATGATCTTCATAAACATTTCATTGAACCCTGACTTTCGTACCCTTGTGTGGAAAACCAAAAAACATTATACATGTATTGTGATTACTTTATTAATACTACATTAATTGTCAGTCTCATCTGAGTGGATATCGAGCATGTCGTAATCTAAACTGATCACGCGAATATGTATGTTACAGTTATTGTCGCCTCATGATGTGGCCACGTACGGTGCCCTGTGTGCCTTGGCTTCCTTTGACAGACTGGAGCTGCAGAAAAATGTCATATCTAGCAGGTAAGAAAATGCTTGTAGACATTGTAAGGACTGAATTGTGTTGCAGACATTGTAGAGACTGGATTGTGTTGTAGGGACTGGATTGTGTTGTAGACATTGTAGCGACTGGATTGTGTTGTAGACATTGCAGGGACTGGATTGTGTTGTAGACATGCAGGGACTAGATTGTGTTGTAGACATTGTAGGGACTGGATTGTGTTGTAGGGACTGGATTGTGTTGTAGACATTGTAGGGACTGGATTGTGTTGTAGGGACTGGATTGTGTTGTAGACATTGTAGGGACTGGATTGTGTTGTAGACATTGTAGAGACTGTTGTGTTTAGGACTGGATTGTGTTGTAGGGACTGGATTGTGTTGTAGGGACTGGATTGTGTTGTAGACATTGTAGGGACTGGATTGTGTTGTAGACATTGTAGGGACTGGATTGTGTTGTAGACATTGTAGGGACTGGATTGTGTTGTAGGGACTGGATTGTGTTGTAGGGACTGGATTGTGTTGTAGGGACTGGATTGTGTTGTAGACATTGTAGGGACTGGATTGTGTTGTAGGGACTGGATTGTGTTGTAGACATTGTAGAGACTGATTGTGTTGTAGGGACTGATTGTGTTGTAGGGACTGTGGTGTGTAGGGACTGGATTGTGTTGTAGACATTGTAGGGACTGGATTGTGTTGTAGGGACTGGATTGTGTTGTAGACATTGTAGGGACTGTTGTGTTGTAGGGACTGTTGTGTTGTAGACATTGTAGAGACTGTTGTGTTGTAGGGACTGGATTGTGTTGTAGGGACTGGAATGTGTTGTAGAGATTGTAGGGACTGGATTGTGTTGTAGACATTGTAGCGACTGGATTGTGTTGTAGGGACTGGATTGTGTTGCAGACGTTGTAGGGACTGGATTGTGTTGTAGGGACTGTTGTGTTGAGTTGTAGGGACTGTGGTGTTGTAGGGACTGGATTGTGTTGTAGACATTGTAGCGACTGGATTGTGTTGTAGACATTGTAGGGACTGGATTGTGTTGTAGACATTGTAGGGACTGGATTGTGTTGTAGACATTGTAGGGACTGTTGTGTTGTAGGGACTGTTGTGTTGTAGACATTGTAGGGACTGTTGTGTTGTAGGGACTGGATTGTGTTGTAGACATTGTAGGGACTGGATTGTGTTGTAGACATTGTAGGGACTGTGGTGTTGTAGGGACTGTTGTGTTGTAGGGACTGTGGTGTTGTAGGGACTGGATTGTGTTGTAGACATTGTAGGGACTGGATTGTGTTGTAGACATTGTAGGGACTGGATTGTGTTGTAGACATTGTAGAGACTGTGGTGTTGTAGGGACTGTGGTGTTGTAGGGACTGTGGTGTTGTAGGGACTGTTGTGTTGTAGACTGTAGGACTGTTGTGTTGTAGGGACTGGATTGTGTTGTAGACATTGTAGAGACTGGATTGTGTTGTAGGGACTGATTGTGTTGTAGTGGACTGTTGTGTTGTAGGGACTGTTGTGTTGTAGACATTGAGGGACTGTTGTGTTGTAGGGACTGGATTGTGTTGTAGACATTGTAGAGACTGTTGTGTTGTAGGGACTGGATTGTGTTGTAGACATTGTAGAGACTGGATTGTGTTGTAGGGACTGGATTGTGTTGTAGACATTGTAGGGACTGGATTGTGTTGTAGACATTGTAGGGACTGGATTGTGTTGTAGGGACTGGATTGTGTTGTAGACATTGTAGGGACTGGATTGTGTTGTAGACATTGTAGGGACTGGATTGTGTTGTAGACATTGTGGACTGGATTGTGTTTAGACATTGTAGGGACTGGATTGTGTTGTAGACTGTAGGGACTGTTGTGTTGTAGGGACTGTTGTGTTGTAGGGACTGGATTGTGTTGTAGACATTGTAGGGACTGGATTGTGTTGTAGACATTGTAGGGACTGGATTGTGTTGTAGGGACTGGATTGTGTTGTAGACATTGTAGGGACTGGATTGTGTTGTAGGGACTGGATTGTGTTGTAGACATTGTAGGGACTGGATTGTGTTGTAGACATTGAGGGATGGATTGTGTTGTAGGAGGGACTGGATGTGTTGTACATTGTAGGGACTGGATTGTGTTGTAGGGACTGGATTGTGTGTAGACATTGTAGGGACTGGATTGTGTTGTAGACATTGTAGGGACTGGATTGTGTTGTAGGACTGGATTGTGTTGTAGACATTGTAGGACTGGATTGTGTTGTAGGGACTGGATTGTGTTGTAGGGACTGGATTGTGTTGAGACATTGTAGGGACTGGATTGTGTTGTAGACATTGTAGGGACTGGATTGTGTTGTAGACATTGTAGGGACTGGATTGTGTTGTAGACATTGTAGGACTGGATTGTGTTGTAGACATTGTAGGGACTGGATTGTGTTGTAGGGACTGGATTGTGTTGTAGACATTGTAGGGACTGGATTGTGTTGTAGCGACTGGATTGTGTTGTAGACATTGTAGGGACTGGATTGTGTTGTAGGGACTGATTGTGTTGTAGGGACTGGATTGTGTTGTAGACATTGTAGGGACTGGATTGTGTTGTAGACATTGTAGGGACTGGATTGTGTTGTAGAGACTGGATTGTGTTGTAGGGACTGGATTGTGTTGTAGACATTGTAGAGACTGGATTGTGTTGTAGGGACTGGATTGTGTTGTAGGGACTGGATTGTGTTGTAGACATTGTAGGACGGATTGTGTTGTAGGGACTGGATTGTGTTGTAGGGACTGGATTGTGTTGTAGACATTGTAGGGACTGGATTGTGTTGTAGGTTGTAGGACTGGATTGTGTTGTAGACATTGTAGGGACTGGATTGTGTTGTAGGACATTGTTGTAGGACTGGATTGTGTTGTAGACATTGTAGGACTGGATTGTGTTGTAGACATTGTAGCGACTGGATTGTGTTGTAGACATTGTAGGGACTGGATTGTGTTGTAGGGACTGGATTGTGTTGTAGACATTGTAGGGACTGGATTGTGTTGTAGCGACTGGATTGTGTTGTAGACATTGTAGAGACTGGATTGTGTTGTAGGGACTGGATTGTGTTGTAGGGACTGGATTGTGTTGTAGACATTGTAGGGACTGGATTGTGTTGTAGACATTGTAGGGACTGGATTGTGTTGTAGACATTGTAGCGACTGGATTGTGTTGTAGACATTGTAGCGACTGGATTGTGTTGTAGACATTGTAGGGACTGGATTGTGTTGTAGGGACTGGATTGTGTTGTAGACATTGTAGGGACTGGATTGTGTTGTAGCGACTGGATTGTGTTGTAGACATTGTAGAGACTGGATTGTGTTGTAGGGACTGGATTGTGTTGTAGGGACTGGATTGTGTTGCAGACATTGTAGGGACTGGATTGTGTTGTAGACATTGTAGGGACTGGATTGTGTTGTAGACATTGTAGCGACTGGATTGTGTTGTAGACATTGTAGCGACTGGATTGTGTTGTAGACATTGTAGGGACTGGATTGTGTTGTAGACATTGTAGCGACTGGATTGTGTTGTAGACATTGTAGGGACTGGATTGTGTTGTAGACATTGTAGAGACTGGATTGTGTTGTAGACATTGTAGAGACTGGATTGTGTTGTAGACATTGTAGAGACTGGATTGTCTTGTAGACATTGTAGAGACTGGATTGTGTTGTAGGACATTGTAGTGACTGGATTGTGTTGTAGGGACTGGATTGTGTTGTAGACATTGTAGCGACTGGATTGTGTTGTAGGGACTGGATTGTGTTGTAGCGACTGGATTTTGTTGTAGACATTGTAGGGACTGGATTGTGTTGTAGACATTGTAGCGACTGGATTGTGTTGTAGACATTGTAGGGACTGGATTGTGTTGTAGACATTGTAGCGACTGGATTGTGTTGTAGGGACTGGATTGTGTTGTAGACATTGTAGGGACTGGATTGTGTTGTAGACATTGTAGGGACTGGATTGTGTTGTAGGGACTGGATTGTGTTGTAGACATTGTAGGAACTGGATTGTGTTGTAGAGATTGTAGGGACTGGATTGTGTTGTAGGGACTGGATTGTGTTGTAGACATTGTAGAGACTGGATTGTGTTGTAGACATTGTAGGGACTGGATTGTGTTGTAGACATTGTAGCGACTGGATTGTGTTGTAGGGACTGGATTGTGTTGCAGACATTGTAGGGACTGGATTGTGTTGTAGACATTGTAGGACTGGATTGTGTTGTAGGGACTGGATTGTGTTGCAGACGTTGTAGGGACTGGATTGTGTTGTAGGGACTGGATTGTGTTGTAGACATTGTAGGGACTGGATTGTGTTGTAGACATTGTAGCGACTGGATTGTGTTGTAGACATTGTAGGGACTGGATTGTGTTGTAGACATTGTAGCGACTGGATTGTGTTGTAGACATTGTAGGGACTGGATTGTGTTGTAGACATTGTAGGGACTGGATTGTGTTGTAGACAGTGTAGAGACTGGATTGTGTTGTAGACATTGTAGAGACTGGATTGTGTTGTAGACATTGTAGAGACTGGATTGTGTTGTAGACATTGTAGAGACTGGATTGTGTTGTAGGGACTGGATTGTGTTGTAGGGACTGGATTGTGTTGTAGACATTGTAGCGACTGGATTGTGTTGTAGCGACTGGATTGTGTTGTAGACATTGTAGGGACTGGATTGTGTTGTAGGGACTGGATTGTGTTGTAGACATTGTAGCGACTGGATTGTGTTGTAGACATTGTAGGGACTGGATTGTGTTGTAGCGGACTGGATTGTGTTGTAGACATTGTAGGACTGGATTGTGTTGTAGACATTGTAGAGACTGGATTGTGTTGTAGGGACTGGATTGTGTTGTAGGGACTGGATTGTGTTGTAGACATGTAGGGACTGGATTGTGTTGTAGACATTGTAGCGACTGGATTGTGTGTAGGGACTGGATTGTGTTGTAGGGACTGGATTGTGTTGTAGACATTGTAGGGACTGGATTGTGTTGTAGCGACTGGATTGTGTTGTAGACATTGTAGGGACTGGATTGTGTTGTAGACATTGTAGCGACTGGATTGTGTTGTAGACATTGTAGGACTGGTGTGTTGTAGAGACTGGATTGTGTTGTAGGGACTGGATTGTGTTGTAGACATTGTAGAGACTGGATTGTGTTGTAGGGACTGGATTGTGTTGTAGGGACTGGATTGTGTTGTAGACATTGTAGCGACTGGATTGTGTTGTAGTGACTGGATTGTGTTGTAGCGACTGGATTGTGTTGTAGACATTGTAGGGACTGGATTGTGTTGTAGGGACTGGATTGTGTTGTAGACATTGTAGCGACTGGATTGTGTTGTAGACATTGTAGGGACTGGATTGTGTTGTAGGGACTGGATTGTGTTGTAGACATTGTAGGGACTGGATTGTGTTGTAGGACTGGATTGTGTTGTAGCGACTGGATTGTGTTGTAGACATTGTAGAGACTGGATTGTGTTGTAGACATTGTAGAGACTGGATTGTGTTGTAGACATTGTAGAGACTGGATTGTGTTGTAGACATTGTAGAGACTGGATTGTGTTGTAGGGACTGGATTGTGTTGTAGACATTGTAGCGACTGGATTGTGTTGTAGGGACTGGATTGTGTTGTAGCGACTGGATTGTGTTGTAGACATTGTAGGGACTGGATTGTGTTGTAGGGACTGGATTGTGTTGTAGACATTGTAGCGACTGGATTGTGTTGTAGACATTGTAGGGACTGGATTGTGTTGTAGACATTGTAGCGACTGGATTGTGTTGTAGCGACTGGATTGTGTTGTAGCATTGTAGGGAGGATTGTGTTGTAGGACTGGATTGTGTTGTAGACATTGTAGGACTAGTTGTAGGGACTGGATTGTGTTGTAGACATTGTAGCGACTGGATTGTGTTGTAGACATTGTAGGGACTGGATTGTGTTGTAGGGACTGGATTGTGTTGTAGACATTGTAGGGACTGGATTGTGTTGTAGACATTGTAGGACTGGATTGTGTTGTAGACATTGTAGGGACTGGATTGTGTTGTAGACATTGTAGCGACTGGATTGTGTTGTAGACATTGTAGGGACTGGATTGTGTTGTAGACATTGTAGAGACTGGATTGTGTTGTAGACATTGTAGAGACTGGATTGTGTTGTAGACATTGTAGAGACTGGATTGTGTTGTAGACATTGTAGAGACTGGATTGTGTTGTAGGGACTGGATTGTGTGTAGGGACTGGATTGTGTTGTAGACATTGTAGGACTGGATTGTGTTGTAGCGACTGGATTGTGTTGTAGACATTGTAGGACTGGATTGTGTTGTAGACATTGTAGCGACTGGATTGTGTTGTAGACATTGTAGGGACTGGATTGTGTTGTAGACATTGTAGGACTGGATTGTGTTGTAGGACTGGATTGTGTTGTAGACATTGTAGGACTGGATTGTCTGTAGGGACTGGATTGTGTTGTAGACATTGTAGGGACTGGATTGTGTTGTAGACATTGTAGGGACTGGATTGTGTTGTAGAGACTGGATTGTGTTGTAGGGACTGGATTGTGTTGTAGACATTGTAGAGACTGGATTGTGTTGTAGGGACTGGATTGTGTTGTAGTGACTGGATTGTGTTGCAGACATTGTAGGGACTGGATTGTGTTGTAGGGACTGGATTGTGTTGTAGGGACTGGATTGTGTTGCAGACATTGTAGGGACTGGATTGTGTTGTAGAGATTGTAGGGACTGGATTGTGTTGTAGGGACTGGATTGTGTTGTAGACATTGTAGAGACTGGATTGTGTTGTAGACATTGTAGGGACTGGATTGTGTTGTAGACATTGTAGCGACTGGATTGTGTTGTAGGGACTGGATTGTGTTGTAGACATTGTAGGGACTGGATTGTGTTGTAGGACTGGAGTTGTGATTGTAGGGACTGGATTGTGTTGTAGACATTGTAGCGACTGGATTGTGTTGTAGAGACTGGATTGTGTTGTAGGGACTGGATTGTGTTGTAGACAGTGGACTGGATTGTGTTGTAGAGACTGGATTGTGTTGTAGGGACTGGATTGTGTTGTAGGGACTGGATTGTGTTGTAGACATTGTAGCGACTGGATTGTGTTGTAGTGACTGGATTGTGTTGTAGCGACTGGATTGTGTTGTAGACATTGTAGGGACTGGATTGTGTTGTAGGGACTGGATTGTGTTGTAGACATTGTAGCGACTGGATTGTGTTGTAGACATTGTAGGGACTGGATTGTGTTGTAGGGACTGGATTGTGTTGTAGACATTGTAGGGACTGGATTGTGTTGTAGGGACTGGATTGTGTTGTAGGACTGGATTGTGTTGTAGACATTGTAGGGACTGGATTGTGTTGTAGACATTGTAGAGACTGGATTGTGTTGTAGACATTGTAGAGACTGGATTGTGTTGTAGACATTGTAGAGACTGGATTGTGTTGTAGGGACTGGATTGTGTTGTAGACATTGTAGCGACTGGATTGTGTTGTAGGGACTGGATTGTGTTGTAGCGACTGGATTGTGTTGTAGACATTGTAGGGACTGGATTGTGTTGTAGGGACTGGATTGTGTTGTAGACATTGTAGCGACTGGATTGTGTTGTAGACATTGTAGGGACTGGATTGTGTTGTAGACATTGTAGCGACTGGATTGTGTTGTAGCGACTGGATTGTGTTGTAGGCATTGTAGGGACTGGATTGTGTTGTAGACATTGTAGCGACTGGATTGTGTTGTAGACATTGTAGGGACTGGATTGTGTTGTAGACATTGTAGCGACTGGATTGTGTTGTAGACATTGTAGGGACTGGATTGTGTTGTAGACATTGTAGAGACTGGATTGTGTTGTAGACATTGTAGGGACTGGATTGTGTTGTAGACATTGTAGCGACTGGATTGTGTTGTAGACATTGTAGGGACTGGATTGTGTTGTAGACATTGTAGAGACTGGATTGTGTTGTAGACATTGTAGAGACTGGATTGTGTTGTAGACATTGTAGAGACTGGATTGTGTTGTAGGGACTGGATTGTGTTGTAGGGACTGGATTGTGTTGTAGACATTGTAGCGACTGGATTGTGTTGTAGGGACTGGATTGTGTTGTAGCGACTGGATTTTGTTGTAGACATTGTAGGGACTGGATTGTGTTGTAGACATTGTAGCGACTGGATTGTGTTGTAGACATTGTAGGGACTGGATTGTGTTGTAGACATTGTAGCGACTGGATTGTGTTGTAGCGACTGGATTGTGTTGTAGACATTGTAGGGACTGGATTGTCTTGTAGGGACTGGATTGTGTTGTAGACATTGTAGCGACTGGATTGTGTTGTAGACATTGTAGGGACTGGATTGTGTTGTAGAGACTGGATTGTGTTGTAGGGACTGGATTGTGTTGTAGACATTGTAGAGACTGGATTGTGTTGTAGGGACTGGATTGTGTTGTAGTGACTGGATTGTGTTGCAGACATTGTAGGGACTGGATTGTGTTGTAGGGACTGAATTGTGTTGTAGGGACTGGATTGTGTTGCAGACATTGTAGGAACTGGATTGTGTTGTAGAGATTGTAGGGACTGGATTGTGTTGTAGGGACTGGATTGTGTTGTAGACATTGTAGAGACTGGATTGTGTTGTAGACATTGTAGGGACTGGATTGTGTTGTAGACATTGTAGCGACTGGAATGTGTTGTAGGGACTGGATTGTGTTGCAGACATTGTAGGGACTGGATTGTGTTGTAGGGACTGGAATGTGTTGTAGAGATTGTAGGGACTGGATTGTGTTGTAGACATTGTAGCGACTGGATTGTGTTGTAGGGACTGGATTGTGTTGCAGACATTGTAGGGACTGGATTGTGTTGTAGGGACTGGATTGTGTTGTAGGGACTGGATTGTGTTGCAGACGTTGTAGGGACTGGATTGTGTTGTAGGGACTGGATTGTGTTGTAGGGACTGGATTGTGTTGTAGACATTGTAGGGACTGGATTGTGTTGTAGACATTGTAGGGACTGGATTGTGTTGTAGCGACTGGATTGTGTTGTAGACATTGTAGGGACTGGATTGTGTTGTAGACATTGTAGCGACTGGATTGTGTTGTAGACATTGTAGGGACTGGATTGTGTTGTAGAGACTGGATTGTGTTGTAGGGACTGGATTGTGTTGTAGACATTGTAGAGACTGGATTGTGTTGTAGGGACTGGATTGTGTTGTAGGGACTGGATTGTGTTGTAGACATTGTAGCGACTGGATTGTGTTGTAGTGACTGGATTGTGTTGTAGCGACTGGATTGTGTTGTAGACATTGTAGGGACTGGATTGTGTTGTAGGGACTGGATTGTGTTGTAGACATTGTAGCGACTGGATTGTGTTGTAGACATTGTAGGGACTGGATTGTGTTGTAGACATTGTAGCGACTGGATTGTGTTGTAGACATTGTAGGGACTGGATTGTGTTGTAGACATTGTAGAGACTGGATTGTGTTGTAGACATTGTAGGGACTGGATTGTGTTGTAGACATTGTAGAGACTGGATTGTGTTGTAGACATTGTAGAGACTGGATTGTGTTGTAGACATTGTAGAGACTGGATTGTGTTGTAGACATTGTAGAGACTGGATTGTGTTGTAGGGACTGGATTGTGTTGTAGACATTGTAGCGACTGGATTGTGTTGTAGGGACTGGATTGTGTTGTAGCGACTGGATTGTGTTGTAGACATTGTAGGGACTGGATTGTGTTGTAGGGACTGGATTGTGTTGTAGACATTGTAGCGACTGGATTGTGTTGTAGACATTGTAGGGACTGGATTGTGTTGTAGACATTGTAGCGACTGGATTGTGTTGTAGCGACTGGATTGTGTTGTAGGCATTGTAGGGACTGGATTGTGTTGTAGCGACTGGATTGTGTTGTAGACATTGTAGTGACTGGATTGCGTTGTAGGGACCGGATTGTGTTGTAGACATTGTAGCGACTGGATTGTGTTGTAGACATTGTAGGGACTGGATTGTGTTGTAGGGACTGGATTGTGTTGTAGACATTGTAGGGACTGGATTGTGTTGTAGACATTGTAGGGACTGGATTGTGTTGTAGACATTGTAGAGACTGGATTGTGTTGTAGACATTGTAGAGACTGGATTGTGTTGTAGACATTGTAGAGACTGGATTGTGTTGTAGGGACTGGATTGTGTTGTAGGGACTGGATTGTGTTGTAGACATTGTAGCGACTGGATTGTGTTGTAGCGACTGGATTGTGTTGTAGACATTGTAGGGACTGGATTGTGTTGTAGACATTGTAGCGACTGGATTGTGTTGTAGACATTGTAGGGACTGGATTGTGTTGTAGACATTGTAGCGACTGGATTGTGTTGTAGACATTGTAGGGACTGGATTGTGTTGTAGAGACTGGATTGTGTTGTAGGGACTGGATTGTGTTGTAGACATTGTAGAGACTGGATTGTGTTGTAGGGACTGGATTGTGTTGTAGTGACTGGATTGTGTTGCAGACATTGTAGGGACTGGATTGTGTTGTAGGGACTGAATTGTGTTGTAGGGACTGGATTGTGTTGCAGACATTGTAGGAACTGGATTGTGTTGTAGAGATTGTAGGGACTGGATTGTGTTGTAGGGACTGGATTGTGTTGTAGACATTGTAGAGACTGGATTGTGTTGTAGACATTGTAGGGACTGGATTGTGTTGTAGACATTGTAGCGACTGGAATGTGTTGTAGGGACTGGATTGTGTTGCAGACATTGTAGGGACTGGATTGTGTTGTAGGGACTGGAATGTGTTGTAGAGATTGTAGGGACTGGATTGTGTTGTAGACATTGTAGCGACTGGATTGTGTTGTAGGGACTGGATTGTGTTGCAGACATTGTAGGGACTGGATTGTGTTGTAGGGACTGGATTGTGTTGTAGGGACTGGATTGTGTTGCAGACGTTGTAGGGACTGGATTGTGTTGTAGGGACTGGATTGTGTTGTAGACATTGTAGGGACTGGATTGTGTTGTAGACATTGTAGGGACTGGATTGTGTTGTAGCGACTGGATTGTGTTGTAGACATTGTAGGGACTGGATTGTGTTGTAGACATTGTAGCGACTGGATTGTGTTGTAGGACTGGATTGTGTTGTAGGGACTGGATTGTGTTGTAGACATTGTAGGGACTGGATTGTGTTGTAGACATTGTAGCGACTGGATTGTGTTGTAGACATTGTAGCGACTGGATTGTGTTGTAGACATTGTAGGGACTGGATTGTGTTGTAGACATTGTAGAGACTGGATTGTGTTGTAGGGACTGGATTGTGTTGTAGACATTGTAGAGACTGGATTGTGTTGTAGACATTGTAGAACTGGATTGTGTTGTAGACATTGTAGAGACTGGATTGTGTTGTAGACATTGTAGAGACTGGATTGTGTTGTAGGGACTGGATTGTGTTGTAGACATTGTAGCGACTGGATTGTGTTGTAGGGACTGGATTGTGTTGTAGCGACTGGATTGTGTTGTAGACATTGTAGGGACTGGATTGTGTTGTAGGGACTGGATTGTGTTGTAGACATTGTAGCGACTGGATTGTGTTGTAGACATTGTAGGGACTGGATTGTGTTGTAGACATTGTAGCGACTGGATTGTGTTGTAGCGACTGGATTGTGTTGTAGGCATTGTAGGGACTGGATTGTGTTGTAGCGACTGGATTGTGTTGTAGACATTGTAGTGACTGGATTGCGTTGTAGGGACCGGATTGTGTTGTAGACATTGTAGCGACTGGATTGTGTTGTAGACATTGTAGGGACTGGATTGTGTTGTAGGGACTGGATTGTGTTGTAGACATTGTAGGGACTGGATTGTGTTGTAGCGACTGGATTGTGTTGTAGACATTGTAGAGACTGGATTGTGTTGTAGGGACTGGATTGTGTTGTAGGGACTGGATTGTGTTGCAGACATTGTAGGGACTGGATTGTGTTGTAGACATTGTAGGGACTGGATTGTGTTGTAGACATTGTAGCGACTGGATTGTGTTGTAGACATTGTAGCGACTGGATTGTGTTGTAGACATTGTAGGGACTGGATTGTGTTGTAGGGACTGGATTGTGTTGTAGACATTGTTGCGACTGGATTGTGTTGTAGACATTGTAAGGACTGGATTGTGTTGTAGAGACTGGATTGTGTTGTAGGGACTGGATTGTGTTGTAGACATTGTAGAGACTGGATTGTGTTGTAGGGACTGGATTGTGTTGTAGGGACTGGATTGTGTTGCAGACATTGTAGGGACTGGATTGTGTTGTAGGGACTGGATTGTGTTGTAGGGACTGGATGTAGGGACTGGATTGTGTTGTAGGGACTGGATTGTGTTGCAGACATTGTAGGAACTGGATTGTGTTGTAGAGATTGTAGGGACTGGATTGTGTTGTAGGGACTGGATTGTGTTGTAGACATTGTAGAGACTGGATTGTGTTGTAGACATTGTAGGGACTGGATTGTGTTGTAGACATTGTAGCGACTGGATTGTGTTGTAGGGACTGGATTGTGTTGAGACATTGTAGGGACTGGATTGTGTTGTAGAGATTGTAGGGACTGGATTGTGTTGTAGACATTGTAGCGACTGGATTGTGTTGTAGGGACTGGATTGTGTTGCAGACATTGTAGGGACTGGATTGTGTTGTAGGGACTGGATTGTGTTGTAGGGACTGGATTGTGTTGCAGACGTTGTAGGGACTGGATTGTGTTGTAGGAACTGGATTGTGTTGTAGACATTGTAGGGACTGGATTGTGTTGTAGACATTGTAGCAACTGGATTGTGTTGTAGACATTGTAGGGACTGGATTGTGTTGTAGACAGTGTAGAGACTGGATTGTGTTGTAGGGACTGGATTGTGTTGTAGACATTGTAGGGACTGTGTTGTAGGGATTGGATTGTGTTGTAGACATTGCAGGGACTGGATTGTGTTGTAGACATTGTAGGGACTGGATTGTGTTGTAGGGACTGGATTGTGTTGTAGACATTGTAGGGACTGGATTGTGTTGTAGACATTGCAGGGACTGGATTGTGTTGTAGACATTGTAGGGACTGGATTGTGTTGTAGAGACTGGATTGTGTTGTAGACATTGTAGGGACTGGATTGTGTTGTAGGGACTGGATTGTGTTGTAGACATTGTAGGGACTGGATTGTGTTGTAGACATTGTAGCGACTGGATTCTGGTGGACATTTCACTTACAGGACGAACACCCTACCGACTGAACTAGCCAGACCGATTACACATCTCCCAAATGGTGACTAGTGGAAGTCGTGATAGCTCAGTGGATGCCCGTTCGCTTCAGGTGTGAAAGGTCCGGAGTTTGAGCCCCGCTGGAGCCGTTACGATTGTGCCCTTAGGCAAGGCATTTAATTTCATCGTTGCCTCTTCTCTCTCCCTCATGGCGATGGATTCCATCAGGAATGAGGTATCAAGAGTGATTAATATAAGTTGTATGAACTTGTTTCGCAATCGAGCTCAAATAAATTTGTAGAAACTAAATGGTGACTATGTCTGTACTGCGACATTGATAATATAGAAATTAAACTTTTGTAGAAAGTTTTGCTCCTGTTGATAACCAGTAATTTCCTATGTCATGACTACAGATCACGGAAGAACTTTGTATACACAGTAGCAAGTTAACTTTGTGTTTTCTTTGCTGCAATGTATTATGGTTGCTTTTGTTAGTGAAGAGTGATTTGTAGTGATACACAAGTCTGCATCATTCAACAGCTGTGTCGATACTCTGTGAGCAAGTTCATTCAATTACTATTGTTCAAAGTTGGTCATAATTTAATACTTTAATGTTTTTGATAATCAGTCATTTACTTAGATATAACTAGAAATGAAAGAACAGTTTTGTTGGTACTCAAACAAGTTCCTTGTTGTCTTGATTGTGTTCAACTTGATCACGATTAGCTTAGTGGTTAGCTCGCTCGCTTCTCACCAAAGCAACCCGGGTTTGATCCTCGGACCGGGAAGTATGTGAGGTGGTACGGTGGTCGCCAGATCGGACAGGTGGGTTTTCTCCAGGTAATCCGGTTTCTTCCCACACGAATGACCACATTCATCTATGCCAACGAGAGTGATTAATATAACTTGCGTCACAATTGTTGTAAAATAAATAAAGTTTAACTTTTTTAACTTGACCACGGTGCATATTTCAATGAACAGTGTATTATTCCGATGACTAGCCAGTTACATTGGTAAGCTAGCTCTTTAGTTCAATTTCAAGAAAACGTAAATATAGCTCGCAAGTTCTACTGATGTGTACAGTGTAATGTGCCTTGTTTGTTTTCAGTTCCTTCAAGTTGTTTTTGGAGCTAGAACCCCAACTTCGTGATATTATCCACAAATTTTATGAATCCAGTTATGCAGCGTGTCTTCGATTACTTGCTGAATTAAGGGTAACACTTGTTATATGAGACTATCTTTATGATTAATCCCTTATATTCTGGACCCTTTTCAGACAGGGATCTCTGAATATCCGGACATATGATCAGATATCCACTTTTGTATTACCTTGTCTCACCATCCAATATAATGGTTATAATCCAATATATGTATCCTGCACAACTCTCAGCACTACCAGGAGAAGGTTTATATACAATATAATGGTTGTAATCCAATATATGTATCCTGCACAACTCACAGCACTACCAGCACTAACAGCACTAACAGCACTACCAGGAGATGGTTTATATACAATATAATGGTTATAATCCAATATATGTATCCTGCACAACTCTCAGCACTACCAGCACTACCAGGAGAAGGTTTATATAAGCATTATATAAGACTCGGTCTTTCATTCTCTGTATTTTGATGTGTGTAATGTATGCATTGTTCAATATGTACTAGAATGGGATATAAAATATGTTTAAGCTCTATATAAATATTGTTTATATATATAATTACGTAACATTAGTGACATACCGGTAATATGTTTTTTGACCAATGAGTATCACTTGTATATGTTTTTGACCAATGAGTATCACTTGTATATGTTTTTGACCAATGAGTATCACTTGTATATGTTTTTGACCAACGAGTATCACTTGTATGTGTTTTTGACCAACGAGTATCACTTGTATATGTTCTCTCTCTCTGTTTTCAGGACACATTATACTTAGATCTATACCTAGTTCCACATGTAAATACATTGTACTCCCAAATTAGAAACCGAGCATTATGCCAGGTATGTATTCCCTGCATGTCCTCATTCAACTCTAGAAATGTTCTTGTCACATAAAATATGATTCATTGTGCACAATTTTGGGAAGTTATTTGGTTAGGTAGATGCTATAAGGCATGCCTTTTTGTGGATTTGTTGTCTGTTTGGAGATGGATGTTCAATGGATAAGCCATCATGATTGGCCACCTTTGCTTTAGCCACACTCATGACGGGGAGTGCAAATTTAGACTCGCATACTCGCGAAGTGGCAGTCAAAATTTCAGGTTGCGAATTGTTAATTCATGCACTCGCATATTTCTATAAGTCAATAAAAATAAATATTTTGAAACTAGAATACATTTACTTGATCATCATTTCCATCAATTTTCGCATTGTTTGAACAGGAAGATATAAACTGAAATGTATCACCGTTTCGATGTAAACAGTTTCAGCAATACTCATATAGGTTGTAAATATGTGTGACGTAATTAAATGATTTATAGTCCGACGCTTGAGATTTGTTAATGGGAAACCATTCAAAGCTCTATGTGGTAAGAGAGTGGAGGACAATGTGACCGAGTGACAACTCGCTAGCATTGTCGCTTAGTCCTACTAGGGCAGCTTCTTTATTGTCAGGAAGTTCTACAGGTCAGTGGTTCCACCCAGATGCCTTCCAAAATGACATGGCAATGCAGAATGACTAACATTGTGCCTCTCACCACCCCTGACTGGGCTTGAGTCTACTATGCCATCTTCTTGCATGTCAGGAAGCTATACAGGTCAGTGGTTCTTCCCAGGTGATTTCCAAAATGTCAAAACAATAATTATGTCGATAACTGGGATATTCCTCCACCATGTAAGTGTGTTATAACTTATTAGCTGTTGGTATGACCCGTACATAGAAACATTACAGAAGAGAGAATTGTAACAATAATTTATCTTACAGTACTTTAGTCCATACCTGTCGGCCGAAATGTCCAAGATGGCAGTAGCGTTCAACACGTCTGTTTTAGATCTAGAAGATGAACTCATGCAGCTTATATTAGATGGTCAAATCAATGCTAGAATAGATTCTCATAGCAAGGTATGTTTTATACAGCTAGTTTTTATTATATTCACTTTCATCCTGAATTAAACAAAGTATATTGACAATTATTATTTACTTGCACCGTGTACCATTCACACAATTGTCTTCAACTAGGATAGAGAACATCAATCATCCGCAGTGAACCCTGTACGCATATTGGTGCATCTAAAAAAATTATATAGGATGTGCATTTGGATGCCAACAGATATCACAAAGACGCCAATATTCAACATTTGAGTTTATTCTGAAGATAATCAGTATATTGTTCTAATCTGTTCTTCTTATCATACATTTCTGTCAAACTGTTCGCCTCCGTGGTCGAGTGGTTACGGTCGCTGACTTGTATACCACTGTAACCTATCATCACTGATGGTCACGGGTTCGAGCCCCGCTCAGGCCGTGTCTCATTTATATGAAAAAGTTTGCAGTTTCTTACGGAGGTTGGTGCACCAAAGTACTGGTTAACCGCTGGAGCCTGCCCAGGAAAAGTGTTGTTAAGTAAACTGCCCGCCGGCGATACAGCCCGAAATGGTGCTGATGCAGGCGTAAAACCCGAAATATAACATAACAAATAACATCGTAATACCAATCAACAGAAAAAGTTGTGTTCCGGAGTATTTTTATATCAAGATTACATTATGTATAAATAAAATCAAGGCACTGTAAATGGAGATACACGATACGGGCAGGCTCCTGTATCGGAGAATGACAGTTTTCACAAATCATGGAAACTGATAATGGAGGCTAGTGTGTGAACAGGTTGATTTGCACACCAATGAAATGAGCCTGTGGCTAAAATCTATTGAAATAATTTATGTTAATCACACAGAAGCCTTTGCCCGCTCAGCTGTTGAGGCTTGACCGTGGCATGTACCCCCCCCCCCCCCAACGTAGTAAAGATGCATTTTTGAGTTCCAAAGATAAATATTTTGATAAAAGCAACATGTTTTGGCTGTGATTTTTATCTCAGAATATAACGGTTACATTGTTTGTAACCAGATGTGCTTCCATTGATCCTATTGTGTTTCATTTATGTTTTTATGCTAAAGCCTTGTATCTGTTTTAAGGTTTTATATGCAAAAGACACTGATCAACGCAGCACGACCTTTGAGAAGTCGTTCATTATGGGACAGGAATACCAGAGGAGAACAAAAGCTCTTATACTTAGATCAGCTGTATTAAAAAACCAAATTAATGTAAAGGTTCGTGTTTACAATATTTCAAAGTGTTTGTGTTATAATACAAAGTGTGATCAAATAATGATGATTGGCTGCTCACAAACACAATGGTCAGTTACTTCCCCCTGAATGAGGACATTGGTCAGTTACTTCCCCCTGAATGAGGGACATTGATCAGTTACTTCCCCCTGAATGAGGGACATTGGTCAGTTACTTCCCCTGAATGAGGGACATTGGTCAGTTACTTCCCCCTGGATGAGGGACATTGGTCAGTTACTTCCCCCTGATGAGGGACATTGGTCAGTTACTTCCCCCTGAATGAGGGACATTGGTCAGTTGCTTCCCCCTGAATGAGAGACATTGGTCAGTTACTTCCCCCTGAATGAGGGACATTGGTCAGTTACTTACCCTGAATGAGGGACATTGGTCAGTTACTTCCCCCTGAATGAGGGACATTGGTCAGTTACTTCCCCCTGAATGAGGACATTGGTCAGTTGCTTCCCCCTGAATGAGAGACATTGGTCAGTTACTTCCCTCTGAATGAGTGACATTGGTCCGTTACTTCCCCTGAATGAGGTACATTGGTCAGTTACTTCCCCCTGAATGAAGGACATTGGTCAGTTACTTCCCCCTGAATGAGGGACATTGGTCAGTTACTTCCCCCTGCACGAGGGACATTGGTCAGTTACTTCCCCTGAATGAGGGACATTGGTCAGTTACTTCCCCCTGAATGAGAGACATTGGTCAGTTACTTCCCCTGAATGAGGGACATTGGTCAGTTACTTCCCCCTGAATGAGTAACATTGGTCAGTTACTTCCCCTGAATGAGGGACATTGGTCAGTTACTTCCCCCTGGATGACCGACATTGGTCAGTTACTTCCCCTGAATGAGGGACATTGGTCAGTTACTTCCCCCTGGATGACCGACATTGGTCAGTTACTTCCCCCTGGATGAGCGACATTGGTCAGTTACTTCCCCTGAATAGTCTTTGAAAAGGATAGGTCTTTATAATTGGTTTCCTCTGTGTTCATTGTGATTTCCTTTTCACAAGATTTTAACAATTTTCATTAATTCTCTATTTTATACTTATTAAATTGTTTAATCTCGACAGCTATTGCTGTAAAAAATTGTTATCAATTAACATGATTTTGACAAAATCACATTTAGACCTGGATGCGTGTAGTTAATGGTGTTATAAGATGTGCTATATCTCCCTCTTCTATCACTAGTTTTACCTCTGTCTCAGCTGCCATCTCATTACATCTATTTAGTATCTCTTTGTCTAGCAGTTTGATATCTTGCAGTTTGGCCACTTGTATACATTGCAGTGAAAATTGTCATGTCTCTTCATTCTCTTATAAAATGTGTGTGTGTTTTTTCAGTGTCCACCTAGAGAAGGTGGTCAAGGTGGGGAGATGTCAATAGCCCCAGGGAATGCATCCTCTGCAAGGAACTGATCTAGACTGAATGTTGGATAGTACAAGTCTTTCATGCTTATACAAGGCTCCAGACCGCAAACATACCATACCGTCGGTTCCATTCCGGTGCAGCATGTGCCTGCTTGAGACGATCTCCGCTAGTGTGCACGGTCGAGATAGTATGCAAGTGTGGAATGGCAATTATAGCAATTTATTTATTGTCTGGATTTGGAATAGAGAGAAGAGCATAAAAGGCTGCCAATGAAAGCATACAGCATCTAAAGTTTGTGTTCAGATGGTGTGTGGCTACTCGAGTACATCTTTACATTTTATTGGCGGATTGAGAGTTGGCTAAAATGTTACTTAGACTGATTGTTAAGCTAGTCCAGCGAGGAAGTACAACTTACGTGAACAAAACTGACTATGATGAGAACATGTCTTGTTGCATAGCTGACAATATACATAGCTGTACAGGACAGCTTGTATTATTATATCTCCACCCCACACAGAGGTCGTACTGAAACTGCATCCATTGTCTATCCACAAAATGTACTTCTGCAGTACATCTCGATTAATTAGCTAGCCGCGTTTACAAAGCGTATCGAAATGATCAGCACCAGGCCTAGTTTGTCATTTCGGCGTCCCTACGGCTAGGGTTGGTCAGATCCAAGTCTTAATTGGTCATATCAGCGTCCCTATGGCTAGGGTTGGTCAGATCCAAGTATTAATTGGTCATATCGGCGTCCCTATGGCTAGGGTTGCTTTTAAATGTAAAAATCATTTTGTCCATACTATTTCTGCTAAGCATCTTACCGGATTTCACCAGTACTTTCACACGATAACCACGACCATGTCTAGTTGTGTATATCGTTTTCATGTTCCCACTACCAATACAATATGCACTATCAATACATACATCGAGCGAACAATATATACACCATACATACGTCGAGCGAACAATATATACACTATCCATACATACGTCGAGCGAACAATATATACACTATCCATCCATACGTCGAGCGAACAATATATACACTATCCATCCATACGTCGAGCGAACAATATATACACTATCCATCCATACGTCGAGCGAACAATATATACACTATCCATCCATACGTCGAGCGAACAATATATACACTATCCATACATACGTCGAGCGAACATATACACTATCCATCCATACGTCGAGCAAACAATATATACACTATCCATCCATCGTCGAGCAAACAATATATACACTATCCATCCATACGTCGAGCAACACATATATACACTATCCATCCATACGTCGAGCGAACAATATATACACTATCCATCCATACGTCGAGCAAACAATATATACACTATCCATCCATACGTCGAGCGAACAATATATACACTATCCATCCATACGTCGAGCGAACAATATATACACTATCCATCCATACGTCGAGCGAACAATATATACACTATCCATCCATACGTCGAGCGAACAATATATACACTATCCATCCATACGTCGAGCGAACAATATATACACTATCCATACATACGTCGAGCGAACAATATATACACTATCCATCCATACGTCGAGCGAACAATATATACACTATCCATCCATACGTCGAGCGAACAATATATACACTATCCATCCATACGTCGAGCGAACAATATATACACTATCCATACATACGTCGAGCGAACAATATATACACTATCCATCCATACGTCGAGCGAACAATATATACACTATCCATCCATACGTCGAGCGAACAATATATACACTATCCATCCATACGTCGAGCGAACAATATATACACTATCCATCCATACGTCGAGCGAACAATATATACACTATCCATCCATACGTCGAGCGAACAATATATACACTATCCATCCATACGTCGAGCGAACAATATATACACTATCCATCCATACGTCGAGCGAACAATATATACACTATCCATCCATACGTCGAGCGAACAATATATACACTATCCATCCATACGTCGAGCGAACAATATATACACTATCCATCCATACGTCGAGCGAACAATATATACACTATCCATCCATACGTCGAGCGAACAATATATACACTATCCATCCATACGTCGAGCGAACAATATATACACTATCCATACATACGACAAACGTTCTACTGACAGCCATGTATTATTGCGACGAACGTGACCATTAATCTAAGCATCTTGTGCCATGATCCAGTTTACAGTTGAATGTATTGATTTTCCAAATTCGTTAATTTAATTAAAATTTATGTCCAAACTGTCTGCAAAATTTGGAGACTAACGTACCTATTTACTTGTGCAACCATTGACGGTGAATGTGAGAATATAGAATCTTCACCCACATAATTGCTTCATGTTACCAGCAGATTTAGTTTTCCCTTTCACCATGTGATGATTGCAGAATTGATAAAGAAATGTTTCATATTTAGAACTGGTTTTGATAGACAATGTAAATGTGGATGCAACTCGTAATGTGGATGCAACTCGTTAACTATTTGCTGAGAAGTTTTGATTGCTTGTTGCAGAACTTTGGCATTGAGCTGCAGGGATCATTTTAGAGAGCGATGTGGGAAAAATAGTCGCCCTAGGGACCTTGACTTCGCCCTCTGGGAGCCCCACTTCTCCCTAAAAATAAAAAAACATCTTACAAAATTTTGGCTAGTAAGATACACTTGCCCATTATAAAGCACTCCTTCTATTATAATGTTGTATTTAGTGGTCATACTGTGCATTTTAACCATATTTCGTTGAAATTTATTAAATAACACCATTTAAGGACGCGATCGCACGCATTCTCACTTCTCCCAAAAATTCTAACCTACAATGAACCCTGGAGCTGGGGTTGCTCAGCAGTAATATTAATATGAAACTACAACTTCAATTAGCAGTTTCAAGATACAGAATATTTGTTTAGCTACCTGACATGATTCGGTTGGAATATTCTCCCTGACATAGATATCCATTTTGTAAATCAATCGTGCTTTTAAGAGATTTAGGCAAAGTAGAATTACGTTTCCAGTGAGTGCCTAATTCTCACATGTTGTTTTCTTCAGAATAGTTAGAAACCGTGAAGTGTCTGCATATAAGAATTTGTATGCAAAATAAATTTTGTTGGAATATGTATTAGTTGCATATGTTTATTTTTTGTTATTATTCGTCGGAATTTTGTTTATGGAAATTGATTTGGTGTCTTCCATGTGTCCGTCCACAGCTAGTTCTCAGTAACCAATGGGTGGAATTCTATGAAGCTTGACATCACCATAGTGATGTGGTACACATGCACCTTTCATTTGTATCAACCCCAGTAACACCACATCAACCCAGTAACACCACATCAACCCCACAGTAACATCACATCAACCCCAGTATCACCACATCAACCCCAGTAACACCACATCACCCCAGTAACACCACATCAACCCAGTAACACCACATCAACCCAGTAACACCACATCAACCCAGTAACACCACATCAACCCCACAGTAACATCACATCAACCCCAGTAACAACACATCAACCCCAGTAACACCACATCAACCCAGTAACACCACATCAACCCAGTAACACCACATCAACCCCACAGTAACATCACATCAACCCCAGTAACATCACATCAACCCCAGTAACAACAACATCAACCCCAGTAACACCACATCAACCCCAGTAATATCACATCAACCCCAGTAACACCACATCAACCCCAGTATCACCACATCAACCCCAGTAACACCACATCAACCCCAGTATCACCACATCAACCCCAGTATCACCACATCACCCCAGTATCACCACATCAACCCCAGTATCACCACATCAACCCCAGTAACACCACATCACCCCAGTAACACCACATCAACCCCAGTAACACCACATCAACCCCAGTAACACCACATCAACCCAGTAACACCACATCAAACCACACCCAGTAACATCACATCAACCCCAGTAACACCACATCACCCCCACAGTAACATCACATCAACCCCAGTAACATCACATCAACCCCAGTAACACCACATCAACCCAGTAACACCACATCAACCCCACAGTAACATCACATCAACCCCAGTAACATCACATCAACCCCAGTATCACCACATCAACCCCAGTAACAACACATCAACCCAGTAACACCACATTTATTGGCTAAATATCCACAGTTTCTACATCCAGTTTGGTGGGGGGGTATATCAATTCATTTACTTGTTTAATCATCATCCCTTGCTAGTTTGTGTGCTTAGATATCAAATCAGAATGTGCTCGCCTGATGGCCACATGTATATACTCGTGGTGCCTACATGTATATACTCGTGGTGCCTACATGTATATACTCGTGGTGCCTACATGTATATACTCGTGGTGCCTACATGTATATACTCGTGGTGCCTACATGTATATACTCGTGGTGCCTACATGTATATACTCGTGGTGCCTACATGTATATACTCGTGGTGCCTACATGTATATACTCGTGGTGCCTACATGTATATACTCGTGGTGCCTACATGTATATACTCGTGGTGCCTACATGTATATACTCGTGGTGCCTACATGTATATACTCGTGGTGCCTACATGTATATACTCGTGGTGCCTACATGTATATACTCGTGGTGCCTACATGTATATACTTATACCGTGGTGCCTACATGTATATACTCGTGGTGCCTACATGTATATACTCGTGGTGCCTACATGTATATACTCGTGGTGCCTACATGTATATACTCGTGGTGCCTACATGTATATACTCGTGGTGCCTACATGTATATACTCGTGGTGCCTACATGTATATACTCGTGGTGCCTACATGTATATACTCGTGGTGCCTACATGTATATACTCGTGGTGCCTACATGTATATACTCGTGGTGCCTACATGTATATACTCGTGGTGCCTACATGTATATACTCGTGGTGCCTACATGTATATACTCGTGGTGCCTACATGTATGTACTCGTGGTGCCTACATGTATGTACTCGTGGTGCCTACATGTATATACTCGTGGTGCCTACATGTATATACTCGTGGTGCCTACATGTATACTCGTGGTGCCTACATGTATGTACTCGTGGTGCCTACATGTATGTACTCGTGGTGCCTACATGTATGTACTCGTGGTGCCTACATGTATGTACTCGTGGTGCCTACATGTATGTACTCGTGGTGCCTACATGTATGTACTCGTGGTGCCTACATGTATGTACTCGTGGTGCCTACATGTATGTACTCGTGGTGCCTACATGTATGTACTCGTGGTGCCTACATGTATGTACTCGTGGTGCCTACATGTATGTACTCGTGGTGCCTACATGTATGTACTCGTGGTGCCTACATGTATGTACTCGTGGTGCCTACATGTATGTACTCGTGGTGCCTACATGTATGTACTCGTGGTGCCTACATGTATGTACTCGTGGTGCCTACATGTATGTACTCGTGGTGCCTACATGTATGTACTCGTGGTGCCTACATGTATGTACTCTTGGTGCCTACATGTATGTACTCGTGGTGCCTACATGTATGTACTCGTGGTGCCTACATGTATGTACTCGTGGTGCCTACATGTATGTACTCGTGGTGCCTACATGTATGTACTCGTGGTGCCTACATGTATGTACTCGTGGTGCCTACATGTATGTACTCGTGGTGCCTACATGTATATACTCGTGGTGCCTACATGTATGTACTCGTGGTGCCTACATGTATGTACTCGTGGTACCTACATGTATGTACTCGTGGTGCCTACATGTATGTACTCGTGGTGCCTACATGTATATACTCGTGGTGCCTACATGTATATAATGGTGGTCGAGTGGTTAAGGTCGCTGACTTGTATACCACTGTAACCTATCATCACTGATGGTCACGGGTTTGAGCCCCGCTCAGACCGTGTCTCATTTATATGAAAAAGTTGGCAGTTTCTTACGGAGGTTGGTGCACCCAAGTACTGGTTAACCGCTGGAGCCTTTCCCAGGAAAGGTGTTGTTAAGTAAACTGCCTGCCGGCGATATATCCCGAAATGGTGCTGATGCAGGCGTAAAACCCAAAATATAACAATAAGGTATATAATGTCGGAGCCTACATGTATATAATGTCGGAGCCTACATGTATATAATGTCGGGGCCTACATGTATATAATGTCGGAGCCTACATGTATATAATGTCGGGGCCTACATGTATATAATGTCGGAGTTTACATGTATATACTCGTGGTGTCTACATGTATATAATGTCGGAGCCTACATGTATATGCTGTCGGAGCCTACATGTATATAATGTCGGGGCCTACATGTATATAATGTCAGGGCCTACATGTATATAATGTCGGAGCCTACATGTATATACTCGTGGTGTCTACATGTATATAATGTCGGGGCCTACATGTATATAATGTCGGAGCCTACATGTATATAATGTCGGGGCCTACATGTATATAATGTCGGAGTTTACATGTATATAATGTCGGAGTTTACATGTATATACTCGTGGTGTCTACATGTATATAATGTCGGTGTCTACATGTATATAATGTCGGGAGTCTACATGTATATAATGTCGGGGCCTACATGTATATAATGTCGGAGCCTACATGTATATAATGTCAGGGCCTACATGTATATAATGTCGGGGCCTACATGTATATAATGCCGGACCTACATGTATATAATGTCGGAGCCTACATGTATATAATGTCGGGGCCTACATGTATATAATGTCAGAGCCTACATGTATATAATGTCGGGGCCTACATGTATATAATGTCAGGGCCAAATGTATATAATGTCGGGGCCTACATGTATATAATGTCGGGGCCTACATGTATATAATGTCGAGGCCTACATGTATATAATGTCGGAGCCTACATGTATATAATGTCTGGGCCTACATGTATATATGGTCGGGGCCTACATGTATATAATGTCGGAGTTTACATGTATATAATGTCGGAGCCTACTTGTATATAATGTCGGAGCCTACATGTATATAATGTCGGAGTTTACATGTATATACTCATGGTGTCTACATGTATATAATGTCAAGGCCTACATGTATATAATGTCGGAGCCTACATGTATATAATGTCAGCGCCTACATGTATATAATGTCGGGGCCTACATGTATATACTCATGGTGCCTACATGTATATATAAAATGTCGGAGCCTACATGTATATAATGTTGGAGCCTACATGTATATACTCATGGTGGCTTCATGTATATATAAAATGTTGGAGCCTACATGTATATAATGTCGGAGTTTACGGTGTCTACATGTATATAATGTCGGAGTCTACATGTATATAAATATTGTCATATGTGGAGTACCATAATTCATGAAATGTTTTGCCCAGTCTGTATGTTGATCAATGTAAGATGCACAATCGTAGCATACTTTGGCCAGTCAGTTTACATGTATAATCAAGCTTGTGTGTTGTATATTTGATTTGTTATCCAGGAAAGTGCTGCACCCAGCCATGACTATGATACTGCGAGATGTTGTGTTTATATGTACTTTCAACCGACTGGTTTATATTTTTATGAGATAAAATATTAAGATAACATGAATGGTGGGTTGCTTGTTGTTTTACTCCAATAGGATCACTCCTGAACCAACAAAAGGAATGTTGCAAATCTTTACAAGTTTGTCCAAATGGGGCCACATTGATCAAACACTAGGTCAACATTAAAGGAAATATTACAATTGATTGTCATGAACCAATAATCGACATCCTTCCACAAACTTTGCCAAGTTTGTTCAATTAGGTCAATGTGATCATGATCAGATATCTATCTAGTTTTCCGTGGTCGAGTGGTTACGGTCGCTGACTTGTATACCACTGTAACCTATCATCACTGATGGTCACAGGTTCGAGCCCCGCTCAGACCGTGTCTCATTTATATGAAAAAGTTGGCAGTTTCTTACGGAGGTTGGTGCACCCAAGTACTGGTTAACCGCTGGAGCCTGCACAGGAAAGGTGTTGTTAGGTAAACTGCCCGCCGGCGATATAGCCAAAATGGTGCTGATGCAGGCGTAAAACCTGAAATATAACTATCTAGTTTATCTGATGTGATTAAACACATGGCTATCTTCAAGGAGACCTTTTAAGTAGTTTCTCATGACACAGTGCAACTGTAGGAACGAATCCAACCTGATATGTCTTAATTTGTTTATATAAGATTGTGGAAGGTAGGTGGTTCTACACGAGTATTGTTCTAATGGGCATCTACAGTGTCTCATCAAGGAAAGCTGGAAAGTCACCATAAGATAGGCTACCGGTTCGATATTTATTCTAGTATAGTTGATGCGAACTTGACTGTCTCCGTTAATTATGTGTTCATACCATGACAGATGGTGTACTTTATTGATACGAGTATTACAGTGCCGATTCAACTGTCCATGTTACCTATTATTTGCATACAATTGATGATGTACACATATTTCTACTATGCTCAAGACATTAGTGAATTGGCACTTTCATAGCCAATACAATTGCATCACCACCAACACATCACTTATAGATGGCAGGTGTATCCTACGAGAATAGGGTCCGAGTAATAGACGACTGGAATGTCCAACGATAATAGGGTCCGTGTCATAGATGACTGGTATGTCGTACGAGAATAGGGTCAGAGTCATATGCGACTGGTATGTCCAACGAGAATAGTGCCGGGTCATTGACAACTGGTTTGCATAATTCATTTGGGCAAGATATATTGGTACCTAAACTTATTTTTATAAATACCAACATCGCCTTGCAAGAATAAATGCCAATCGAAACTTGTAGATTAAACATGCACAATTCAATGTATATTGTTTTACTAGTTATATATAGCATCGGACGGGTACCGCAATCATTGCAACAAGTACACTATTTTACTAGTTATATATAGCATCGGACGGGTACCGCAATCATTGCAACAAGTGCACTATTTTACCAGTTATATATAGCATCGGACGGGTACCGCAATCATTGCAACAAGTGCACTATTTTACCAGTTATATATAGCATCGGACGGTACCGCAATCATTGCAACAAGTGCACTATTTTACTAGTTATATATAGCATCGGACGGGTACCGCAATCATTGCAACAAGTGCACTATTTTACTAGTTATATATAGCATCGGACGGGTACCGCAATCATTGCAACAAGTGCACTATTTTACTAGTTATATATAGCATCGGACGGGTACCGCAATCATTGCAACAAGTGCACTATTTTACTAGTTATATATAGCATCGGACGGGTACCGCAATCATTGCAACAAGTGCACTATTTTACTAGTTATATATAGCATCGGACGGGTACCGCAATCATTGCAACAAGTGCACTATTTTACTAGTTATATATAGCATCGGACGGGTACCGCAATCATTGCAACAAGTGCACTATTTTACTAGTTATATATAGCATCGGACGGGTACCGCAATCATTGCAACAAGTGCACTATTTTACCAGTTATATATAGCATCGGACGGGTACCGCAATCATTGCAACAAGTGCACTATTTTACCAGTTATATATAGCATCGGACGGGTACCGCAATCATTGCAACAAGTGCACTATTTTACTAGTTATATATAGCATCGGACGGGTACCGCAATCATTGCAACAAGTGCACTATTTTACTAGTTATATATAGCATCGGACGGGTACCGCAATCATTGCAACAAGTACACTATTTTACTAGTTATATATAGCATCGGACGGGTACCGCAATCATTGCAACAAGTGCACTATTTTACTAGTTATATATAGCATCGGACGGGTACCGCAATCATTGCAACAAGTACACTATTTTACTAGTTATATATAGCATCGGACGGGTACCGCAATCATTGCAACAAGTGCACTATTTTACTAGTTATATATAGCATCGGACGGGTACCGCAATCATTGCAACAAGTGCACTATTTTACTAGTTATATATAGCATCGGACGGGTACCGCAATCATTGCAACAAGTACACTATTTTACTAGTTATATATAGCATCGGACGGGTACCGCAATCATTGCAACAAGTGCACTATTTTACTAGTTATATATAGCATCGGACGGGTACCGCAATCATTGCAACAAGTGCACTATTTTACTAGTTATATATAGCATCGGACGGGTACCGCAATCATTGCAACAAGTGCACTATTTTACTAGTTATATATAGCATCGGACGGGTACCGCAATCATTGCAACAAGTGCACTATTTTACTAGTTATATATAGCATCGGACGGGTACCGCAATCATTGCAACAAGTGCACTATTTTACTAGTTATATATAGCATCGGACGGGTACCGCAATCATTGCAACAAGTGCACTATTTTACTAGTTATATATAGCATCGGACGGGTACCGCAATCATTGCAACAAGTGCACTATTTTACTAGTTATATATAGCATCGGACGGGTACCGCAATCATTGCAACAAGTGCACTATTTTACCAGTTATATATAGCATCGGACGGGTACCGCAATCATTGCAACAAGTGCACTATTTTACCAGTTATATATAGCATCGGACGGGTACCGCAATCATTGCAACAAGTGCACTATTTTACCAGTTATATATAGCATCGGACGGGTACCGCAATCATTGCAACAAGTGCACTATTTTACCAGTTATATATAGCATCGGACGGGTACCGCAATCATTGCAACAAGTGCACTATTTTACCAGTTATATATAGCATCGGACGGGTACCGCAATCATTGCAACAAGTACGTGTGTTTTTACGTTTATTTATCGTCGCTACCGGTTGCCCATATGAGCGACGCCTCCTGAAGAGATTAGTTATTTTAGATTTTGGAGGATAGTGCATGATACAGACAGAGACCCATTCCAGAGTCTCCTCTGGTTCTTTTACGTGCACAGTGTAAAGCACCGACACGAGACCTCGGTTTAACGTCCCATCTGAAAGACTGTTAATTTTATTAGGGTCAGACGGGGGATCGAACCTGCGATCCCTGGATTACCAGTCCAGCGTGTTACCACTGGACTACAGATCCGTCTGTGCAACAAGTACATTATTTTACTAGTTATATATAGCATCGGACGTACACCGCAATCATTGCAACAAGTGCACTATTTTACTAGTTATATATAGCATCGGACAGGTACCGCAATCATTGCAACAAGTGCACCATTTTACTAGTTATATATAGCATCGGACGGGTACCGCAATCATTGCAACAAGTGCACTATTTTACTAGTTATATATAGCATCGGACGGGTACCGCAACCATTGCAACAAGTACACTATTTTACTAGTTATATATAGCATCGGACGGACACCGCAATCATTGCAACAAGTGCACCATTTTACTAGTTATATATAGCATCGGACGGGTACCGCAATCATCACAACAAGTGCACTATTTTACTAGTTATATATAGCATCGGACGGTTACCGCAACCATTGCAACAAGTACACTATTTTACTATTTATATATAGCATCGGACGGGTACCTCAATCATTGCAACAAGTACACTATTTTACTAGTTATATATAGCATCGGACGGGTACCGCAATCATTGCAATAAGTACACTATTTTACTAGTTATATATAGCATCGGACGGGTACCGCAATCATTGCAACAAGTGCACTATTTTACTAGTTATATATAGCATCGGACAGGTACCGCAATCATTGCAACAAGTACACTATTTTACTAGTTATATATAGCATCGGACGGGTACCTCAATCATTGCAACAAGTACACTATTTTACTAGTTATATATAGCATCGGACGGGTACCGCAATCATTGCAATAAGTACACTATTTTACTAGTTATATATAGCATCGGACGGGTACCGCAATCATTGCAACAAGTGCACTATTTTACTAGTTATATATAGCATCGGACAGGTACCGCAATCATTGCAACAAGTACACTATTTTACTAGTTATATATAGCATCGGACGGGTACCTCAATCATTGCAACAAGTACACTATTTTACTAGTTATATATAGCATCGGACGGGTACCGCAACCATTGCAACAAGTACACTATTTTACTAGTTATATATAGCATCGGACGGGTACCGCAATCATTGCAACAAGTGCACTATTTTACTAGTTATATATAGCATCGGACGGGTACCGCAATCATTGCAACAAGTACACTATTTTACTAGTTATATATAGCATCGGACGGGTACCTCAATCATTGCAACAAGTACACTATTTTACTAGTTATATATAGCATCGGACGGGTACCGCAATCATTGCAATAAGTACACTATTTTACTAGTTATATATAGCATCGGACGGGTACCGCAATCATCACAACAAGTGCACTATTTTACTAGTTATATATAGCATCGGACGTACACCGCAATCATTGCAACAAGTACACTATTTTACTAATTATATATAGCATCGGACGGGTACCGCAACCATTGCAACAAGTACACTATTTTACTAGTTATATATAGCATCGGACGGGTACCGCAACCATTGCAACAAGTACACTATTTTACTAGTTATATATAGCATCGGACGGATACCGCAATCATTGCAACAAGTACACTATTTTACTAGTTATATATAGCATCGGACGTACACCGCAATCATTGCAACAAGTACACTACTTTACTAGTTATATATAGCATCGGACGTACACCGCAATCATTGCAACAAGTACACTATTTTACTAGTTATATATAGCATCGGACGGGTACCGCAACCATTGCAACAAGTACACTATTTTACTAGTTATATATAGCATCGGACGGATACCGCAATCATTGCAACAAGTACACTATTTTACTAGTTATATATAGCATCGGACGTACACCGCAATCATTGCAACAAGTACACTACTTTACTAGTTATATATAGCATCGGACGGTTACCGCAACCATTGCAACAAGTACACTATTTTACTAGTTATATATAGCATCGGACGGGTACCGCAACCATTGCAACACGTACACTATTTTACTAGTTATATATAGCATCGGAGGTACACCGCAACCATTGCAACAAGTACACTATTTTACTAGTTATATATAGCATCGGACGGGTACCGCAAGCATTGCAACAAGTGCACTATTTTACTAGTTATATATACCATAGGAGGGACACCGCAATCATTGCAACAAGTGCACTATTTTACTAGTTATATATAGCATCGGACGGGTACCGCAATCATTGCAACAAGTACACTATTTTACTAGTTATATATAGCATCGGACGTACATCGCAATCATTGCAACAAGTGCACCATTTTACTAGTTATATATAGCATCGGGCGGGTACCGCAACCATTGCAACAAGTACACTATTTTACTAGTTATATATAGCATCGGACGGGTACCGCAATCATTGCAACAAGTGCACTATTTTACTAGTTATATATAGCATCGGACGGGTACCACAATCATTGCAACAAGTACACTATTTTACTAGTTATATATAGCATCGGACGGGTACCTCAATCATTGCAACAAGTACACTATTTTACTAGTTATATATAGCATCGGACGGGTACCGCAATCATTGCAATAAGTACACTATTTTACTAGTTATATATAGCATCGGACGGGTACCGCAATCATCACAACAAGTGCACTATTTTACTAGTTATATGTAGCATCGGACGTACACCGCAATCATTGCAACAAGTACACTATTTTACTAGTTATATATAGCATCGGACGGGTACCGCAACCATTGCAACAAGTACACTATTTTACTAGTTATATATAGCATCGGACGGGTACCGCAACCATTGCAACAAGTACACTATTTTACTAGTTATATATAGCATCGGACGGGTACCGCAACCATTGCAACAAGTACACTATTTTACTAGTTATATATAGCATCGGACGGATACCGCAATCATTGCAACAAGTACACTATTTTACTAGTTATATATAGCATCGGACGTACACCGCAATCAGTGCAACAAGTACACTACTTTACTAGTTATATATAGCATCGGACGGTTACCGCAACCATTGCAACAAGTGCACTATTTTACTAGTTATATATAGCATCGGACGGGTACCGCAACCATTGCAACAAGTACACTATTTTACTAGTTATATATAGCATCGGACGTACACCGCAACCATTGCAACAAGTACACTATTTTACTAGTTATATATAGCATCGGACGGGTACCGCAATCATTGCAACAAGTGCACTATTTTACTAGTTATATATAGCATCGGACGGGTACCGCAAGCATTGCAACAAGTGCACTATTTTACTAGTTATATATACCATAGGAGGGACACCGCAATCATTGCAACAAGTGCACTATTTTACTAGTTATATATAGCATCGGACGGATACCGCAATCATTGCAACAAGTACACTATTTTACTAGTTATATATAGCATCGGACGTACACCGCAATCATTGCAACAAGTGCACCATTTTACTAGTTATTGCCTCGGAATGGCACCGCGATCGTAAATTCCGTATGCAACGGTACCATTTCAGATATATTTACGACGTCATTAACACGACGTGACGTTATTTATTCGCCTTAGTTACAATCACGCATAAGACGCCAACTGTACTTGAACACAAAAGATGCACATGATGATACCAGTTTCAAATTAAGCTAATTACACCATCGTTCGAAGCAAAAGGTAACTACACTATTCTATACATGTATCTCTTAACTATAGGTTAGTGGGCCCAATTAATCATAACAATTTAGAGCAATATCCTGCTAGGGTAGTGTGCTCTCTATCCAGTAGAGCTTCCATGTAGTTCATGTTTGTTTATTTAAGCTACTATATATAGAATCAATTTAGTCATAACATCTGGATAGTTCAGAATGTTATTTCTGTTCTAAGAATGTAGACTTTGTTTATTTATACAACTGCAATAGCTCTGAAAATTCAGTAAATAATGTAATTTAGAGTAACATAGCTATCAGAGGCGTACACAGGAGTGGGGGGTGCGGTGATGAGGGGACTCGAGCACCACAGTTAATGTTTTTACTTCATATGTTCTTCCTATAGAATCGTTGCACCAACACTTATCCTCATTTTACAGCACAGGTACCAGGGAATTGGACCAATTCAGTTGTTTACTACATCAGTTTTTTACCGGTCGCGTAAATATGGCACTATAGGGTATGTCAACACCACCACATTGTTTCATTCTGTCGTGTAAATATGGCACTATAGGGTATGTCAGCACCACCGCCTTGTTTCATTCTGTCGCGTAAATATGGCACTATAGGGTATGTCAGCACCACAACCTTGTTTCATTCTGTCGCGTAAATATGACACTATAGGGTATGTCAGCACCACAACCTTGTTTCATTCTGTCGCGTAAATATGACACTATAGGGTATGTCAGCACCACAACCTTGTTTCATTCTGTCGCGTAAATATGGCACTATAGGGTATGTCAGCACCACAACCTTGTTTCATTATGTCGCGTAAATATGACACTATAGGGTATGTCAGCACCACAACCTTGTTTCATTCTGTCGCGTAAATATGGCACTATAGGGTATGTCAGCACCACAACCTTGTTTCATTCTGTCGCGTAAATATGACACTATAGGGTATGTCAGCACCACAACCATGTTTCATTATGTCGTGTAAATATGGCACTATAGGGTATGTCAGCACCACCACATTGTTTCATTCTATCCTGTAAATATGGCACTATTGGGTGTGTCAGCACCACAACCTTGTTTCATTCTGTCGCGTAAATATGGCACTATAAAGTATGTCAGCACCACAACCTTGTTTCATTCTGACGTGTAAATATGGCACTATAGGGTATGTCAGCACCACAACCTTGTTTCATTCTGTCGCGTAAATATGGCACTATAGGGTATGTCAACACAACCACATTGTTTCATTCTATCGGGTAAATATGACACTATAGGGTATGTCAGCACCACCACATTGTTTCATTCTGTCGCGTAAATATGGCACTATAGGGTTTGTCAACACCACAACCTTGTTTCATTCTGTCGCGTAAATATGACACTATAGGGTATGTCAGCACCACATTGTTTCATTCTGTCGCGTAAATATGGCACTATAGGGTTTGTCAGCACCACCACATTGTTTCATTCTGTCGCGTAAATATGGTACTATAGGGTATGTCAGCACCACCACATTGTTTCATTCTGTCGTGTAAATATGGCACTATTGGGTATGTCAGCACCACAACCTTGTTTCATTCTGTCGTGTAAATATGACACTATAGGGTATGTCAGCACCACAACCTTGTTTCGTTCTGTCCTGTAAATATGGCACTATAGGGTATGTCAGCACCACCACATTGTTTCATTCTGTCGTGTAAATATGGCATTATTGGGTATGTCAGCACCACAACCTTGTTTCATTCTGTCGTGTAAATATGACACTATAGGGTGTGTCAGTACCACCACATTGTTTCATTCTGTCGCGTAAATATGGCACTATAGGGTATGTCAACACCACCACATTGTTTCAATCTGTCGCGTAAATATGGCACTATAGGGTATGTCAGCACCACCTCATTGTTTCATTCTGTCGCGTAAATATGGCACTATAGGGTATGTCATCACCACAGCCTTGTTTCATTCTGTCGCGTAAATATGGCACTATAGGGTATGTCAACACCACAACCTTGTTTCATTCTGACGTGTAGATATGGCACTATAGGGTATGTCAGCACCACAACCTTGTTTATAATAATAATAATAATAATAATAATAAAGACTTTATTTAACGAGAGTACTCATTTAACAAAAAGTTAATCTACCATGAGGCCTTCAACATTATGTCGTGTAAATATGACACTATAGGGTATGTCAGCACCACAACCTTGTTTCATTCTGTCGCGTAAATATGACAATATAGGGTATGTCAGCACCACCACATTGTTTCATTCTGTCGCGTAAATATGGCACTATAGGGTATGTCAGCACCACAACCTTGTTTCATTCTGTCGTGTAAATATGGCACTATAGGGTATGTCAGCACCACCACATTGTTTCATTCTGTCGTGTAAATATGGCACTATTGGGTATGTCAGCACCACCACATTGTTTCATTCTGTCGCGTAAATATGGCACTATAGGGTATGTTAGCACCACAACCTTGTTTCATTCTGTCGCGTAAATATGACAATATAGGGTATGTCAGCACCACAGCCTTGTTTCATTCTATCGGGTAAATATGGCACTATAATGTATGTCAGCACCACCACATTGTTTCACTCTGTCGGGTAAATATGGCACTATAAGGTATGTCAACACCACAACCGTTGTTCATTCTGTCGTGTAAATATGGCACTATAGGGTATTTCAGAACCACAACCATGTTTCATTCTGTCGTGTAAATATGGCACTATAGGGTATGTCAGCACCACCACCTTGTTTCATTATGTCGTGTAAATATGGCACTATAGGGTATGTCAGCACTACCACCTTGTTTCATAATGTCGTGTAAATATGGCACTATAGGGTATGTCAGCACCACAACCTTGTTTCATTCTGTCGTGTAAATATGGCACTATAGGGTATTTCAGAACCACAACCATGTTTCATTATGTCGTGTAAATATGGCACTATAGGGTATGTCAGCACCACCACCTTGTTTCATTATGTCGTGTAAATATGGCACTATAGGGTATGTCAGCACCACAACCTTGTTTCATTCTGTCGCGTAAATATGGCACTATAGGGTATGTCAGCACCACAACCTTGTTTCATTCTGTCGCGTAAATATGGCACTATAGGGTATGTCAACACCACCACATTGTTTCATTCTATCGCGTAAATATGACACTATAGGGTATGTCAGCACCACAACCCTGTTTCATTCTGTCGCGTAAATATGACACTATAGGATATGTCAGCACCACCACATTGTTTCATTCTGTCGTGTACATATGGCACTATTGGGTATGTCAGCACCACCACATTGTTTCATTCTGTCGCGTAAATATGGCACTATAGGGTATGTCAACACCACCACATTGTTTCATTCTGTCGCGTAAATATGGCACTATAGGGTATGTCAGCACCACCACATTGTTTCATTCTGTCGCGTAAATATGGCACTATAGGGTATGTCAGCACCACAGCCTTGTTTCATTCTGTCGCGTAAATATGGCACTATAGGGTATGTCAACACCACAACCTTGTTTCATTCTGACGTGTAAATATGGCACTATAGGGTATGTCAGCACCACAACCTTGTTTATAATAATAATAATAATAATAATAATAAAGACTTTATTTAACGAGAGTACTCATTTAACAAAAAGATAATCTACCATGAGGCCTTCAACATTATGTCGTGTAAATATGACACTATAGGGTATGTCAGCACCACAACCTTGTTTCATTCTGTCGCGTATATATGGCACTATTGGGTATGTCAGCACCAACACATTGTTTCATTCTGTCGCGTAAATATGACAATATAGGGTATGTCAGCACCACAACCTTGTTTCATTCTGTCGCGTAAATATGACAATATAGGGTATGTCAGCACCACAACCTTGTTTCATTCTGTCGTGTAAATATGGCACTATTGGGTATGTCAGCACCACCACATTGTTTCATTCTGTCGCGTAAATATGGCACTATAGGGTATGTTAGCACCACAACCTTGTTTCATTCTGTCGCGTAAATATGACAATATAGGGTATGTCAGCACCACAGCCTTGTTTCATTCTATCGCGTAAATATGGCACTATAATGTATGTCAGCACCACCACATTGTTTCACTCTGTCGTGTAAATATGGCACTATAAGGTATGTCAACACCACAACCGTTGTTCATTCTGTCGCGTAGATATGGCACTATAGGGTATGTCATCACCACCACATTGTTTCATTCTGTCGCGTAAATATGGCACTATAGGGTATGTCAACACCACCACATTGTTTCATTCTATCGCGTAAATATGACACTATAGGGTATGTCAGCACCACAACCCTGTTTCATTCTGTCGCGTAAATATGACACTATAGGGTATGTCAGCACCACCACATTGTTTCATTCTGTCGTGTAAATATGGCACTATTGGGTATGTCAGCACCACCACATTGTTTCATTCTGTCGTGTAAATATGGCACTATAGGGTATGTCAGCACCACCACCTTGTTTCATTATGTCGTGTAAATATGGCACTATAGGGTATGTCAGCACCACAACCTTGTTTCATTCTGTCGCGTAAATATGGCACTATAGGGTATGTCAGCACCACAACCTTGTTTCATTCTGTCGCGTAAATATGGCACTATAGGGTATGTCAACACCACCACATTGTTTCATTCTATCGCGTAAATATGACACTATAGGGTATGTCAGCACCACAACCCTGTTTCATTCTGTCGCGTAAATATGACACTATAGGATATGTCAGCACCACCACATTGTTTCATTCTGTCGTGTACATATGGCACTATTGGGTATGTCAGCACCACCACATTGTTTCATTCTGTCGCGTAAATATGGCACTATAGGGTATGTCAACACCACCACATTGTTTCATTCTGTCGCGTAAATATGGCACTATAGGGTATGTCAGCACCACCACATTGTTTCATTCTGTCGCGTAAATATGGCACTATAGGGTATGTCAGCACCACAGCCTTGTTTCATTCTGTCGCGTAAATATGGCACTATAGGGTATGTCAACACCACAACCTTGTTTCATTCTGACGTGTAAATATGGCACTATAGGGTATGTCAGCACCACAACCTTGTTTATAATAATAATAATAATAATAATAATAAAGACTTTATTTAACGAGAGTACTCATTTAACAAAAAGATAATCTACCATGAGGCCTTCAACATTATGTCGTGTAAATATGACACTATAGGGTATGTCAGCACCACAACCTTGTTTCATTCTGTCGCGTATATATGGCACTATTGGGTATGTCAGCACCAACACATTGTTTCATTCTGTCGCGTAAATATGACAATATAGGGTATGTCAGCACCACAACCTTGTTTCATTCTGTCGCGTAAATATGACAATATAGGGTATGTCAGCACCACAACCTTGTTTCATTCTGTCGTGTAAATATGGCACTATTGGGTATGTCAGCACCACCACATTGTTTCATTCTGTCGCGTAAATATGGCACTATAGGGTATGTTAGCACCACAACCTTGTTTCATTCTGTCGCGTAAATATGACAATATAGGGTATGTCAGCACCACAGCCTTGTTTCATTCTATCGCGTAAATATGGCACTATAATGTATGTCAGCACCACCACATTGTTTCACTCTGTCGTGTAAATATGGCACTATAAGGTATGTCAACACCACAACCGTTGTTCATTCTGTCGCGTAGATATGGCACTATAGGGTATGTCAGCACCACCACATTGTTTCACTCTGTCGGGTAAATATGGCACTATAAGGTATGTCAACACCACAACCGTTGTTCATTCTGTCGTGTAAATATGGCACTATAGGGTATTTCAGAACCACAACCATGTTTCATTATGTCGTGTAAATATGGCACTATAGGGTATGTCAGCACTACCACCTTGTTTCATTATGTCGTGTAAATATGGCACTATAGGGTATGTCAGCACCACAACCTTGTTTCATTCTGTCGTGTAAATATGGCACTATAGGGTATTTCAACCCAACCATGTTTCATTATGTCGTGTAAATATGGCACTATAGGGTATGTCAGCACCACCACCTTGTTTCATTATGTCGTGTAAATATGGCACTATAGGGTATGTCAGCACTACCACCTTGTTTCATAATGTCGTGTAAATATGGCACTATAGGGTATGTCAGCACCACAACCTTGTTTCATTCTGTCGTGTAAATATGGCACTATAGGGTATTTCAGAACCACAACCATGTTTCATTATGTCGTGTAAATATGGCACTATAGGGTATGTCAGCACTACCACCTTGTTTCATTATGTCGTGTAAATATGGCACTATAGGGTATGTCAGCACCACAACCTTGTTTCATTCTGTCGCGTAAATATGTCACTATAGGGTATGTCAGCACCACAACCTTGTTTCATTCTGTCGCGTAAATATGGCACTATAGGGTATGTCAACACCACCACATTGTTTCATTCTATCGCGTAAATATGACACTATAGGGTATGTCAGCACCACAACCCTGTTTCATTCTGTCGCGTAAATATGACACTATAGGATATGTCAGCACCACCACATTGTTTCATTCTGTCGTGTACATATGGCACTATTGGGTATGTCAGCACCACCACATTGTTTCATTCTGTCGCGTAAATATGGCACTATAGGGTATGTCAACACCACCACATTGTTTCATTCTGTCGCGTAAATATGGCACTATAGGGTATGTCAGCACCACCACATTGTTTCATTCTGTCGCGTAAATATGGCACTATAGGGTATGTCAGCACCACAGCCTTGTTTCATTCTGTCGCGTAAATATGGCACTATAGGGTATGTCAACACCACAACCTTGTTTCATTCTGACGTGTAAATATGGCACTATAGGGTATGTCAGCACCACAACCTTGTTTATAATAATAATAATAATAATAATAATAATAAAGACTTTATTTAACGAGAGTACTCATTTAACAAAAAGATAATCTACCATGAGGCCTTCAACATTATGTCGTGTAAATATGACACTATAGGGTATGTCAGCACCACAACCTTGTTTCATTCTGTCGCGTATATATGGCACTATTGGGTATGTCAGCACCAACACATTGTTTCATTCTGTCGCGTAAATATGACAATATAGGGTATGTCAGCACCACAACCTTGTTTCATTCTGTCGCGTAAATATGACAATATAGGGTATGTCAGCACCACAACCTTGTTTCATTCTGTCGTGTAAATATGGCACTATTGGGTATGTCAGCACCACCACATTGTTTCATTCTGTCGCGTAAATATGGCACTATAGGGTATGTTAGCACCACAACCTTGTTTCATTCTGTCGCGTAAATATGACAATATAGGGTATGTCAGCACCACAGCCTTGTTTCATTCTATCGCGTAAATATGGCACTATAATGTATGTCAGCACCACCACATTGTTTCACTCTGTCGTGTAAATATGGCACTATAAGGTATGTCAACACCACAACCGTTGTTCATTCTGTCGCGTAGATATGGCACTATAGGGTATGTCAGCACCACCACATTGTTTCACTCTGTCGGGTAAATATGGCACTATAAGGTATGTCAACACCACAACCGTTGTTCATTCTGTCGTGTAAATATGGCACTATAGGGTATTTCAGAACCACAACCATGTTTCATTATGTCGTGTAAATATGGCACTATAGGGTATGTCAGCACTACCACCTTGTTTCATTATGTCGTGTAAATATGGCACTATAGGGTATGTCAGCACCACAACCTTGTTTCATTCTGTCGTGTAAATATGGCACTATAGGGTATTTCAGCACCACACCATTGTTTCATTCTGTCGTGTAAATGGCACTATAGGGTATGTCAGCACCACCACCTTGTTTCATTATGTCGTGTAAATATGGCACTATAGGGTATGTCAGCACTACCACCTTGTTTCATTATGTCGTGTAAATATGGCACTATAGGGTATGTCAGCACCACAACCTTGTTTCATTCTGTCGTGTAAATATGGCACTATAGGGTATTTCAGAACCACAACCATGTTTCATTATGTCGTGTAAATATGGCACTATAGGGTATGTCAGCACTACCACCTTGTTTCATTCTGTCGTGTAAATATGGCACTATAGGGTATGTCAGCACCACAACCTTGTTTCATTCTGTCGCGTAAATATGTCACTATAGGGTATGTCAGCACCACAACCTTGTTTCATTCTGTCGCGTAAATATGGCACTATAGGGTATGTCAACACCACCACATTGTTTCATTCTATCGCGTAAATATGACACTATAGGGTATGTCAGCACCACAACCCTGTTTCATTCTGTCGCGTAAATATGACACTATAGGGTATGTCAGCACCACCACATTGTTTCATTCTGTCGTGTACATATGGCACTATTGGGTATGTCAGCACCACCACATTGTTTCATTCTGTCGCGTAAATATGGCACTATAGGGTATGTCAACACCACCACATTGTTTCATTATGTCGTGTAAATATGGCACTATAGGGTATGTCAGCACCACAACCTTGTTTCATTCTGTCGCGTAAATATGTCACTATAGGGTATGTCAGCACCACAACCTTGTTTCATTCTGTCGCGTAAATATGGCACTATAGGGTATGTCAACACCACCACATTGTTTCATTCTATCGCGTAAATATGACACTATAGGGTATGTCAGCACCACAACCCTGTTTCATTCTGTCGCGTAAATATGACACTATAGGGTATGTCAGCACCACCACATTGTTTCATTCTGTCGTGTAAATATGGCACTATTGGGTATGTCAGCACCACCACATTGTTTCATTCTGTCGCGTAAATATGGCACTATAGGGTATGTCAGCACCACAACATTGTTTCATTCTGTCGCGTAAATATGGCACTATAGGGTATGTCAGCACCACCACATTGTTTCATTCTGTCGCGTAAATATGGCACTATAGGGTATGTCAGCACCACAACCTTGTTTCATTCTGTCGCGTAAATATGGCACTATAGGGTATGTCAGCACCACAACCTTGTTTCATTCTGTCGTGTAAATATGGCACTATAGGGTATGTCAGCACCACAACCTTGTTTAATTTTTAATTAACTAAGGTATCTACACCATTTCAATTATGTCGTGTAAATATGGCACTATAGGGTATGTCAGCACCACAACCTTGTTTCATTCTGTCGCGTAAATATGGCACTATTGGGTATGTCAGCACCACCACCTTGTTTCATTCTGTCGCGTAAATATGGCACTATAGGGTATGTCAGCACTACCATCTTGATTCATTCTGTCGCATAAATATGGCACTATAGGGTATGTCAGCACCACCACATTGTTTCATTCTGTCCTGTAAATATGACACTATAGGGTATGTCAGCACCACAACCTTGTTTCATTCTGTCGTGTAAATATGGCACTATAGGGTATGTCAGCACCACAACCTTGTTTCATTCTGTCGTGTAAATATGGCACTATAGGGTATGTCAGCACCACCACATTGTTTCATTCTGTCGTGTAAATATGGCACTATAGGGTATGTCAGCACCACAACCTTGTTTCATTCTGTCGCGTAAATATGGCACTATAGGGTATGTCAGCACCACCACATTGTTTCATTCTGTCGCGTAAATATGGTACTATAGGGTATGTCAGCACCACAACATTGTTTCATTCTGTCGTGTAAATATGGCACTATAGGGTATGTCAGCACCACAACCTTGTTTCATTCTGTCGTGTAAATATGGCACTATAGGGTATGTCAGCACCACCACATTGTTTCATTCTGTCGCGTAAATATGGTACTATAGGGTATGTCAGCACCACAACCTTGTTTCATTCTGTCGTGTAAATATGGCACTATAGGGTATGTCAGCACCACAACCGTGTTTCATTCTGTCGTGTAAATATGACACTATAGGGTATGTCAGCACCACAACCTTGTTTCATTCTGTCGCGTAAATATGGCACTATAGGGTATGTCAGCACCACAACCGTGTTTCATTCTGTCGCGTAAATATGGCACTATTGGGTATGTCAGCACCACAACCGTGTTTGGTTTGTCACCATGATTCATTCTGTCGCGTAAATATGGCACTATAGGGTATGTCAGCACCACACACCTTGTTTCATTCTGTCGCGTAAATATGGCACTATAGGGTATGTCAGCACCACCACATTGTTTCATTCTGTCGTGTAAATATGGCACTATAGGGTATGTCAGCACCACAACCTTGTTTCATTCTGTCGCGTAAATATGGCACTATAGGGTATGTCAGCACCACAACCTTGTTTCATTCTGTCGTGTAAATATGGCACTATAGGGTATGTCAGCACCACTACATTGTTTCATTCTGTCGTGTAAATATGGCACTATAGGGTATGTCAGCACCACAACCTTGTTTCATTCTGTCGTGTAAATATGACACTATAGGGTGTGTCAGCACCACAACCTTGTTTCATTCTATCGCGTAAATATGGCACTATAATGTATGTCAGCACCACCACATTGTTTCACTCTGTCGTGTAAATATGGCACTATAAGGTATGTCAACACCACAACCGTTGTTCATTCTGTCGCGTAGATATGGCACTATAGGGTATGTCATCACCACCACATTGTTTCATTCTGTCGCGTAAATATGGCACTATAGGGTATGTCAACACCACCACATTGTTTCATTCTATCGCGTAAATATGACACTATAGGGTATGTCAGCACCACACCCTGTTTCATTCTGTCGCGTAAATATGGCACTATAGGGTATGTCAGCACCACCACATTGTTTCATTCTGTCGTGTACATATGGCACTATTGGGTATGTCGGCACCACCACATTGTTTCATGTCGCGTAAATATGGCACTATAGGGTATGTTAGAACCACAACCTTGTTTCATTCTGTCGCGTAAATATGGCACTATAGGGCATGTCAGCACCACAACCCTATTTCATTATGTCGTGTAAATATGGCACTATAGGGTATGTCAGCACCACATCCTTGTTTCATTCTGTCGCGTAAATATGGCACTATTGGGTATGTCAGCACCACCACCTTGTTTCATTCTGTCGCGTAAATATGGCACTATAGGGTATGTCAGCACCACCACATTGTTTCATTCTGTCGTGTAAATATGGCACTATTGGGTATGTCAGCACCACAACCTTGTTTCATTCTGTCGTGTAAATATGACACTATAGGGTATGTCAGCACCACAACCTTGTTTCGTTCTGTCCTGTAAATATGGCACTATAGGGTATGTCAGCACCACCACATTGTTTCATTCTGTCGTGTAAATATGGCATTATTGGGTATGTCAGCACCACAACCTTGTTTCATTCTGTCGTGTAAATATGACACTATAGGGTATGTCAGCACTACCACATTGTTTCATTCTGTCGTGTAAATATGGCACTATAGGGTATGTCAGCACCACCACATTGTTTCATTCTGTCGCGTAAATATGGCACTATAGGGTATGTCAGCACCACAACCTTGTTTCATTCTGTCGCGTAAATATGA
>CM026390.1:97256855-97338910 GCA_014843695.1 Archivesica marissinica | reverse complement strand
GTTACTGGCAGATTCCGCTAACCCCTCGAGCTAGTGAAATTGCAGCGTTCATAACCCCCTGGGGCTTGTTTGAACCATTAACTCTCCCATTTGGTTTAAAAAACGGTGGAGTTACCTTCCAGAGGGCCATAAACGAGATAATCGCTCAATCCCCGACAGAACCCATCCGTGATAGATTTGCCGACGCATATCTGGATGATATTGCTGTTCGATCCAATTTATGGTCACAGCACATAAATCACTTGGATTGGACATTTCATAGACTAGAGGATAGTGGTGTTACTTTGAATCCGAAGAAGTGTAAAATTGGGTCTGGAACAGTCAAGTACTTGGGACATGAATTAGGGTCGGGAAAAATCAAACCAATTTCCAGCAAGGTTGAGTGTATTAGTAATATCTCTCCCCCACAGACCAAGAAACAATTACGAGGATATTTGGGATCAGTAGGATTTTACAGGAAATTCATTCCCCAGTTCGCTGAGATCGCCGCTCCCCTGACTGACTTATTAAAGGGCAAGCGATCAGGGAACATCATAACTCAGTGGAGCGATAAACATCAACTTGCTTTCGAATCCTTAAAGAAAGCTTTAACCAATAAACCCATACTGAAGGCCCCTGACTTTAACCAAGAGTTCGAACTCTATACTGATGCTTCCGATTTGGGAATTTCGGCTGTACTGACTCAGACCGTTGACCAAGTACCACACCCAGTAGCATTTTATTCCCGAAAACTTATTCCACGAGAGAAAAACTACTCTACAATAGAGAAGGAATTATTAGCTATAGTGGCCGGTATCGAACATTTTCGCATATATGTAAGCACAAGCAAAACAATAATTAATTCAGATCATAATCCCCTTGTATGGTTAAGTAGGTCGAAAACGTCCAATCAACGCCTCTTAAGATGGGCACTGTGTCTCTCAGAATTTAATCTGACCATTAAACATATCAAAGGGACTCAAAATGTTCTAGCAGACTTTCTCAGTAGAGTTCAATGACTGTGATGTTTGACTTAGTAAATGTACTTGGTATTATTTCAGTTGTTCAGTAAATAGTTATTGCCTCTATGATTAGAATGTTGGTACCTAGCGAAAGAAATGCTATTTTAGGACATATGATGTATTGATATTATGATTGTTTTCTACTGTATATTCAAAGGAATGAAGATTTGTAAATCGGCCGATAGCGGGCGATGTCAAACTTCTCCCCGGGTAGGGAGGATTGTGCAAAACCCCAATTTGCACGAAATATTTATTATTGTTATATATAAATAGTAATGTATTATATAAATACATTAAACTGTTTCTATATATGGCCAAATGTTTACCATGTAATATATATATATTTGTTTTATGCATAATCGTCTGCTATTATTTTCGCGCCTAAAATTATCAATCTCGCTTCGCGCGGGAAATGACTTAAGATGTTAGGCCTAATCTCAGTTTATCAAGGCCGTGGTTGCAGGTGTCCAGTTATGTAATACAAAGGCACCGAACTGGTTTGATGGTGTAATATTAGATAACATAACAGATGTTTAGGAATAACAGATGTTTTAGGAATTGTTATATCATATATACACTGATTCAATTATGTATATAAGAAATGGATTTTATTAACATAGATCAGACACACTAGAGCCTAACTCCAGGAGCGAGAAAGGTCGTGATCTCAATCTAGTATATAGAACATATAAACTGTATTTATGATACTTAGATATTATTGACATTATAAGAAATATAACTTATAAAGATTTGTCGAATAATTAAATTGTTCAGCCACAGAAGAAACATAGAGTTTCGGCGAACCATATCGAAGTTGATTAAAAGTTAATCTAATCAGAAACAGTGATTAGATTATAGTGATATTGAGTAATGACGGATTAGAAAGATTGGATGTTAAATATACTGTGTAAGCGCATATTCGGCTCACACAAATGGATTGTTAAATAAGCTTTTAATGATACGATGTATATATATATAGATCACTGATTATATATATATGGATATTTCTGATGCCAATATAAACAAGATATTATATAGAAGAAATGTAATACTGTGTTGAGTTATCATTAATACATATAATAACGAAGAAACCCCCTAGACAACTCCAGCGAGTCTACAATAGGATAGACCCTGGTAAGAGCCGTAGCAACCGAGACATATTATTACGAGAAGAAAAAGGAGAGTTTGCGACAATGTTAGCACCACAATCTTGTTTCATTCTGTCGTGTAAATATGGCACTATAGGGTATGTCAGCACCACCACATTGTTTCATTCTGTCGTGTACATATGGCACTATTGGGTATGTCAGCACCACCACATTGTTTCATTCTGTCGCGTAAATATGGCACTATAGGTTATGTTAGCACCACAACCTTGTTTCATTCTGTCGCGTAAATATGACAATATAGGGTATGTCAGCACCACAGCCTTGTTTCATTCTATCGCGTAAATATGGCACTATAATGTATGTCAGCACCACCACATTGTTTCACTCTGTCGTGTAAATATGGCACTATAAGGTATGTCAACACCACAACCGTTGTTCATTCTGTCGCGTAAATATGGCACTATAGGGTATTTCAGAACCACAACCATGTTTCATTATGTCGTGTAAATATGGCACTATAGGGTATGTCAACACTACCACCTTGTTTCATTCTGTCGTGTAAATATGAAACTATAGGGTATGTCAGTACCACAACCTTGTTTCATTCTGTCGCGTAAATATGGCACTATAGGGTATGTCATCACCACAACCGTGTTTCATTCTGTCGCGTAAATATGGCACTATAGGGTTTGTCAGCACCACCACATTGTTTCATTCTGTAGCGTAAATATGGTACTATAGGGTATGTCAGCACCACCACATTATTTCATTCTGTCGTGTAAATATGGCACTATTGGGTATGTCAGCACGACAACCTTGTTTCATTCTGTCGTGTAAATATGACACTATAGGGTATGTCAGCACCACAACCTTATTTCGTTCTGTCCTGTAAATATGGCACTATAGGGTATGTCAGCACCACTACATTGTTTCATTCTGTCGTGTAAATATGGCATTATTGGGTATGTCAGCACCACAACCTTGTTTCATTCTGTCGTGTAAATATGACACTATAGGGTGTCTCAGCACCACCACATTGTTTCATTCTGTCGCGTAAATATGACACTATAGTGTATGTCAGCACTACCACATTGTTTCATTCTGTCGCGTAAATATGGCACTATAGGGTATGTCAGCACCACCACATTGTTTCATTCTGTCGCGTAAATATGGCACTATAGGGTATGTCAATACCACCACATTGTTTAATTCTGTCGCGTAAATATGGCATTATAGGGTATGTCAGCACCACCACATTGTTTCAGTCTGTCGCGTAAATATGGTACTATAGGGTATGTCAGCACCACAGCCTTGTTTCATTCTGTCGCGTAAATATGGCACTATAGGGTATGTCAACACCACAACCTTGTTTCATTCTGATGTGTAAATATGACACTATAGGGTATGTCAGCACCACAACCTTGTTTATAATAATAATAATAATAATAATAATAATAAAGACTTTATTTAAAGAGAGTACTCAATGAACAAATAGTTAATCTACCATGAGGCCTTCAACATTATGTCGTGTAAATATGACACTATAGGGTATGTCAGCACCACAACCTTGTTTCATTCTGTCGCGTAAATATGACAATATAGGGTATGTCAGCACCACCACATTGTTTCATTCTGTCGCGTATATATGGCACTATTGGGTATGTCAGCACCACCACATTGTTTCATTCTGTCGCGTAAATATGACAATATAGGGTATGTCAACACCACAACCTTGTTTCATTCTGTCGCGTAAATATGACAATATAGGGTATGTCAGCACCACAACCTTGTTTCATTATGTCGTGTAAATATGGCACTATAGGGTATGTCAGCACCACCACATTGTTTCATTCTGTCGCGTAAATATGGCACTATAGGGTATGTTAGCACCACAACCTTGTTTCATTCTGTCGCGTAAATATGACAATATAGGGTATGTCAGCACCACAGCCTTGTTTCATTCTATCGCGTAAATATGGCACTATAATGTATGTCAGCACCACCACATTGTTTCACTCTGTCGTGTAAATATGGCACTATAAGGTATGTCAACACCACAACCGTTGTTCATTCTGTCGCGTAAATATGGCACAATAGAGTATTTCAGAACCACAACCATGTTTCATTATGTCGTGTAAATATGGCACTATAGGGTATGTCAGAACCACAACCATGTTTCATTATGTCGTGTAAATATGGCACTATAGGGTATGTCAGCACTACCACCTTGTTTCATTCTGTCGTGTAAATATGACACTATATGGTATGTCAGCACCACAACCTTGTTTCATTCTGTCGCGTAAATATGGCACTATAGGGTATGTCATCACCACCACATTGTTTCATTCTGTCGTGTACATATGGCACTATTGGGTATGTCAGCACCACCACATTGTTTCATTCTGTCGCGTAAATATTGCACTATAGGGTATGTTAGAACCACAACCTTGTTTCATTCTGTCGCGTAAATATGGCACTATAGGGTATGTCAGCACCACAACCCTATTTCATTATGTCGTGTAAATATGGCACTATAGGGTATGTCAGCACCACAGCCTTGTTTCATTCTGTCGCGTAAATATTACACTATTGGGTATGTCAGCACCACCACCTTGTTTCATTCTGTCGCGTAAATATGGCACTATAGGGTATGTCAGCACTACCATCTTGATTCATTCTGTCGCATAAATATGGCACTATAGGGTATGTCAGCACCACCACATTGTTTCATTCTGTCCTGTAAATATGACACTATAGGGTGTGTCAGCACCACAACCTTGTTTCATTCTGTCGTGTAAATATGGCACTATAGGGTATGTCAGCACCACAACCTTGTTTCATTCTGTCGTGTACATATGGCACTATAGGGTATGTCAGCACCACCACAGTGTTTCATTCTGTCTTGTAAATATGGCACTATAGGGTATGTCAGCACCACAACCGTGTTTCATTCTGTCGCGTAAATATGGCACTATAGGGTATGTCAGCACCACCACATTGTTTCCCTTCTGTCGCGCAAATATGGTACTATAGGGTATGTCAGCACCACAACATTGTTTCATTCTGTCGTGTAAATATGGCACTATAGGGTATGTCAGCACCACAACCTTGTTTCTTTCTGTCGTGTAAATATGGCACTATAGGGTATGTCAGCACCACCACATTGTTTCATTCTGTCGCGCAAATATGGTACTATAGGGTATGTCAGCACCACAACCTTGTTTCATTCTGTCGTGTAAATATGGCACTATAGGGTATGTCAGCACCACAACCGTGTTTCATTCTGTCGTGTAAATATGACACTATAGGGTATGTCAGCACCATAACCTTGTTTCATTCCGTCGCGTAAATATGGCACTATAGGGTATGTCAGCACCACAACCGTGTTTCATTCTGTCGCGTAAATATGGCACTATTGGGTATGTCAGCACCACAACCGTGTTTCATTCTGTCGTGTAAATATGACACTATAGGGTATGTCAGCAATACCATCTTGATTCATTCTGTCGCATAAATATGGCACTATAGGGTATGTCAGCACCACAACCTTGTTTCATTATGTCGTGTAAATATGGCACTATAGGGTATGTCAGCACCACAGCCTTGTTTCATTCTGTCGTGTACAATATGGCACTATAGGGTATGTCAGCACCACCACATTATTTCATTCTGTCGTGTACATATGGCACTATTGGGTATGTCAGCACCACCACATTGTTTCATTCTGTCGTGTAAATATGGCACTATGTTATTAGCACCACAACCTGTTCATTCTGTCGCGTAAATATGACACTATAGGTGTCAGCACCACAGCCTTGTTTCATTCTGTCGTGTAAATATGGCACTATAGGGTATGTCAGCACCACCACAATTGTTTCATTCTGTCGTGTAAATATGGCACAATGGGTATGTCAGCACCACCACATTGTTTCATTCTGTCGCGTAAATATGGCACTATAGGGTATGTTAGCACCACAACCTTGTTTCATTCTGTCGCGTAAATATGACAATATAGGGTATGTCAGCACCACATCCTTGTTTCATTCTATCGCGTAAATATGGCACTATAATGTATGTCAGCACCACCACATTGTTTCACTCTGTCGTGTAAATATGGCACTATAAGGTATGTCAACACCACAACCGTTGTTCATTCTGTCGCGTAAATATGGCACTATAGGGTATTTCAGAACCACAACCATGTTTCATTATGTCGTGTAAATATGGCACTATAGGGTATGTCAACACTACCACCTTGTTTCATTCTGTCGTGTAAATATGACACTATAGGGTATGTCAGTACCACAACCTTGTTTCATTCTGTCGCGTAAATATGGCACTATAGGGTATGTCATCACCACCACATTGTTTCATTCTGTCGCGTAAATATGGCACTATAGGGTATGTCAACACCACCACATTGTTTCATTCTATCGCGTAAATATGACACTATAGGGTATGTCAGCACCACAACCCTGTTTCATTCTGTCGCGTAAATATGACACTATAGGGTATGTCAGCACCACCACATTGTTTCATTCTGTCGTGTACATATGGCACTATTGGGTATGTCAGCACCACCACATTGTTTCATTATGTCGCGTAAATATGGCACTATAGGGTATGTCAGCACCACCACCTTGTTTCATTCTGTCGCGTAAATATGGCACTATAGGGTATGTCAGCACCACAACCTTGTTTCATTATGTCGTGTAAATATGGCACTATAGCGTATGTCAGCACCACAGCCTTGTATCATTCTGTCGTGTAAATATGGCACTATAGGGTATGTTAGCACCACAACCTTGTTTCATTCTGTCGCGTAATATGACAATAGGGTGTCAGCACCAGCCTTGTTTCATTCTGTCGTGTAAATATGGCACTATAGGGTATGTCAGCACCACCACCTTGTTTCATTCTGTCGTGTAAATATGGCACTATAGGGTATGTCAGCACCACCACCTTGTTTCATTCTGTCGCGTAAATATGGCACTATAGGGTATGTTAGCACCACAACCTTGTTTCATTCTGTCGCGTAAATATGACAATATAGGGTATGTCAGCACCACACCTTGTTTCATTCTATCGCGTAAATATGGCACTATAGTGTATGTCAGCACCACCACATTGTTTCATTCTGTCGTGTAAATATGGCACTATAAGGTATGTCAACACCACAACCTTGTTCATTCTGTCGCGTAAATATGGCACTATAGGGTATGTCAGCACCACAACCTTGTTTCATTCTGTCGCGTAAATATGGCACTATAGGGTATGTCAACACCACCACATTGTTTCATTCTGTCGTGTAAATATGGCACTATAGGGTATGTCAGCACCACAACCTTGTTTCATTCTGTCGCGTAAATATGGCACTATAGGGTATGTCATCACCACCACCTTGTTTCATTCTGTCGCGTAAATATGGCACTATAGGGTATGTCAACACCACCACATTGTTTCATTCTGACGCGTAAATATGGCACTATAGGGTATGTCAGCACCACAACCTTGTTTATAATAATAATAATAATAATAATAATAATAAAGACTTTATTTAAAGAGAGTACTCAATGAACAAATAGTTAATCTACCATGAGGCCTTCAACATTATGTCGTGTAAATATGACACTATAGGGTATGTCAGCACCACAACCTTGTTTCATTCTGTCGCGTAAATATGACAATATAGGGTATGTCAGCACCACCACATTGTTTCATTCTGTCGCGTATATATGGCACTATTGGGTATGTCAGCACCACCACATTGTTTCATTCTGTCGCGTAAATATGACAATATAGGGTATGTCAGCACCACAACCTTGTTTCATTCTGTCGCGTAAATATGACAATATAGGGTATGTCAGCACCACAACCTTGTTTCATTATGTCGTGTAAATATGGCACTATAGGGTATGTCAGCACCACCACATTGTTTCATTCTGTCGCGTAAATATGGCACTATAGGGTATGTTAGCACCACAACCTTGTTTCATTCTGTCGCGTAAATATGACAATATAGGGTATGTCAGCACCACAGCCTTGTTTCATTCTATCGCGTAAATATGGCACTATAATGTATGTCAGCACCACCACATTGTTTCACTCTGTCGTGTAAATATGGCACTATAAGGTATGTCAACACCACAACCGTTGTTCATTCTGTCGCGTAAATATGGCACAATAGAGTATTTCAGAACCACAACCATGTTTCATTATGTCGTGTAAATATGGCACTATAGGGTATGTCAGAACCACAACCATGTTTCATTATGTCGTGTAAATATGGCACTATAGGGTATGTCAGCACTACCACCTTGTTTCATTCTGTCGTGTAAATATGACACTATATGGTATGTCAGCACCACAACCTTGTTTCATTCTGTCGCGTAAATATGGCACTATAGGGTATGTCATCACCACCACATTGTTTCATTCTGTCGTGTACATATGGCACTATTGGGTATGTCAGCACCACCACATTGTTTCATTCTGTCGCGTAAATATTGCACTATAGGGTATGTTAGAACCACAACCTTGTTTCATTCTGTCGCGTAAATATGGCACTATAGGGTATGTCAGCACCACAACCCTATTTCATTATGTCGTGTAAATATGGCACTATAGGGTATGTCAGCACCACAGCCTTGTTTCATTCTGTCGCGTAAATATTACACTATTGGGTATGTCAGCACCACCACCTTGTTTCATTCTGTCGCGTAAATATGGCACTATAGGGTATGTCAGCACTACCATCTTGATTCATTCTGTCGCATAAATATGGCACTATAGGGTATGTCAGCACCACCACATTGTTTCATTCTGTCCTGTAAATATGACACTATAGGGTGTGTCAGCACCACAACCTTGTTTCATTCTGTCGTGTAAATATGGCACTATAGGGTATGTCAGCACCACAACCTTGTTTCATTCTGTCGTGTACATATGGCACTATAGGGTATGTCAGCACCACCACAGTGTTTCATTCTGTCTTGTAAATATGGCACTATAGGGTATGTCAGCACCACAACCGTGTTTCATTCTGTCGCGTAAATATGGCACTATAGGGTATGTCAGCACCACCACATTGTTTCCCTTCTGTCGCGCAAATATGGTACTATAGGGTATGTCAGCACCACAACATTGTTTCATTCTGTCGTGTAAATATGGCACTATAGGGTATGTCAGCACCACAACCTTGTTTCTTTCTGTCGTGTAAATATGGCACTATAGGGTATGTCAGCACCACCACATTGTTTCATTCTGTCGCGCAAATATGGTACTATAGGGTATGTCAGCACCACAACCTTGTTTCATTCTGTCGTGTAAATATGGCACTATAGGGTATGTCAGCACCACAACCGTGTTTCATTCTGTCGTGTAAATATGACACTATAGGGTATGTCAGCACCATAACCTTGTTTCATTCCGTCGCGTAAATATGGCACTATAGGGTATGTCAGCACCACAACCGTGTTTCATTCTGTCGCGTAAATATGGCACTATTGGGTATGTCAGCACCACAACCGTGTTTCATTCTGTCGTGTAAATATGACACTATAGGGTATGTCAGCAATACCATCTTGATTCATTCTGTCGCATAAATATGGCACTATAGGGTATGTCAGCACCACAACCTTGTTTCATTATGTCGTGTAAATATGGCACTATAGGGTATGTCAGCACCACAGCCTTGTTTCATTCTGTCGTGTACATATATGGCACTATAGGGTATGTCAGCACCACCACATTATTTCATTCTGTCGTGTACATATGGCACTATTGGGTATGTCAGCACCACCACATTGTTTCATTCTGTCGTGTAAATATGGCACTATAGGTTATGTTAGCACCACAACCTTGTTTCATTCTGTCGCGTAAATATGACAATATAGGGTGTCAGCACCACAGCCTTGTTTCATTCTGTCGTGTAAATATGGCACTATAGGGTATGTCAGCACCACCACATTGTTTCATTCTGTCGTGTACATATGGCACTATTGGGTATGTCAGCACCACCACATTGTTTCATTCTGTCGCGTAAATATGGCACTATAGGATATGTTAGCACCACAACCTTGTTTCATTCTGTCGCGTAAATATGACAATATAGGGTATGTCAGCACCACATCCTTGTTTCATTCTATCGCGTAAATATGGCACTATAATGTATGTCAGCACCACCACATTGTTTCACTCTGTCGTGTAAATATGGCACTATAAGGTATGTCAACACCACAACCGTTGTTCATTATGTCGCGTAAAAATGGCACTATAGGGTATTTCAGAACCACAACCATGTTTCATTATGTCGTGTAAATATGGCACTATAGGGTATGTCAACACTACCACCTTGTTTCATTCTGTCGTGTAAATATGACACTATAGGGTATGTCAGTACCACAACCTTGTTTCATTCTGTCGCGTAAATATGGCACTATAGGGTATGTCATCACCACCACATTGTTTCATTCTGTCGCGTAAATATGGCACTATAGGGTATGTCAACACCACCACATTGTTTCATTCTATCGCGTAAATATGACACTATAGGGTATGTCAGCACCACAACCCTGTTTCATTCTGTCGCGTAAATATGACACTATAGGGTATGTCAGCACCACCACATTGTTTCATTCTGTCGTGTACATATGGCACTATTGGGTATGTCAGCACCACCACATTGTTTCATTATGTCGCTTAAATATGGCACTATAGGGTATGTCAGCACCCTACCATCTTGATTCATTCTGTCGCACTAAATATGGCACTATAGGGTATGTCAGCACCACAACCTTGTTTCATTATGTCGTGTAAATATGGCACTATAGCGTATGTCAGCACCACAGACTTGTCATTCTGTCGTGTAAATATGGCACTATAGGGTATGTTAGCACCACAACCTTGTTTCATTCTGTCGCGTAAATATGACAATATAGGGTGTCAGCACCACAGCCTTGTTTCATTCTGTCGTGTAAATATGGCACTATAGGGTATGTCAGCACCACCACATTGTTTCATTCTGTCGTGTACATATGGCACTATTGGGTATGTCAGCACCACCACTTTGTTTCATTCTGTCGCGTAAATATGGCACTATAGGGTATGTTAGCACCACAACCTTGTTTCATTCTGTCGCGTAAATATGACAATATAGGGTATGTCAGCACCACATCCTTGTTTCATTCTATCGCGTAAATATGGCACTATAATGTATGTCAGCACCACCACATTGTTTCACTCTGTCGTGTAAATATGGCACTATAAGGTATGTCAACACCACAACCGTTGTTCATTCTGTCGCGTAAATATGGCACTATAGGGTATTTCAGAACCACAACCATGTTTCATTATGTCGTGTAAATATAGCACTATAGGGTATGTCAACACTACCACCTTGTTTCATTCTGTCGTGTAAATATGACACTATAGGGTATGTCAGTACCACAACCTTGTTTCATTCTGTCGCGTAAATATGGCACTATAGGGTATGTCATCACCACCACATTGTTTCATTCTGTCGCGTAAATATGGCACTATAGGGTATGTCAACACCACCACATTGTTTCATTCTATCGCGTAAATATGACACTATAGGGTATGTCAGCACCACAACCCTGTTTCATTCTGTCGCGTAAATATGACACTATAGGGTATGTCAGCACCACCACATTGTTTCATTCTGTCGTGTACATATGGCACTATTGGGTATGTCAGCACCACCACATTGTTTCATTCTGTCGCTTAAATATGGCACTATAGGGTATGTTAGCACCACAACCTTAGTTTCATTCTGTCGCGTAAATATGGCACTATTGGGTATGTCAGCACCACCACCTTGTTTCATTCTGTCGCGTAAATATGGCACTATAGGGTATGTCAGCACTACCACTTGATTCATTCTGTCGCATAAATATGGCACTATAGGGTATGTCAGCACCACCACATTGTTTCATTCTGTCGTGTAAATATGACACTATAGGGTATGTCAGCACCACGGCCTTGTTTCATTCTGTCGTGTAAATATGGCACTATAGGGTATGTCAGCACCACAACCTTGTTTCATTCTGTCGTGTAAATATGGCACTATAGGGTATGTCAGCACCACAACCTTGTTTCATTCTGTCGTGTAAATATGGCACTATAGGGTATGTCAGCACCACCACATTGTTTCATTCTGTCGTGTAAATATGGCACTATAGGGTATGTCAGCACCACCACATGTTTCATTCTGTCGTGTAAATATGGCACTATAGGGTATGTCAGCACCACAACTTGTTTCATTCTGTCGCGTAAATAACATATAGGGTGTCAGCACCACAGCCTTGTTTCATTCTGTCGTGTAAATATGGCACTATAGGGTATGTCAGCACCACCACATTGTTTCATTCTGTCGTGTACATATGGCACTATTGGGTATGTCAGCACCACCACATTGTTTCATTCTGTCGCGTAAATATGGCACTATAGGGTATGTTAGCACCACAACCTTGTTTCATTCTGTCGCGTAAATATGACAATATAGGGTATGTCAGCACCACAGCCTTGTTTCATTCTATCGCGTAAATATGGCACTATAATGTATGTCAGCACCACCACATTGTTTCACTCTGTCGTGTAAATATGGCACTATAAGGTATGTCAACACCACAACCGTTGTTCATTCTGTCGCGTAAATATGGCATAATAGGTTATTTCAGAACCACAACCATGTTTCATTATGTCGTGTAAATATGGCACTATAGGGTATGTCAACACTACCACCTTGTTTCATTCTGTCGTGTAAATATGACACTATAGGGTATGTCAGTACCACAACCTTGTTTCATTCTGTCGCGTAAATATGGCACTATAGGGTATGTCATCACCACCACATTGTTTCATTCTGTCGCGTAAATATGGCACTATAGGGTATGTCAACACCACCACATTGTTTCATTCTATCGCGTAAATATGACACTATAGGGTATGTCAGCACCACAACCTTGTTTCATTCTGTCGCGTAAATATGGCACTATAGGGTATGTCAGCACCACCACATTGTTTCATTCTGTCGTGTAAATATGGCACTATTGGGTATGTCAGCACCACCACATTGTTTCATTATGTCGCTTAAATATGGCACTATAGGGTATGTCAGCACTACCATCTTGATTCATTCTGTCGCATAAATATGGCACTATAGGGTATGTCAGCACCACAACCTTGTTTCATTATGTCGTGTAAATATGGCACTATAGCGTATGTCAGCACCACAGCCTTGTATCATTCTGTCGTGTAAATATGGCACTATAGGGTATGTTAGCACCACAACCTTGTTTCATTCTGTCGCGTAAATATGACAATATAGGGTGTCAGCACCACAACCTTGTTTCATTCTGTCGTGTAAATATGGCACTATAGGGTATGTCAGCACCACCACATTGTTTCATTCTGTCGTGTACATATGGCACTATTGGGTATGTCAGCACCACCACATTGTTTCATTCTGTCGCGTAAATATGGCACTATAGGGTATGTTAGCACCACAACCTTGTTTCATTCTGTCGCGTAAATATGACACTATAGGGTATGTCAGCACCACATCCTTGTTTCATTCTATCGCGTAAATATGGCACTATATGTATGTCAGCACCACACATTGTTTCACTCTGTCGTGTAAATATGGCACTATAAGGTATGTCAACACCACAACCGTTGTTCATTCTGTCGCGTAAATATGGCACTATAGGGTATTTCAGCACCACAACCATGTTTCATTATGTCGTGTAAATATGGCACTATAGGGTATGTCAGCACCACAACCTTGTTTCATTCTGTCGTGTAAATATGACACTATAGGGTATGTCAGCACCACAACCTTGTTTCATTCTGTCGCGTAAATATGGCACTATAGGGTATGTCAGCACCACCACATTGTTTCATTCTGTCGCGTAAATATGGCACTATAGGGTATGTCAACACCACCACATTGTTTCATTCTATCGCGTAAATATGACACTATAGGGTATGTCAGCACCACCACCTTGTTTCATTCTGTCGCGTATATATGGCACTATAGGGTATGTCAGCACTACCATCTTGATTCATTCTGTCGCGCAAATATGGTACTATAGGGTATATCAGCACCACAACCTTGTTTCATTCTGTCGTGTAAATATGGCACTATAGGTTATGTCAGCACCACAACCTTGTTTCATTATGTCGTGTAAATATGACACTATAGGGTATGTCAGCACCACAACCTTGTTTCATTCTGTCGTGTAAATATGGCACTATAGGATATGTCGGCACCACCACATTGTTTCATTCTGTCGTGTACATATGGCACTATTGGGTATGTCAGCACCACCACATTGTTTCATTCTGTCGCGTAAATATGGCACTATAATGTATGTTAGCACCACAACCTTGTTTCATTCTGTCGCGTAAATATGACACTATAGGGTATGTCAGCATCACAGCCTTGTTTCATTCTGTCGCGTAAATATGGCACTATAAGGTATGTTAGCACCACCACATTGTTTCATTCTGTCGTGTAAATATGGCACTATAAGGTATGTCAACACCACAACCGTTGTTCATTCTGTCGCGTAAATATGGCACTATAGGGTATTTCAGCACCACAACCATGTTTCATTATGTCGTGTAAATATGGCACTATAGGGTATGTCAGCACCACACTTGTTTCATTCTGTCGTGTAAATATGGCACTATAGGGTATGTCAGCACCACAACCTGTTTCATTCTGTCGCGTAAATATGCACTATAGGGTATGTCACACCACACTTGTTTCATTCTGTCGTGTACATATGGCACTATTGGGTATGTTAGCACCACAACTTTGTTTCATTCTGTCGCGTAAATATGACACTATATGGTATGTCAGCACCACCACATTGTTTCATTCTGTCGTGTAAATATGACACTATAGGGTATGTCAGCACCACCACATTGTTTCACTCTGTCGTGTAAATATGGCACTATAGGGTATGTCAGCACCACAACCTTGTTCATTTGTCGCGTAAATATGGCACTATAGGGTATGTCAGCACCACAGCCTTGTTTCATTCTGTCGTGTAAATATGCACTATAGGGTATGTCAGCACCACCACATTGTTTCATTCTGTCGTGAATATGGCACTATGGGTATGTCAGCACCACCACATTGTTTCATTCTGTCGCGTAAATATGGCACTATAGGGTATGTCAGCACCACAACCTTGTTTCATTCTGTCGCGTAAATATGGCACTATAGGGTATGTCAGCACCACAACCTTGTTTCATTCTGTCGTGTAAATATGGCACTATAGGGTATGTCAGCACCACCACATTGTTTCATTCTGTCGTGTAAATATGGCACTATAGGGTATGTCAGCACCACCACATTGTTTCATTCTGTCGCGTAAATATGGCACTATAGGGTATGTCAGCACCACCACATTGTTTCCTTCTGTCGTGTAAATATGGCACTATAGGGTATGTCAGCACCACCACATTGTTTCATTCTGTCGTGTAAATATGGCACTATAGGGTATGTCAGCACCACAACCTTGTTTCATTCTGTCGTGTAAATATGGCACTATAGGGTATGTCAGCACCACCACATTGTTTCATTCTGTCGCGTAAATATGGCACTATAGGGTATGTCAGCACCACAACCTTGTTTCATTCTGTCGTGTAAATATGGCACTATAGGGTATGTCAGCACCACAACCTTGTTTCATTCTGTCGTGTAAATATGGCACTATAGGGTATGTCAGCACCACAACCTTGTTTCATTCTGTCGTGTAAATATGACACTATAGGGTATGTCAGCACCACAACCTTGTTTCATTCTGTCGTGTAAATATGGCACTATAGGGTATGTCAGCACCACCACATTGTTTCATTCTGTCGCGTAAATATGGCACTATAGGGTATGTCAGCACCACAACCTTGTTTCATTCTGTCGCGTAAATATGGCACTATAAGGTATGTCAGCACCACCACATTGTTTCATTCTGTCGTGTAAATATGGCACTATAGGGTATGTCAGCACCACAACGTTGTTTCATTCTGTCGCGTAAATATGGCACTATAGGGTATGTCAGCACCACAACCTTGTTTCATTCTGTCGTGTAAATATGGCACTATAGGGTATGTCAGCACCACAACCTTGTTTCATTCTGTCGTGTACATATGGCACTATTGGGTATGTTAGCACAACAACTTTGTTTCATTCTGTCGCGTAAATATGACACTATATGGTATGTCAGCACCACCTCCTTGTTTCATTCTGTCGCGTAAATATGGCACTATAATGTATGTTAGCACCACAACCTTGTTTCATTCTGTCGCGTAAATATGACACTATAGGGTATGTCAGCATCACAGCCTTGTTTCATTCTGTCGCGTAAATATGACACTATATGGTATGTCAGCACCACAGCCTTGTTTCATTCTGTCGCGTAAATATGGCACTATAAGGTATGTCAGCACCACCACATTGTTTCACTCTGTCGTGTAAATATGGCACTATAGGGTATGTCAGCACCACAACCTTGTTTCATTCTGTCGTGTACATATGGCACTATAGGGTATGTCAGCACCACAACCTTGTTTCATTCTGTCGTGTAAATATGACACTATAGGGTATGTCAGCACCACAACCTTGTTTCATTCTGTCGTGTAAATATGGCACTATAGGGTATGTCAGCACCACCACATTGTTTCCCTTCTGTCGTGTAAATATGGCACTATAGGGTATGTCAGCACCACCACATTGTTTCCCTTCTGTCGCGTAAATATGGCACTATAGGGTATGTCAGCACCACCACATTGTTTCCCTTCTGTCGTGTAAATATGGCACTATAGGGTATGTCAGCACCACCACATTGTTTCCCTTCTGTCGTGTAAATATGACACTATAGGGTATGTCAGCACCACCACATTGTTTCATTCTGTCGCGCAAATATGGTACTATAGGGTATGTCAGCACCACAACCTTGTTTCATTCTGTCGTGTACATATGGCACTATAGGTTATGTCAGCACCACAACCTTGTTTCATTCTGTCGTGTAAATATGACACTATAGGGTATGTCATCACCACAACCTTGTTTCATTCTGTCGTGTAAATATGGCACTATAGGGTATGTCAGCACCACCACATTGTTTCATTATGTCGTGTACATATGGCACTATTGGGTATGTCAGCACCACCACATTGTTTCATTCTGTCGCGTAAATATGGCACTATAATGTATGTTAGCACCACAACCTTGTTTCATTCTGTCGTGTACATATGGCACTATAGGGTATGTCAGCACCACAACCTTGTTTCATTCTGTCGTGTAAATATGACACTATAGGGTATGTCAGCACCACAACCTTGTTTCATTCTGTCGTGTAAATATGGCACTATAGGGTATGTCAGCACCACCACATTGTTTCCCTTCTGTCGTGTAAATATGGCACTATAGGGTATGTCAGCACCACCACATTGTTTCCCTTCTGTCGCGTAAATATGGCACTATAGGGTATGTCAGCACCACCACATTGTTTCCCTTCTGTCGTGTAAATATGGCACTATAGGGTATGTCAGCACCACCATATTGTTTCCCTTCTGTCGTGTAAATATGACACTATAGGGTATGTCAGCACCACCACATTGTTTCATTCTGTCGCGCAAATATGGTACTATAGGGTATGTCAGCACCACAACCTTGTTTCATTCTGTCGTGTACATATGGCACTATAGGTTATGTCAGCACCACAACCTTGTTTCATTCTGTCGTGTAAATATGACACTATAGGGTATGTCATCACCACAACCTTGTTTCATTCTGTCGTGTAAATATGGCACTATAGGGTATGTCAGCACCACCACATTGTTTCATTCTGTCGTGTACATATGGCACTATTGGGTATGTCAGCACCACCACATTGTTTCATTCTGTCGCGTAAATATGGCACTATAATGTATGTTAGCACCACAACCTTGTTTCATTCTGTCGCGTAAATATGACACTATAGGGTATGTCAGCATCACAGCCTTGTTTCACTCTGTCGTGTAAATATGGCACTATAAGGTATGTCAACACCACAACCGTTGTTCATTCTGTCGCGTAAATATGGCACTATAGGGTATTTCAGCACCACAACCATGTTTCATTCTGTCGTGTAAATATGGCACTATAGGGTATGTCAGCACCACAACCTTGTTTCATTCTGTCGTGTACATATGGCACTATTGGGTATGTCAGCACCACAACCTTGTTTCATTCTGTCGCGTAAATATGACACTATATGGTATGTCAGCACCACCACATTGTTTCCCTTCTGTCGTGTAAATATGACACTATAGGGTATGTCAGCACCACCACATTGTTTCATTCTGTCGCGCAAATATGGTACTATAGGGTATGTCAGCACCACAACCTTGTTTCATTCTGTCGTGTAAATATGGCACTATAGGTTATGTCAGCACCACAACCTTGTTTCATTCTGTCGTGTAAATATGACACTATAGGGTATGTCAGCACCACAACCTTGTTTCATTCTGTCGTGTAAATATGACACTATAGGGTATGTCAGCACCACCACATTGTTTCATTCTGTCGCGCAAATATGGTACTATAGGGTATGTCAGCACCACAACCTTGTTTCATTCTGTCGTGTAAATATGGCACTATAGGTTATGTCAGCACCACAACCTTGTTTCATTATGTCGTGTAAATATGACACTATAGGGTATGTCAGCACCACAACCTTGTTTCATTCTGTCGTGTAAATATGGCACTATAGGGTATGTCGGCACCACCACATTGTTTCATTCTGTCGTGTACATATGGCACTATTGGGTATGTCAGCACCACCACATTGTTTCATTCTGTCGCGTAAATATGGCACTATAATGTATGTTAGCACCACAACCTTGTTTCATTCTGTCGCGTAAATATGGCACTATAAGGTATGTTAGCACCACCACATTGTTTCATTCTGTCGTGTAAATATGGCACTATAAGGTATGTCAACACCACAACCGTTGTTCATTCTGTCGCGTAAATATGGCACTATAGGGTATTTCAGCACCACAACCATGTTTCATTCTGTCGTGTAAATATGGCACTATAGGGTATGTCAGCACCACAACCTTGTTTCATTCTGTCGTGTACATATGGCACTATTGGGTATGTTAGCACAACAACTTTGTTTCATTCTGTCGCGTAAATATGACACTATATGGTATGTCAGCACCACCTCCTTGTTTCATTCTGTCGCGTAAATATGGCACTATAATGTATGTTAGCACCACAACCTTGTTTCATTCTGTCGCGTAAATATGACACTATAGGGTATGTCAGCATCACAGCCTTGTTTCATTCTGTCGCGTAAATATGACACTATATGGTATGTCAGCACCACAGCCTTGTTTCATTCTGTCGCGTAAATATGGCACTATAAGGTATGTCAGCACCACCACATTGTTTCACTCTGTCGTGTAAATATGGCACTATAGGGTATGTCAGCACCACAACCTTGTTTCATTCTGTCGTGTACATATGGCACTATAGGGTATGTCAGCACCACAACCTTGTTTCATTCTGTCGTGTAAATATGACACTATAGGGTATGTCAGCACCACAACCTTGTTTCATTCTGTCGTGTAAATATGGCACTATAGGGTATGTCAGCACCACCACATTGTTTCCCTTCTGTCGTGTAAATATGGCACTATAGGGTATGTCAGCACCATCACATTGTTTCCCTTCTGTCGCGTAAATATGGCACTATAGGGTATGTCAGCACCACCACATTGTTTCCCTTCTGTCGTGTAAATATGGCACTATAGGGTATGTCAGCACCACCATATTGTTTCCCTTCTGTCGTGTAAATATGACACTATAGGGTATGTCAGCACCACCACATTGTTTCATTCTGTCGCGCAAATATGGTACTATAGGGTATGTCAGCACCACAACCTTGTTTCATTCTGTCGTGTACATATGGCACTATAGGTTATGTCAGCACCACAACCTTGTTTCATTCTGTCGTGTAAATATGACACTATAGGGTATGTCATCACCACAACCTTGTTTCATTCTGTCGTGTAAATATGGCACTATAGGGTATGTCAGCACCACCACATTGTTTCATTATGTCGTGTACATATGGCACTATTGGGTATGTCAGCACCACCACATTGTTTCATTCTGTCGCGTAAATATGGCACTATAATGTATGTTAGCACCACAACCTTGTTTCATTCTGTCGCGTAAATATGACACTATAGGGTATGTCAGCATCACAGCCTTGTTTCACTCTGTCGTGTAAATATGGCACTATAAGGTATGTCAACACCACAACCGTTGTTCATTCTGTCGCGTAAATATGGCACTATAGGGTATTTCAGCACCACAACCATGTTTCATTCTGTCGTGTAAATATGGCACTATAGGGTATGTCAGCACCACAACCTTGTTTCATTCTGTCGTGTACATATGGCACTATTGGGTATGTCAGCACCACAACCTTGTTTCATTCTGTCGTGTACATATGGCACTATTGGGTATGTTAGCACCACAACTTTGTTTCATTCTGTCGCGTAAATATGACACTATATGGTATGTCAGCACCACCACATTGTTTCATTCTGTCGTGTAAATATGACACTATAGGGTATGTCAGCACCACCACATTGTTTCACTCTGTCGTGTAAATATGGCACTATAAGGTATGTCAACACCACAACCGTTGTTCATTTTGTCGCGTAAATATGGCACTATAGGGTATGTCAGCACCACAGCCTTGTTTCATTATGTCGTGTAAATATGACACTATAGGGTATGTCAGCACCACCACATTGTTTCATTCTGTCGTGGATATATGGCACTATTGGGTATGTTAGCACCACCATATTGTTTCATTCTGTCGCGTAAATATGGCACTATAGGGTATGTCAGCACCACAACCTTGTTTCATTCTGTCGCGTAAATATGGCACTATAGGGTATGTCAGCACCACAACCATATTTCATTCTGTCGTGTAAATATGGCACTATAGGGTATGTCAGCACCACCACATTGTTTCCCTTCTGTCGTGTAAATATGGCACTATAGGGTATGTCAGCACCACCACATTGTTTCCCTTCTGTCGCGTAAATATGGCACTATAGGGTATGTCAGCACCACCACATTGTTTCCCTTCTGTCGTGTAAATATGGCACTATAGGGTATGTCAGCACCACCATATTGTTTCCCTTCTGTCGTGTAAATATGACACTATAGGGTATGTCAGCACCACCACATTGTTTCATTCTGTCGCGTAAATATGGCACTATAGGGTATGTCAGCACCACAACCTTGTTTCATTCTGTCGTGTAAATATGGCACTATAGGTTATGTCAGCACCACAACCTTGTTTCATTCTGTCGTGTAAATATGACACTATAGGGTATGTCATCACCACAACCTTGTTTCATTCTGTCGTGTAAATATGGCACTATAGGGTATGTCAGCACCACCACATTGTTTCATTCTGTCGTGTACATATGGCACTATTGGGTATGTCAGCACCACCACATTGTTTCATTCTGTCGCGTAAATATGGCACTATAATGTATGTTAGCACCACAACCTTGTTTCATTCTGTCGCGTAAATATGACACTATAGGGTATGTCAGCATCACAGCCTTGTTTCACTCTGTCGTGTAAATATGGCACTATAAGGTATGTCAACACCACAACCGTTGTTCATTCTGTCGCGTAAATATGGCACTATAGGGTATTTCAGCACCACAACCATGTTTCATTCTGTCGTGTAAATATGGCACTATAGGGTATGTCAGCACCACAACCTTGTTTCATTCTGTCGTGTACATATGGCACTATTGGGTATGTCAGCACCACAACCTTGTTTCATTCTGTCGTGTACATATGGCACTATTGGGTATGTTAGCACCACAACTTTGTTTCATTCTGTCGCGTAAATATGACACTATATGGTATGTCAGCACCACCACATTGTTTCATTCTGTCGTGTAAATATGACACTATAGGGTATGTCAGCACCACCACATTGTTTCACTCTGTCGTGTAAATATGGCACTATAAGGTATGTCAACACCACAACCGTTGTTCATTTTGTCGCGTAAATATGGCACTATAGGGTATGTCAGCACCACAGCCTTGTTTCATTATGTCGTGTAAATATGACACTATAGGGTATGTCAGCACCACCACATTGTTTCATTCTGTCGTGGATATATGGCACTATTGGGTATGTTAGCACCACCATATTGTTTCATTCTGTCGCGTAAATATGGCACTATAGGGTATGTCAGCACCACAACCATATTTCATTCTGTCGTGTAAATATGGCACTATAGGGTATGTCAGCACCACAACCTTGTTTCATTCTGTCGTGTAAATATGGCACTATAGGGTATGTCAGCACCACAGCCTTGTTTCATTCTGTCGCGTAAATATGGCACAATAGTGTATGTCAGCACCACAACCCTATTTCATTCTGTCGTGTACATACGGCACTATAGGGTATGTCAGCACCACCACATTGTTTCATTCTGTCGTGTACATATAGCACTATAGGTATGTCATTGTTGGCTTACTATAAATCACCACCATCGTTTTACAATATAATAGTTTATCAGTCGTGAATGAGGTTGGACCATGTAGGTTTGAGATCAGATATGACTACTATGAATATAACTCATATGACCATATAATCTCAGATCTACCTTGCTGAACCAACATGGACTAAAACCCTATTTCTGATACTTCATGGTTATACCCGTTTGGGGGGCATTATTACAATATAATACTTATTTTATTAACTATTTATTCAACTATTCACACAATGAACTAGTCTAGCAGTTAACAAGCCTTTAATAACATCAACATGGACCAATATAATCATCGCCTTGTTAACACATGCAATTCAATTATTGAAACAGTTTACCATGTCTATGACTATTGCATTGATCGGCTGTAAAACATTGCCATGGTACCCTGCCCCCGCTCCCCCATCCACTCAGTGTAGTCACATATAAGCACCCTTAACTACTGATATTAGTCGTTATGTTTGATATATTTATATGGAAAATGAAATGAAACGGTTGTAGTTTATTATAATAGGATTTAACATGCTTAACTTTCATTCTAGGCATGAGCTGTCCTCGGGAGATGGATGTGTCAACAGGACCCAGCACTCGTTTCCGGTGTGCGCAAAGGAGATCATCCCCAGAAATGGACTCTGTTGATATGGGTACGTACATGTTTTGAGACAATGTACATTAAGTACTGGTATAGTAGTGGTCTAATCAGTACCAACACAGCTAAGTGGCTCAACGTCTTCCGTTGTGATAACGCGTTCGCTTCAAGTGCGAAAGGCACCGAGTTCGCGTTCAGCTGTAGCTGTTACGATTGTGCCGTTTAGGCAAACCTTTTTAATTCTACAGTACCTCTTTTCTCGCCTTCGTGGTGATGGGTTCGATCAGGAATAAGGTCTCTAGAGTGATTAATATAAGTTGCAATCGAGCTCAAATAAAGTTGTATAAACTATGTTCAGCGTCTTCCGTAGCCAAGTGCTTCACCTCATATTCAGTTGTCCTCAGTGCTATTGGTCCCAATCCCACTGGGGCGTCGAATGTGTGCATGTGAGGAAGCTATCCAGCTGGCTTGCGGTAGGTCGGTGGTTCTACCATGTGAGGAAGCTATCCAGCTGGCTTGCGGTAGGTCGGTGGTTCTACCATGTGAGGAAGCTATCCAGCTGGCTTGCGGTAGGTCGGTGGTTCTACCATGTGAGGAAGCTATCCAGCTGGCTTGCGGTAGGTCGGTGGTTCTACCATGTGAGGAAGCTATCCAGCTGGCTTGCGGTAGGTCGGTCGTTCTACCCAGGCGCCCTTTAGTGCCTACAAATTGCTCTGAGTGGCGTGTGGCGTTATGACTATTGTTGGATTTTTCATATTAGAACAAAGAAATCATTTTATTTCACAAACCGCAACATATATTTCAATGACGTATAAGCAAATACTGAAATATGCCTGTCTTTCAGTTCTTAAAAACATCTTACTTTGCTACATCGAACATATCCTGCTGTAGTAGTTCCACACGTTCATCTACAGTGTGTGTTTTACGTTTATTTATCGTCGCTAGGGGGAGGACTTAAACTAATGTTGTCAGAACTTGTTGTCCAACCCTTTTTGCCTGTATTTCCTTGTATATATGAATAATTGTGTAGAATGTGTTGATTATATATATGTATAGAGCAAATAAAATATTATTAAACTAAACTATTTATCGTCGCTACCGGTTGCCCATATGAGCGACGTCTCCTGAAGAGATTAGTCATTTGATATGTTTGGGGGATAGTGCAATGATACAGACCCATTCCAGAGTCACCTCTGGTTCTTTTACGTGCACGGTGTAAAGCACCGACACGAGACCTCTTTATAAAGTCCCATCTGAAAGACTGTTAATTTTATTAGGGCCAGACGGGGTATCGAACCTGCGATCCCTGGATTACCAGTCCAGCGTGTTACCACTGGACTACATATCGACAGATGAAAGCCTTTTGTTTTTATGCCGTATGGGGGTTATGACTTCTGAAACTATGACATTTCAAACACTTACATGTATGTTTTCAATTTTCAGATCTCATTAATTTATCGAGTGAACTGGTATCCATGGAAATCGTGCCCAAAAAGGATGGTGAACGTAAACGGAAACGTGTTAGGTTCACTCTACCCGACAATGCAGTTGATGAAGAAGCTCACACAATACCAAAACGCAAAAGAAGTCCCATTGCCAAAAATAGAAAGAAATGTCAAATAAGGAAACGGTTTACTAGGATAGATCACCATGTCGAGGGAGATGGACGACATGGACTAGAGGACAAGCTTAGTACAGACAAACAGGGAACATCCTGTTGTTTATCAGGCGGTGATGAACACGGAAAGGGCGAATGCCTGCAAGTCGCTGAGTTACCTGGAACTGCATTTATGAATATTAATGAAAACAGCAAAATACGTACGGATCGTGGTAAACCAACGAAAATACACGGAGATCGTGTGTCTTTCAGAAAAGGTAAATCAGATGTATCCCTAGGCAACGGTGTTAAGACGTCGCGGGAACGACATGGAAAGAAAAGTATGATTTCAAAGAAATCATATTTCAAGGGAAAAGATATCATAAAACATCATCCAAACACGAAGAGATGTGACGATTACGCCCATTCATCGCCAAAAAAATCAAAGAAACGTAAAGCAGCCTCTATGTCGCCTAAAAAGAAAGTTAGAACACCCCATATATCGAGACATCATACGTTCAGATCTAAAAGTAGTAATTCGTCAAATACCATACAAATCCGAGCCAGAAGCAAGTCGTCAAAATTGAAGAAGGCAGTTTGCAAAGCAAAACTAGTAAAGCAAAGAAGTGTACAGAAACGTCTGAAAGAACAGGCGAAGAAGTTGGCACAGAAGAAGCTCGCACTGAAGAGATCAATGCACAAGAAAAGCACACTGAAGAGGAAAAAGTTGGTACATACAGAAATCGACAAGAAAGTGGATACTAGTAGGCGAAACATAGAAATTAAACCCATTGAACGAGAGATGGATATTGTTGAGCCTATGCGAATCTCACTTTTAAAATATATTACATTTGACATTGCCGATCGAAACACGTATGAATGCTGTAGAAAATATTGCTGGGACGACTGGGAGCAAGTATATATTGATGACATAATTGATGATCATGATTAGAAATGTATTTACAAGTAGCTATACTTTATTAAAAATAGTATAGACATATATATACTGATGTTAGTTGTGTATGGAATTAAATACCATTGTCCTATTACGTTGAGTGTCACTGAGTGTGGTCCTATATGTACGGTTGTGTAAGTCCGTTTTGTTGTCCAGTGACGTCCTGTGATGGATGTTATAGAACATTACTCAGATCTCAAACTCGGTTTCAAGCTTTCTGGTTGGTTGTGTTGAATATACACATATCAGACACGTCCAATGAACTAATCTGAACTTGAGATATGAGCAAACCTTTATAACCTCCAACCCAGGCCTAGCTGCCCATAACAAACGTTGTACCATATCCGACCGTAAGCTACCCGGCTGTTATGGTCCTATGTTCCAATAAACTTCGTACCAAGTCTTCGTCCATGTATTTAAATGTTTTATTTTATGATTTGCGATGAAATATAGAAATTTATCAGTCACATAATAAGTGGATATTTGTTGTTTCGGTGTATTATCGAATTAGATTTCACCGAATGAACATTGAACACATTATTATCACGAGTGGTGCTATAAAAGAAATATTATTGGAAAGTGCATTGTCTAAGGGCACACTCGAGTTGCATGTTATAATTAATTATCCGAGAATTAATGACCATTGTCACAAATAATCCTAATCGATAATGTATATGTATGTTGTTGCCGAAACAGACCACTATGCCACATACACTTGTATATGTTGTATGTCTGTTATATATGCATTTTGTTCTCTGATGTTCAACAACCAACAACAACAACATGTGTTATACAACAACAACACCACCACTATGTGTTATACAACAGCAATAACAACAACATGTGTTATCCCACCACCACAATAACAACAAAAACACAATAACAACAACAACATGTGTTATACATCAACAACAACACCTACCAGGGGCGTAGCTAGGCCGAAATCTGAAGTACGCAGCCATGCAGTGTCCAAAGCCCTCACGGGAACTGCTATTAAACGACCCACAATGCTGTTTATATTTTCTTAATTAACAGTTAATGACAAATGTTGACATAATTCCCAATAGATAGGCATAATTAGTGTACACTTAGATCATCATACACTATTAATGGCTTATAAATGCAAACACATTCTAAGTAAAACATTATCATCAAGCTTAACTGTAAGTGTGTTCACATCAATTGTACACATACACTAGCATTTGCATTTTTACCATTTAGCTTTTGGGAATGCTTAAATTTTGTAAAATGTTCGACAGACATATCCTTTCAATCAATAGGCCTATACACAGCACATCACTTTAAACCAAACAAGCAGCATTACATCGTAATAAAGGATGTTTTGGGTAAAATATAAATACTAATGTGTGTGTGTTTACAAATATCGAAATAGTCGCTCAGAAACGATAAAATTCCAATAAATTTAAACCGTCGTATAAGCGAATTTGTTTATCAACATACAAACTGTCAACACGCACAGCGCGCATGCGTGAAACAACAGAGGATGTAGAACACAACGTATATATTTTGAACATGAAAGACTATCTATCTATCTTCCTCTAATGTCGAACAACTCGCGGGGATGTAGACATGTCCCTAAAAGACTTAGCTAACAGAGGTATGAATCAACAAATCAAGTAATTTAATTAAAAAAGACAACGTGGGACAAATGGGGACGATGCATTCCGAATGGAAACAAGTGCGGACGGTGCGTTCTAGTTGTAAACAAGTGCGTGACCGATCGACTCGGAAAGTCCTACTTTCGGTTTCGAGTTTGTTTTATCGCAAAAAAAACAGTGTTTACCAAATGAACATAAGCATACAAAGTAGAATGTTAGCATGTGTAGCAGCATTGCTACCCATGCGTAAAAATGGAATTTTTCAAATATCTTTTATTTCATACGATGTAATGCTGCTTTAACGTACCTCCATACAAAAAATACCAAACACACGTTTGTAGTGAGCGAGACTCGCGCTGGTGATATCGACTTGCGGTCTGGCGTTTATTTATTTATTTATTTACAGGCATGTTTAATATAAACACAATTTAGAAGTGATCACGCTATACTTTTCCCGCTAAGAAAAATCTCGTGCCTTCACGCATGAATGGCACGCCTATATATTGCTCCGCGATCAATATTGTGCTTATGGCAACGTTAAGACATACGTTCTACACTATACTGCGTAACGCGCAGAGCTTCGAATTAACAACACCCCTTATTACCCAGGGCATATTACAGGTATTGATGGTAGGGTGTTTTTCAAGTTTGCAAATAAAGTGCTGTATTGTGTTTACAATTTGACTGGGGATACCGGCAGTAAATACAATTTGATTTGACGTCTGTTGAAACTGTCGCAAAATTTAAGTATTTTAAAAAGCTAAATGGAAAAGATGCTAATGAATCATTCACCAAGGGTATCGGCAAGGTTAGGTCTACCTTCCAACACTTGCAATCACGGATGAAATAAATGAATATGGTTGTCCTTATAATACAGGGATCGCAGGTTCGATCCCCCGTCTGACCCTAACTGTACCCTATTAAAACGAGGTGGTAAACCTACTTATTGCTGCGAGTATTCTGCAAAGAGGTGTTAGGCCTACTTATTGCTGCGAGTATTCTACAAAGAGGTGTTAGGCCTACATATTGCTGCGAGTATTCTACAAAGAGGAGTTAGGCCTACTTATTACTGCGAGTATTCTACAAAGAGGTGTTAGGCCTACTTATTACTGCGAGTATTCTACAAAGAGGTGTTAGGCCTACTTATTACTGCGAGTATTCTACAAAGAGGTGTTAAGCCTACTTATTGCTGCGAGTATTCTACAAAGAGGAGTTAGGCCTACATATTACTGTGAGTATTCTACACAGAGGTGTTAGGCCTACTTATTGCTGCGAGTATTCTACAAAGAGGTGTTAGGCCTACTTATTACTGCGAGTATTCTACAAAGAGGTGTTAGGCCTACTTATTACTGCGAGTATTCTACAAAGAGGAGTTAGGCCTACTTATTACTGCGAGTATTCTACAAAGAGGAGTTAGGCCTACTTATTACTGCGAGTATTCTACAAAGAGGTGTTAGGCCTACTTATTGCTGCGAGTATTCTACAAAGAGGAGTTAGGCCTACTTATTGCTGCGAGTATTCTACAAAGAGGAGTTAGGCCTACTTATTGCTGCGAGTATTCTACAAAGAGGAGTTAGGCCTACTTATTACTGCGAATATTCTACAAAGAGGAGTTAGGCCTACTTATTGCTGCGAGTATTCTACAAAGAGGAGTTAGGCCTACTTATTGCTGCGAATATTTTACAAAGAGGAGTTAGGCCTACTTATTGCTGCGAGTATTCTACAAAGAGGTGTTAGGCCTACTTATTACTGCGAGTATTCTACAAAGAGGTGTTAACAGACGGATATGTAGTCCAGTGGTAACACGCTGGACTGGTAATCCAGGGATCGCAGGTTCGATCCCCCGTCTGACCCTAATAAAATTAACAGTTTTTCAGATGGGACGTTAAACCGAGGTCTCGTGTCGGTGCTTTACACCGTGCACGTAAAAGAACCAGAGGAGATTCTGGAATGGGTCTCTGTCTGTATCATGCACTAGCCTCCAAAATCTAAAATAACTAATCTCTTCAGGAGGCGTCGCTCATATGGGCAACCGGTAGCGATGATAAATAAACGTAAAAACAACAAAGAGGTGTTAGGCCTACTTATTACTGCGAGTATTCTACAAAGAGGTGTTAGGCCTACTTATTGCTGCCAGTATTCTACAAAGAGGTGTTAGGCCTACGTATTACTGCGAGTATTCTACAAAGAGGTGTTAGGCCTACTTATTGCTGCGAGTATTCTACAAAGAGGTGTTAGGCCTACATATTGCTGCGAGTATTCTACAAAGAGGAGTTAGGCCTACTTATTACTGCGAGTATTCTACAAAGAGGAGTTAGGCCTACATATTGCTGCGAGTGTTCTACACAGAGGTGTTAGGCCTACTTATTACTGCGAGTATTCTACAAAGAGGAGTTAGGCCTACATATTGCTGCGAGTATTCTACAAAGAGGTGTTAGGCCTACTTATTACTGCGAGTATTCTACAAAGAGGTGTTAGGCCTACATATTGCTGCGAGTATTCTACAAAGAGGTGTTAGGCCTACTTATTACTGCGAGTATTCTACAAAGAGGTGTTAGGCCTACATATTGCTGTGAGTATTCTACAAAGAGGTATTAGGCCTACTTATTGCTGCGAGTATTCTACAAAGAGGTGTTAGGCCTACATATTGCTGCGAGTATTCTACAAAGAGGTGTTAGGCCTACTTATTGCTGCGAGTATTCTACAAAGAGGTGTTAGGCCTACTTATTACTGCGAGTATTCTACAAAGAGGTGTTAGGCCTACATATTGCTGCGAGTATTCTACAAAGAGGTGTTAGACCTACATATTGCTGCGAGTATTCTACAAAGAGGTGTTAGGCCTACATATTGCTGCGAGTATTCTACAAAGAGGTGTTAGGCCTACTTATTGCTGCGAATATTCTACAAAGAGGTGTTAGGCCTACATATTGCTGCGAGTATTCTACAAAGAGGTGTTAGGCCTACATATTGCTGCGAGTATTCTACAAAGAGGTGTTAGGCCTACATATTGCTGCGAGTATTCTACAAAGAGGTGTTAGGCCTACATATTGCTGCGAGTATTCTACAAAGAGGTGTTAGGCCTACTTATTGCTGCGAATATTCTACAAAGAGGTGTTAGGCCTACATATTACTGCGAGTATTCTACAAAGAGGTGTTAGGCCTACTTATTGCTGCCAGTATTCTCTTCAACAGATCTGCAATCATCCCCGCAAGGTGTGTCACTATTTAACAATATATGTGATCTGCTGCTGAATCCTACCTACCGGGATAAGTCAAGCATGCATCTCATGGTATTGCTTTTTTTATACTTTATTTATTTTACAACGATTGCGAAGCAAGTTTGAACAACTTATATTAATCACTCTCGTTGGCTCGGATGTAAGCGTATATGTGGTCATTCATGTGGGAGGAAACCGGAGTACCCGGAGAAAACCCACCTGTCCGATCTGGCGACCATCGTACCATCTCACATACTTCCCTGTCCGAGGATCGAACCCGTGTCGCATTGGTGAGAAGCGATATACCATATGTTTCATGGTATGGAACATGTAGGGGCAGTAGCGTACATAGGCCTACAACCTGTACACATACGAGACTAGCATGGGTTCCAGTTTGTCGATTTTTCACTTTTTAACTTCTGGCAAAATGATATTATCAGAAACTCAATACGGCCCAATTAATAGTCTCGGTGTTAAATAAAATATATTTAGAATCTATTTGACTGACCAGGCAAATAGGCCTATATCAACGCCTGTTCCCATGCAGGCTAATACAAGACCGATATCTAAAGAAGTCGCAACCTTTCTAGTATCTATTGCACAACCGGATCAGTAGCCCAGTGGTTAACACGTTAGAATGGAAATCCAGGAATCGCAGGTTCGATCCCCCGCCTGACCCTAATTAAGATTAACAGTCTTTCAGATGGGACTTTAAGCCGATGTCTCATGTCGGTGCTTTACATCGTGCACGTAAATGAACCAGAGGAGATTCTGGAATGGGTCTCTGTCTGTATCATTGCACTATCCTCCAAAATCTAAAATGACTAATCTCTTCAGGAGGCGTCGCTCATATGGGCAACCGGTAGCGACGATAAATAAACGTAAAACACACACAACCAGAGGAGGTTCTGGAATGGGTTACTGTCTGTATCATTGCACTATCCTCCACAATCTAAAATGACTAATCTCTTCAGGAGGCGTCGCTCATATGAGCAACCGGTAGCGACAATAAATAACCGTAAAACTAAAACACACACGCACCACACGCACAGTCGAGCTTGTACAGTCACACGTCTTGCTCCCAATATCTTGTAATATCGACTGCGCATGCGCTGCATATGTAAAATGGCTGCTGAGGAAATATACATAGGAACTTGGAGGGTTTGTTTTCATTTTTACTTGATGTAAGGACGTCGTATTTCTGAACGAATATGTTCATTGTTGCATTATAACATTTTGTGTGTTTGTTGCAGATTGTTGAATGCGTGTCACTGGCTGGGACGGTAGAAACAACTGGCATTGAGGGGTGAGTTTGGGGTTTGCTTTGTTTTGATACTGTCAAAAATCAGCTGTTTACATGGTCAGTTCACGTCAGAATGATTGTATTTGTTCTACTATTGACGGGACAATCATTTTAAGTATATACTTGTAAGCTGGAAGTAATGTTGATAGCAAGTATTACATGAATGCATACTGTTTTTTTGCTAAATAAAGAAATGTGTCATAATTTCAGGGTGTGTCTAATAACCCCAAGACACCCCAAGACTCTACAAAAACCCCAAGACTACTAAAACCTTATATATATATATATATATATATATATCTATCTCTCATAATTCATTCATTATTTGGAAATTCCATGGCTTGATTCATTGAAGATATCAAATAAAATAAGATATCAGTTTTGATAAATATAATATGCTATCAGGACCTATAGATCGATCGATCGATCGATCGATCGATCTATCTATCTAATCTATCTATCTATCTATCTATCTATCTATCTATCTATCTATCTATTATAATCTATCTATCTATCTATCTATCTATCTATCCTATCTATCTATCTATCTATCTATCTATCATATCTATCTATCTATCTATCTACGATCTATCTATCTATCTATCTATCTATCTATCTCATCTATCTATCTATCTATCTATCTATCTATCTATCTATCTATCTATCTATCTATCTATCTATCTATCTATCTATCTATCTATCTATCTATCTATCTATCTATCTATCTATCTATCTATCTATCTATCTATCTATCTATCTATCTATCTATCTATCTATCTATCTATCTATCTATCTATCTATCTATCTATCTATCTATCTATCTATCTATCTATCTATCTATCTATCTATCTATCTATCTATCTATCTATCTATCTATCTATCTATCTATCTATCTATCTATCTATCTATCTATCTATCTATCTATCTATCTATCTATCTATCTATCTATCTATCTATCTATCTATCTATCTATCTATCTATCTATCTATCTATCTATCTATCTATCTATCTATCTATCTATCTATCTATCTATCTATCTATCTATCTATCTATCTATCTATCTATCTATCTATCTATCTATCTATCTATCTATCTATCTATCTATCTATCTATCTATCTATCTATCTATCTATCTATCTATCTATCTATCTATCTATCTATCTATCTATCTATCTATCTATCTATCTATCTATCTATCTATCTATCTATCTATCTATCTATCTTCCGTTAATGTCGAACCCCCGCGGGGACGTAGACATGTAGCCCCAAGACTCTACAAAAAACCCAAGACTACTAAAACCTTATATATATCATAATTCATTCATTATTTTGAAGATATCAAATAAAATAAGTTGTCAACTCATTTTAGAAGAGCATTCTCTTACATCTGGATACATCTCTGTCAGCTTGCTAGACCAGGCCAGAGGGGGGCGGTGTATATTTTATTCAACTTTTTTATTCTTTCTTTCATCTTCCCAGTTGTTTTGATTTAATATAATATTTTTAGTAGTCTTGGTGTTTTTGTAGAGTCTTGGGGTTATTAGACACACCGATAATTTCACTGTTCTTTTATACAGGTATATGAGTCATGAGTTTTGACAGTGTTGTAATTCAAACTAGTAAATGTATCCAACAAGTAATGCATCAGCCACCACCTCACATATTCTATGATTACATGTCTAGTAGTATACCCAATGACCCTGATATCGGTGAATACTATCATTGAATGATTGATGTGTGTATGTATTTTCATTTAATGTCAAACCCCTCGCGGGGACTTAGACATGTTTTCCTGGGCAGGCTTAGCCGACCTAAGCGATTAACCAGTACTAAGCAATGTGTGTGAGGTGCCTTGCTACGTGGCCTGACCGAGTATCGAACCCGGGACCGTTCGATTCCAAATCCGACACTACCACTGGACCACGGACACCACATTGATTGACCGGATTTAGACCATTCCATTACATAACAGGAGTAAATGCAAGCATTAAGGGAAATATATAAGTTATTACAAAAAAGGGCTAAAATCAGCACTTCTACACTTATGTCACGTCACCGGTAATCGGTATACCCAGGATAGTATATATCTTGGTTGTCCGATAAGTGCAGTTCATTATAAAGAGAGGCCAGTATAGCCTCAGGGTATCAACTCGGGCGAAATTTGTATTGAAAAGCAGTATTCGCATTCAATGAATACCATTTGTAACTATTTCAGTAGACTGATCTTGTACTGTTTGGCGATCCTTTGGACGGGCAACTCTTGCTAGATATATTGCAGTTGCATGTGCAATTTTTGTTCTCGATTATTCTAGTGCATGTTTCCAATTGACATAAAAGACTGGTGGCGAGTATACTAAATTTGATTGTTTTAATACTTTAGTTTAAATTCTTTGTGGACCTCTAGATACAGGGAAAACCCATGCACATGCCATGCTAACTGTGTGTTGTCAGGAGGCCCAATAAATGAGGAATATTAATTTTTCATTTTTAAAAAATATCTCCTTTTTGAGCCTCACTATCGGCTTTTTACCTCCTTTGATATTAGCAGCTGTGTTATTCGATATTTCACGAGCTCATATATTTATTGATGTAAAAGAAATGACGATATGCATAAACTTATAAAGTTAAAGTTATGAATGAAAAATCATTTTATGGACGGGAAAGGGTCGCCAGCCAGTACTGACATTTCCTATTGTGCACTTTGACACCTATTATGTATTGTAGCGTGTTTAATACTGGTATGTTTGCTCGACAACATAAATATTTAGGGAAGTAATTCTCAACCTTTGATTTACCTTGCAAAAATTGCAAATTGTGGTTGTCAATATGCAATCTGTAGGAAATCTTTGTTTTTGCCCATAGGTCATAATGCAAATTCCATGACGTTGATTTGCATTACGGCCTATCACGGCAATATTATAATGTACTGGTGTATTTTGGAACTTGTAGGACAGAGTTTGTGCTAGATGAGGGAGGTGATGTTGCCTGGAAACTTACTGAAGATGTTGAGCCCCTACCTTTCTTCAACTGTGAAACATACGAGGTATGATTAATGGATTCAGTTTCTGTGTTGTACTGTGACATTATGAGTGGTACACATGGGACTTTAAATGTTCTTCAGGCTAAATAATAGTTAAGATGTCCATATATAGAAGTGTACGCACGATTGGGTATCGTCGTGTCTCTCTGCATGTAGTCTAAAGTAATGTTAATAAGTTGGTTGTTAACTTGGGAAGATCTGAGATAGAGAGGAGAGTCTGGCTACAGCGTGCTATGAACTAGCTGGGCGCTGAGAGCTGTGATGTTTCGTAATATGATGCTAATATGTAACTTACGCCAGGCAGGAAATGTCTACGGTTGAAGCTTGTGTGGGAAACACGTTCTTATCATAATAATCATAATTATAGGGAAGTATTTATGTAATGCAGAGACGTTGCTACTATTTGATGTAAAGTGCTATATTGTGTGGACATTGTTGTAATTTGGACACTCATTAATGTGAGAGTAAATCTGTTGTTATATTCTTCCGGCTTGTGTTATGAACTAGATCAGCGAACGTAGAACCTGGGTTGATAATGTTGCAGTACATGTCTCAAACAATATACAGTATTATATGTAGCGGTTCTGCTTGTCCTGTAATTATCGGTTCTGCTTATCCTGTGATATACTCTATTATCGGTTCTGCTTGTCCTGTGATATACTCTATTATCGGTTCTGCTTGTCCTGTGATATATATACTCTATTATCGGTTCTGCTTATCCTGTGATATACTCTATTATCGGTTCTGCTTGTCCTGTGATATACTCTATTATCGGTTCTGCTTGTCCTGTGATATACTCTATTATCGGTTCTGCTTGTCCTGTGATATATATACTCTATTATCGGTTCTGCTTGTCCTGTGATATACTCTATTATCGGTTCTGCTTATCCTGTGATATACTCTATTATCGGTTCTGCTTGTCCTGTGATATATATACTCTATTATCGGTTCTGCTTGTCCTGTGATATACTCTATTATCGGTTCTGCTTGTCCTGTGATATACTCTATTATCGGTTCTGCTTGTCCTGTGATATACTCTATTATCGGTTCTGCTTGTCCTGTGATATACTCTATTATCGGTTCTGCTTGTCCTGTGATATACTCTATTATCGGTTCTGCTTGTCCTGTGATATACTCTATTATCGGTTCTGCTTGTCCTGTGATATACTCTATTATCGGTTCTGCTTGTCCTGTGATATACTCTATTATCTGTTCTGCTTGTCCTGTGATATACTCTATTATCGTATCTGTGTTGGGGCCTCTTCTGTTTCTGCTCTACATAAATGATCTTCCAGCAACTGTAAAGTCCCATGTCAGACTCTTTGCTGATGACTGCGTTATTTATAGAGCCATTCATTCTGCCCAAGACTCCATGCAATTACAGTATTATCTAGACAAGCTAGCAGAATGGGAGCAGAAATGGAAGATGAGCTTCAACATCAGTAAATGCCATATCATGCATGTCACAAGATCAAAACGAAAGATCACAACAGTATATACCCTGCATGAACAAACTTTATCTACCGTATCCCAAGCAACTTATCTTGGTATAGAAATTTCATCCAATCTCTCATGGACTCCGCACATAAATAAAATAACCAGTATATCCAGTCAGAGCTTAGGCTTCTTAAAAAGGAATTTTCATTCAGCACGCAAAACAACTAAACAAGCTGCTTATAACTCTATTGTCAGATCTAGACTACATTAGAATATTGCTCACCAGTATGGAATCCACACACACAGAAAGACAATGACAGAGTTGAAAATATTCAAAAACAGGCTGCATGCTTTGTCACCAACACATACAGCAAGACCCCGGGCACAGTCACAAATATAATGAATGATCTGAAATGGAACTCCTTAGAAAGAAGACGAAAAACAAACCGACTTACTCTGTTCTATAAAATGGTAAATAATCATGTGGCTGTCAATCCATCACAATATCTCACCTTACAGCAGAGAGTCAGGACATTACCACCATTTGGTATATCACATTCCATTCACAACAGTTGACTATTTCAAGGGCTCATACTTTCCGAGTACAGTTGTTCAATGGAACATACTACCATCTCATGTAGTCAGTGCTGACTCTATCGCAGGATTTAAGTCAGCGCTGGCTGCATCGATGATGAAGCCATAACAGAACACACTTGTTTTTTTATATCTTGTTCTTAACAACTACTAACCTCTCTTTGCACACTTCTAGTATATGTACATATTGTAGGCTTAAGGGCTTTTTTTTATCACACTACCAGTGTCCTCTTTGGTGGAATTATAGTTGCTGAGGAGGCCTGGTAGCTCATTTTTCTAACTCCCCCCCCCCCCACGCATGACCATAATAGCTCAATTATTGACTGTTAGCCATTAACAGAGAAGAAGATGAGGACGTTTCTACTTGTTTTATTTTCAGAGTTGTGATGTTCATGTACATACTTGCTATCAAAGAACACACAGTTACTAGATTATGCTATATTAAAACATTTGTCTTGTTAGGTTATTCCAGACAAGAACTATGGACAGAAGGCTATCAAGTTTATTGGTACATACGCTGGACTTGAGGTTAACTTCAAGGTTAGGGAGTAGCATAGTTTTATTCTACACTGCATTAAGAGTAAATCGATGTTATATTAGTTTATACAAATTTATTTTATCTCGATTGCGAAACAAGGTTTTACAATTTATATTAATCACTCTCGAGACCTCATTCTTGGTGGATAAGAAGCAACGTGGAATTTAAATGCCTTGCCTAAGGGCACAATCATAACGGCTCCAGCATGGCTCGAACTCTCCGGCCTTTCGCACCTGAAGCGAACACTCTACTACTGCGCTATCACAACTCCATCTCTTTGGCATGGATAGACAAAAACCGAATAAAACCTACCTGTCTTGATCTGACGACCATCGCACCATCTCACAATCTTCCTACGCAGTGGGTCGAACCAAGGTTGCTTTAGTGATAAGCAAGCGTTGTAACCATTGTTGTAACTGAACTGCCAAAATGATGATGATAAAATAATGTTCAAGCAATGTTTTGACTTCAGGTTGAGATATCGGATGATCTGATGCTGCTTACGTACGAACGGTGCTGTATGCTGCAGTGTCAGAAGGTAATGTATGTATGAGCTCGTCATAACATTGTGTGACGTATGCGATGATCTTGGCAGATATTCATTGTGATTTTAAGAATATTTTTCAATCAGTTCTGATAAAGCATTCCATTCTGTAATTTTGAAATGAAATGCATGATCAAGTGGAAATGTTCTAACAATACTTACACAATTGGTCAATTATTATTTATGTATCCAAGCAATAGAAATCCCTCTTTTCTTTATCTCTCCATCACGACCCCCATCTCTTTCTTTCTCATACTGTCTCATACTTTTTCTCACAACTTTTTATAATTCTTTGTTATTTAATTTTCAGAACTCCTACAACACATACATTTTTTAGAAAAAATGAGTTTGTGTAAAAATAAAATCGTTCTGTTTCTATATTTATATATGCTTGAAATCACTGGACGCTATTCTTTTCATTTACTATCTTGTCGGGAAGGGCCGTAACTAATGTTGCTAGAACTTACTATCTTGTCGGGAAGGGCCGTAACTAATGTTGCTAGAACTTACTATCTTGTCGGGAAGGGCCGTAACTAATGTTGCTAGAACTTACTATCTTGTCGGGAAGGGCCATAACTAATGTTGCTATAACTTGTGGCCTGACCCGTTTGCCTTTATTTGATTTGTCATGTTTTGTATTCACATGTATATGTAAAACGAATCGAGCAATAAAATATGATTAAACTAAACTACCGGGTAATAGAAATCAGGGTTGGCAGCTTCCCAGATTATTCTCTTAACTTCTGTAAATGTTATACTATGAAGTATAATTGCTGACAATGATGCAATAAAGAATAACACACCTTTATCCCCAGTTTCTTCCATTTCTTCTGGGAAGGGTGTTTTTTCCCCATGTTTCTTCCACGGAAGAAAAGTATTCAAGCCAACACTGATAGAAATGTGTTTAATATGTATTGTCATGTATGTACAACGTGTGGTATGTTTTACAGGTATCCTCTCCAGACCCCAAGGACGACATTCCCCATTCCTTCCTGGGTGTTTAATTTGTATTGTCATGTATGTACAACGTGTGGTATGTTTTACAGGTATCCTCTCCAGACCCCAAGGACGACATTCCCCATTCCTTCCTGGGTGTTTAATTTGTATTGTCATGTATGAACAACGTGTGGTATGTTTTACAGGTATCCTCTCCAGACCCCAAGGACGACATTCCCCATTCCTTCCTGGGTGTTTAATTTGTATTGTCATGTATGTACAATGTGTGATATGTTTTACAGGTATCTTCTCCAGACCCCAAGGACGACATTCCCTATTCCTTCCTGGGTGTTTAATTTGTATTGTCATGTATGAACAATGTGTGGTATGTTTTACAGGTATCCTCTCCAGACCCCAAGGACGACATTCCCCATTCCTTCCTGGGTGTTTAATTTGTATTGTCATGTATGAACAATGTGTGGTATGTTTTACAGGTATCTTCTCCAGACCCCAAGGACGACATTCCCTATTCCTTCCTGGGTGTTTAATTTGTATTGTCATGTATGAACAATGTGTGGTATGTTTTACAGGTATCTTCTCCAGACCCCAAGGACGACATTCCCTATTCCTTCCTGGGTGTTTAATTTGTATTGTCATGTATGAACAACGTGTGGTATGTTTTACAGGTATCCTCTCCAGACCCCAGGGATGACATTCCTTCCTGGGTGTTTAATTTGTATTGTCATGTATGAACAACGTGTGGTATGTTTTACAGGTATCCTCTCCAGACCCCAAGGACGACATTCCCTATTCCTTCCTGGGTGCGCTGGAGGAAGAGTTCTTCCATGATCTAGTCATTAAAGCTGACACCGGAAAGGAGGTATGAGTTTCATTGGTTTAAACATATTTATTTATCAGGATACATGTAATATACATTGAGAAATATACAGAAACATACATTTATATCGTGATATGTGGATTGAACTGAAATCTAAAAGCTTACGGTAATTCTTTCCACTGCATGCTGGATGTTAGTACCAGGTATATATGGCAATTTTTAGTAACTTGGTGTAATATCGAAAATGACCAGAACTTAAATATGTTTAATTTAAATTGGAAACGCATTGAAACGTTTATAAATATCTGAAAATTTTGTTTCATTGATGATATAATGAATGTTGGTATCCACCTCTGGATAGAAACCAACATATCGTTGTGTGTCCAATTCACACGTAAGCTTCATTTCTTTATCCGCTGAATGAAGTTTTAGGTGATGTAACATCTGAGGATATGATACTAATGTTTTGATGAAGTAGACTTCAGATGCCACTTCTGGTAGGATTTCAGGCTTTTAAATAGAAATTTGTAGTTGTGCTAAAGTTGCATTTAGTTTATGCAAATTTATTTTTAGCTCGATTGTGAAACAAGTTATTACAACTTGTATTTATCACTCTCAAGACCTCATTCCTGATGGAATCCATTGCCACAAGGGAGAGAGAAAAGGCAACGTGAAATTTAAATGACTTACCTAAGGGCACAAACATAACGGTTCCAGTTGCATTTATATAATGTCATACTAATTGTATGGTAATTTAAATTGCTTTAAATTTCTTTTTAGTTCAAAGTACACTCAACCATTTTAAATCTGACCACCCCAGCAATTGACTGGTCCAAGTCGCCAACTCCATTGACTGGTATACCAGAAGATGTTCTCCATTCAACATTACACTACATGTATGCAGAGTGTCTACCCCGAGGCTTGTCGGAGGAGACTGCCAAGAAATGTGTGAAGATGATGTCCAAGATTCCAGAGTTGGGAGGATTTGTGAAGCTATGTGATACCTTTCTACAAAACACAGCTCTTAAACAACGTAAGTCTTAATTCTGGTTCTCGGAAGCTCATCTTTCATTTAATCTCGTCTTTTACAACTATTATCTACTGACATTTCTATGAGAGATATTGTTTTGACATTGTCCGTTCGGAGCCAGTTCCAATAGGTGGAATGTTATGAAAGTTAAGATAGATATTAACACCCTAGTGTTGTGGCTCATATATACTAGAGTCGTTGCCCTTTGATTGAGTTTAATATTGCACAAATGTGTCCGTTGTGAGCTCCAGTTCGGCTCATTGAATTTACTTGTTACCAGTTGTTTAGGTGTCAAACCGTCAGTTGACAACAGTAAGACACTAGTGTGCTTTACAAAACCATCCCGCTATGTGAAACTATGCTGCTATATGAAACTATGCTGCTATATGAAACTATGCTGCTATATGAAACTATGCTGCTATGTGAAACTATGCTGCTATGTGAAACTATGCTGCTATATGAAACTATGCTGCTATATGAAACTATGCTGCTATATGAAACTATGCTGCTATATGAAACTATGTCACTATGTGAAACTATGCTGCTATATGAAACTATGCCACTATATGAAACTATGCCACTATGTGAAACTATGTCACTATGTGAAACTATGCTGCTATATGAAACTATGCCACTATGTGAAACTATGTCACTATGGCTGCTATATGAAACTATGCTGCTATATGAAACTATGCCACTATATGAAACTATGCTGCTATATGAAACTATGCCACTATATGAAACTATGCTGCTATATGAAACTATGCCACTATATGAAACTATGCTGCTATATGAAACTATGCTGCTATATGAAACTATGTCACTATATGAAACTATGTCACTATATGAAACTATGCTGCTATATGATACTATGTCACTATATGAAACTATGCCACTATATGAAACTATGCCACTATATGAAACTATGCTGCTATATGAAACTATGCCACTATATGAAACTATGCCACTATATGAAACTATGCTGCTATATGAAACTATGCCACTATATGAAACTATGCTGCTATATGAAACTATGCTGCTATATGAAACTATGCTGCTATATGATACTATGTCACTATGTGAAACTATGTCACTATATGAAACTATGTCACTATGTGAAACTATGCCACTATATGATACTATGTCACTATGTGAAACTATGCCACTATATGATACTATGCCACTATATGAAACTATGCTGCTATATGATACTATGTCACTATATGAAACTATGTCACTATGTGAAACTATGCCACTATATGAAACTATGCTGCTATATGAAACTATGCTGCTATATGAAACTATGCTGCTATATGAAACTATGTCACTATATGAAACTATGTCACTATATGAAACTATGCTGCTATATGATACTATGTCACTATATGAAACTATGCCACTATATGAAACTATGCCACTATATGAAACTATGCTGCTATATGAAACTATGCCACTATATGAAACTATGCCACTATATGAAACTATGCTGCTATATGAAACTATGTCACTATATGAAACTATGCTGCTATATGATACTATGTCACTATATGAAACTATGTCACTATGTGAAACTATGCCACTATATGAAACTATGCTGCTATATGAAACTATGCTGCTATGTGAAACTATGCCACTATATGAAACTATGCTGCTATATGAAACTATGCTGCTATATGAAACTATGCTGCTATATGAAACTATGCCACTATGTGAAACTATGCCACTATATGAAACTATGCTGCTATATGAAACTATGCTGCTATATGAAACTATGCTGCTATATGAAACTATGTCACTATATGAAACTATGTCACTATATGAAACTATGCTGCTATATGATACTATGTCACTATATGAAACTATGCCACTATATGAAACTATGCCACTATATGAAACTATGCTGCTATATGAAACTATGCCACTATATGAAACTATGCCACTATATGAAACTATGCTGCTATATGAAACTATGCCACTATATGAAACTATGCTGCTATATGAAACTATGCTGCTATATGAAACTATGACTATGTCACTATTGAAACTATGTCACTATATGAAACTATGTCACTATGTGAAACTATGCCACTATAACTATGTCACTATGTGAAACTATGCCACTATATGATACTATGCCACTATATGAAACTATGCTGCTATATGATACTATGTCACTATATGAAACTATGCTGCTATATGATACTATGTCACTATATGAAACTATGTCACTATGTGAAACTATGCCACTATATGAAACTATGCTGCTATATGAAACTATGCTGCTATGTGAAACTATGCCACTATATGAAACTATGCTGCTATATGAAACTATGCTGCTATATGAAACTATGCTGCTATATGAAACTATGTATGAACTATGTCACTATATGAAACTATGCCACTATATGAAACTATGCTGCTATATGATACTATGTCACTATATGAAACTATGCTGCTATATGAAACTATGCTGCTATATGATACTATGTCACTATATGAAACTATGCCACTATATGAAACTATGCTGCTATATGAAACTATGTCACTATATGAAACTATGCCTATATGAAACTATGCTGCTATTGAAACTATGCCACTATATGAAACTATGCCAAAAATATGCCACTATATGAAACTATGCTGCTATATGAAACTATGCTGCAAAACACCTATATGAAACTATGCTGCTATATGAAACTATGCCACTATATGAAACTATGCCACTATATGAAACTATGCTGCTATATGAAACTATGCTGCTATATGAAACTATGCCACTATATGAAACTATGTCACTATATGAAACTATGCCACTATATGAAACTATGCCACTATATGAAACTATGCTGCTATATGAAACTATGCTGCTATGTGAAACTATGTCACTATATGAAACTATGGCATTATATGAAACTATGTCACTATGTGAAACTATGCCACTATATGAAACTATGCTGCTATATGAAACTATGCTGCTATGTGAAACTATGTCACTATATGAAACTATGGCATTATATGAAACTATGCCACTATATGAAACTATGTCACTATATGAAACTATGTCACTATATGAAACTATGCCACTATATGAAACTATGCCACTATATGAAACTATGTCACTACATGAAACTATGCCACTATGTGAAACTATGCCACTATATGAAACTATGCTGCTATATGAAACTATGCTGCTATGTGAAACTATGTCACTATATGAAACTATGGCATAAACATCCTATATGAAACTATGCCACTATATGAAACTATGCCACTATATGAAACTATGTCACTATATGAAACTATGCCACTATATGAAACTATGCCACTATATGAAACTATGTCACTATATGAAACTATGCCACTATATGAAACTATGCTGCTATGTGAAACTATGCTGCTATATGAAACTATGCTGCTATATGAAACTATGCTGCTATATGAAACTATGCCACTATGTGAAACTATGCCACTATATGAAACTATGCTGCTATATGAAACTATGCTGCTATATGAAACTATGTCACTATATGAAACTATGTCACTATATGAAACTATGCCACTATGTGAAACTATGCTGCTATATGAAACTATGCCACTATATGAAACTATGCTGCTATATGAAACTATGCTGCTATATGAAACTATGCCACTATATGATACTATGTCACTATGTGAAACTATGTCACTATATGAAACTATGCTGCTATATGAAACTATGCCACTATATGAAACTATGCTGCTATATGAAACTATGCTGCTATGTGAAACTATGCCACTATATGAAACTATGCCACTATGTGAAACTATGCCACTATATGAAACTATGCTGCTATATGAAACTATGCTGCTATGTGAAACTATGCCACTATATGAAACTATGCTGCTATATGAAACTATGCCACTATATGAAACTATGCCACTATATGAAACTATGCTGCTATATGAAACTATGCTGCTATATGAAACTATGCCACTATATGAAACTATGCCACTATATGAAACTATGCTGCTATATGAAACTATGCTGCTATATGAAACTATGTCACTATATGAAACTATGTCACTATATGAAACTATGCCACTATGTGAAACTATGCTGCTATATGAAACTATGTCACTATATGAAACTATGCTGCTATATGAAACTATGCCACTATGTGAAACTATGTCACTATATGAAACTATGCTGCTATATGATACTATGCTGCTATGTGAAACTATGCTGCTATATGAAACTATGCTGCTATATGATACTATGTCACTATGTGAAACTATGCCACTATATGAAACTATGCTGCTATATGATACTATGTCACTATGTGAAACTATGCTGCTATATGAAACTATGCTGCTATATGAAACTATGTCACTATATGAAACTATGCCACTATATGAAACTATGCTGCTATATGAAACTATGTCACTATATGAAACTATGCCACTATATGAAACTATGCTGCTATATGAAACTATGCTGCTATATGAAACTATGCTGCTATATGAAACTATGCCACTATGTGAAACTATGCCACTATATGAAACTATGCTGCTATATGAAACTATGCTGCTATATGAAACTATGTCACTATATGAAACTATGTCACTATATGAAACTATGCCACTATATGAAACTATGCCACTATATGAAACTATGTCACTATATGAAACTATGCCACTATGTGAAACTATGCCACTATATGAAACTATGGCATTATATGAAACTATGCCACTATGTGAAACTATGCCACTATATGAAACTATGCTGCTATATGAAACTATGCTGCTATGTGAAACTATGTCACTATATGAAACTATGGCATTATATGAAACTATGCCACTATATGAAACTATGTCACTATATGAAACTATGTCACTATATGAAACTATGCCACTATATGAAACTATGCCACTATATGAAACTATGTCACTACATGAAACTATGCCACTATGTGAAACTATGCCACTATATGAAACTATGCTGCTATATGAAACTATGCTGCTATGTGAAACTATGTCACTATATGAAACTATGGCATTATATGAAACTATGCCACTATATGAAACTATGTCACTATATGAAACTATGTCACTATATGAAACTATGCCACTATATGAAACTATGCCACTATATGAAACTATGCCACTATATGAAACTATGCCACTATGTGAAACTATGCCACTATATGAAACTATGCCACTATATGAAACTATGCCACTATGTGAAACTATGCCACTATATGAAACTATGGCTATATGAAACTATGCCACTATATGAAACTATGCTGCTATGTGAAACTATGCTGCTATATGAAACTATGCTGCTATATGAAACTATGCTGCTATATGAAACTATGCTGCTATATGAAACTATGCTGCTATATGAAACTATGCTGCTATATGAAACTATGCCACTATATGAAACTATGCCACTATATGAAACTATGCCACTATATGAAACTATGCCACTATATGAAACTATGTCACTATATGAAACTATGTCACTATATGAAACTATGCCACTATGTCACTATATGAAACTATGCTGCTATTTGAAACTATGCTGCTATATGAAACTATGCTGCTATATGAAACTATGTCACTATATGAAACTATGCCACTATATGAAACTATGTCACTATATGAAACTATGTCACTATATGAAACTATGCCACTATGTCACTATATGAAACTATGCTGCTATTTGAAACTATGCTGCTATATGAAACTATGCTGCTATATGAAACTATGTCACTATATGAAACTATGTCACTATGTGAAACTATGCTGCTATATGAAACTATGTCACTATATGAAACTATGTCACTATGTGAAACTATGTCACTATATGAAACTATGCTGCTATATGAAACTATGCCACTATATGAAACTATGCTACTATATGAAACTATGGCATTATATGAAACTATGCTGCTATATGAAACTATGTCACTATATGAAACTATGTCACTATGTGAAACTATGTCACTATATGAAACTATGTGAAACTATGTCACTATGTGAAACTATGCCACTATATGAAACTATGTGAAACTATGTCACTATATGAAACTATATCACTATGTGAAACTATGCCACTATATGAAACTATGTGAAACTATGCCACTATATGAAACTATGTGAAACTATGCCACTATATGAAACTATGTGAAACTATGTCACTATATGAAACTATGCCACTATATGAAACTATGCCACTATATGAAACTATGCCACTATATGAAACTATGTCACTATATGAAACTATGTCACTATATGAAACTATGTCACTATATGAAACTATGTGAAACTATGCCACTATATGAAACTATGCCACTATATGAAACTATGCCACTATATGAAACTATGCCACTATATGAAACTATGTCACTATATGAAACTATGTCACTATATGAAACTATGCCACTATATGAAACTATGTCACTATATGAAACTATGTCACTATGAAACTATGCCACTATATGAAACTATGTCACTATATGAAACTATGCCGCTATATGAAACTATGCCACTATATGAAACTATGCCACTATGTGAAACTATGCCACTATATGAAACTATGCCACTATATGAAACTATGTCACTATATGAAACTATGCCACTATGTCACTATATGAAACTATGCCACTATGTCACTATATGAAACTATGCCACTATATGAAACTATGCCACTATGCCACTATATGAAACTATGCCACTATGTGAAACTATGTCACTATATGAAACTATGTCACTATATGAAACTATGTCACTATATGAAACTATGTCACTATATGAAACTATGCCACTATATGAAACTATGCCACTATATGAAACTATGTCACTATATGAAACTATGCCACTATATGAAACTATGTCACTATATGAAACTATGCCACTATGTGAAACTATGCCACTATATGAAACTATGTCACTATATGAAACTATGCCACTATGTGAAACTATGCCATTATGTGAAACTATGCCACTATGTGAAACTATGCCACTATATGAAACTATGCCACTATATGAAACTATGTCACTATATGAAACTATGCCACTATATGAAACTATGAAACTATGCCACTATATGAAACTATGCCACTATATGAAACTATGAAACTATGGCACTATATGAAACTATGCCATTATATGAAACTATGCCACTATATGAAACTATGCCACTATATGAAACTATATGAAACTATGCCACTATGTGAAACTATGCCACTATATGAAACTATGCCACTATATGAAACTATGCTGCTATATGAAACTATGCCACTATATGCCACTATATGCCACTATGTCACTATATGAAACTATGCCACTATATGAAACTATGCCACTATATGAAACTATGCCACTATATGAAACTATGCCACTATATGAAACTATGCTGCTATATGAAACTATGCCACTATATGCCACTATGTCACTATATGAAACTATGCCACTATATGAAACTATGCCACTATATGAAACTATATGCCACTATATGAAACTATGCCACTATATGCCACTATATGAAACTATGCCACTATATGAAACTATGCCACTATATGAAACTATGCCACTATATGAAACTATGCCACTATATGAAACTATGCCACTATATGCCACTATATGCCACTATATGAAACTATGTCACTATATGAAACTATGTCACTATATGAAACTATGCCACTATATGCCACTATATGAAATTATGTCACTATATGAAACTATGTCACTATATGAAACTATGCCACTATATGAAACTATGTCACTATATGAAACTATGTCACTATATGAAACTATGTCACTATATGAAACTATGTCACTATATGAAACTATGTCACTATATGAAACTATGCCACTATATGAAACTATGTCACTATATGAAACTATGCCACTATATGAAACTATGTCACTATATGAAACTATGTCACTATGTGAAACTATGTCACTATGTGAAACTATGCCACTATGTGAAACTATGCCACTATATGAAACTATGCCACTATGTGAAACTATGTCACTATGTGAAACTATGCCACTATATGAAACTATGCCACTATATGAAACTATGCCACTATATGAAACTATGTCACTATGTGAAACTATGCCACTATGTGAAACTATGTCACTATGTGAAACTATGCCACTATATGAAACTATGCCACTATATGAAACTATGCCACTATATGAAACTATGCCACTATATGAAACTATGTCACTATATGAAACTATGTCACTATATGAAACTATGTCACTATATGAAACTATGCCACTATATGAAACTATGCCACTATATGAAACTATGTCACTATATGAAACTATGTCACTATATGAAACTATGTCACTATATGAAACTATGTCACTATATGAAACTATGCCACTATATGAAACTATGCCACTATATGAAACTATGCCACTATATGAAACTATGCCACTATGTGAAAATAAGAGAAGATAACATTTGTCCTCTATATAAATATTGAATATAATTACCTAGCTGTATTTGTTTAATCCATTGAATTGATATGAAATGTTTTAATTTCATTATTTTGCAACAGTCATTCATTTTGACAAGAAACTATTTTACTGCAGAAATTGTGAGTCTAGTAACAGACATGCACACATCAGCTGACAGGATCACAGAGATGTTCAGTGGAGCAAACTCGTCCGAAGATACCCCTTGTCAAACGGATAGTAACATAGTCTCTAACCCCGCCAAACTGTGCTACGTTGTCAAACAGTGTCTTCGAGAGGCTGCTGTTGGTAAGTACATGTACCTACATCTGTAAGTGTTATTGTTTCGCCATTGGCTAGTATTGCCGTTTGTAGGTGTTTATTTTTACAAGTTCTTACAACTTATATTAATCATTCTCGAGACCTCATTCTTGATGGAATCCATCACCACAATGGAGAGAGAAGGGGCAACGTGGAATTTAAATGCCTTGCCTAAGGGCACAATCGTAACGGCTCCAGCGGGGCTCATATAATGATATTCAGACATTACCAGGTATTGTTTGTTTTGTCAGTGACACAATGATGCAATGTAACAAATTACTGTCTTAATGTACACATACTAACCATTTAGCCGATGTAACAGTTTATAGCTTGGCTATAGAAAATGCTATCATTCACCATTTTAAAACAGTGGAAGATGGCATTTTCTTTCCATAATGCAAACATTCACACTAACATAAATGGCTGTGCGGTTGTGTATTGTAGTGAAATGTCACTGATCCACCATTTGCTGTGATCTTAATTTAGGTAAAGGTACTGTTCCACACTTTGCTGAGATCTTAGTTTAGGTAAAGGTACTGTTCCACACTTTGCTGAGATCTTGACTTGGGTGAATTCTGGAATGGGTCTCTGTCTGTATCATTGCACTATCCCCCAAAATCTAAAATGACTAATCTCTTCAGGTGGTGTCGCTCATATGGGGAACCAGTAGCACCAGTTATAAATAAACGTAAAACATACACAATATTGTCTAATGAGCACATATGTGCTTAGCATGTGTTGTAGTGGAGCACAGCCATGCATCAACTACAGGCAGTACAGATTGCTTCACACTCAAGTGCCTGTAATCATATCAATAGTTCAGTCACAGTACTCGTAGTTATATTTTCAGCACTTTCCAAGCTATTGATACTGTGTGACTTGTTTTCAAGAAGAAAGTCAGAATTGTCAAGAGAAGAAAGACACGATATCATCAAATATGCCAAATCTAGGTACGTTCAGAGTTTATATATGTATAATGCATACCTGCCAATTCCTCCGATTTGATCGAGAGTTTACAGATTTGCACCCTAACCCTCTTGGGGACTTCAATCTCCAGATTTGCACCCTAACCCTCTTGGGGACTTCAATCTCCAGATTTGCACCCTAACCCTCTTGGGGACTTCAATCTCCATATTTGCACCCTAAGCCTCTTGGGGGCTTCATTCTCCAGATTTGCACCCTAACCCTCTTGGGGGATTCATTCTCCCGATTTGCACCCTAACCCTCTTGGGGGCTTCATTCTCCCGATTTGCACCCTAACCCTCTTGGGGGGGGGGCCTCAATACACTTGCAAAATATATCGTTAGTTTATACAAATTTATTTTAGCTTGATTGCGAAACAAGTTCTTACAACTTATATAATCACTCTCGAGAACTCATTCCTGGTGGAATCCATGGCCACGAGGGAGAGAGAAGAGACAACGTGGAATTTAAATGCCTTGCCTAAGGGCACAATTGTAAACAGCTCCAGCGTGGCTCAAACACCGGTCCTTTTGCACCTGAAGCGAACGCGCATCCATTGCGCTATCATGACTTCCAATGTATCGTGTTAACTAGTAGCTGAACACTTAAATTAAGAACATTTTACACTGCCCCATGTGCACCATGTGCTCGGTGTGTACCATGTGCTCTGTGTGTACCATGTGCTCTGTGTGTACCATGTGCTCTGTGTGTACCATGTGCTCTGTGTGTACCATGTGCTCTGTGTATACCATGTGCTCTGTGTGTACCATGTGCTCTGTGTATACCATGTGCTCTGTGTATACCATGTGCTCTGTGTGTACCATGTGCTCTGTGTGTACCATGTCATTGTTGGATTTAGGAGTTTGTACAAGAGAACATGTAATTACCCGGTCCTGTTCATCGCCATAAATTGTACCTGCACTGTGATGATGCTCTGTAATAACAGACGGATTTATAGTCCAGTGGTAGCATGCTGGACTGGTAATCCAGAGATCGCAGGTTCGATCCCCCGTCTGACCCTAATAAAATTAACAGTCTTTCAGATGGGACTTTAAATCGAGGTCTTATGTCAGTGCTGTACACCGTGCACGAAAAAGAACCAGAGGAGACTCTGGAATGGGTCTCTCTCTGTATCATTGTACTATCGTCCAAAAGTCTAAAATGACTAATCTCTTCAGGAGGCGTCGCTCATATGGGCAACCGATAGCGACGATAAATAAACGTAAAACACACGCTCTGTAATATACAACTGAACAATAACATTCAACTTCCTTGTGTATAGGTTGGTAGTTCTACGAAGACGGCTATCCAGAAATAATGCTTGTATTGGCATCTGTCGTCTTCCTCCAGCAAATAAGGCTACAAAGTTATATATTTTTTTAAACTATCTATTTTATAATGCAAGTTCTAACAACTTATATTAATCACTCTCGTTGGCGCGGATGAAAGTGTAAATGTGATCATTATTGTGGGAGGAAACCGGAGTACCCAGAGAAAACCCACCTGTCCAATCTGGCGACCACCGTGCCATCTCACATACTTCCCGGTCCGAGGATCGAACCCGGGTTGCAATGGTGAGAAGCGAGTTATTATTTGGCCTTAGCTGAAGAAACAGAGAAGTTGTTAAAGTTGTAGTGTTGCAGGACTGCAGTGTTTGACAAAGGAAGTGTCGTACTCAATGATAATTGATGGAAATGTTTGTCTTACAGAATTCCTGTATTTATGAAACAATGGGATCAGTTCTTGGATGTATGTAAGTCACAGCTAGCATCCCTGAGTCTCCAACAGAGGCAGGAGGTAGCCACTTATCTTGTACCAGAGGTAATAGTCCTTCCTGTGTATAATACCCATAGATACTAGAATACATCACTGAAATGGTCATTCCTGTGTATACTATTCATAGATAATAAAATACATCACTGAAACAGTCATTCCTGTGTACACTATTCATAGATAATAGAATACATCACTGAAACAGTCATTCCTGTGTACACTATTCATAGATACTAAAATACATCACTGAAACAGTCATTCCTGTGTACACTAACTAACCATAGATACTAAAATACATCACTGAAACAGTCATTCCTGTGTACACTATTCATAGATAATAAAATACATCACTGAAACAGTCATTCCTGTGTACACTAACCATAGATACTAAAATACATCACTGAAACAGTCATTCATGTGTACACTAACCATAGATACTAAAATACATCACTGAAACAGTCATTCCTGTGTACACTATTCATAGATAATAAAATACATCACTGAAACAGTCATTCCTGTGTACACTATTCATAGATAATAGAATACATCACTGAAACAGTCATTCCTGTGTACACTAACCATAGATACTAAAATACATCACTGAAACAGTCATTCCTGTGTACACTAACCATAGATACTAAAATACATCACTGAAACAGTCATTCATGTGTACACTAACCATAGATACTAAAATACATCACTGAAACAGTCATTCCTGTGTACACTATTCATAGATAATAAAATACATCACTGAAACAGTCATTCCTGTGTACACTATTCATAGATAATAGAATACATCACTGAAACAGTCATTCCTGTGTACACTAACCATAGATACTAAAATACATCACTGAAACAGTCATTCCTGTGTACACTAACCATAGATACTAAAATACATCACTGAAACAGTCATTCATGTGTACACTAACCATAGATACTAAAATACATCACTGAAACAGTCATTCCTGTGTACACTATTCATAGATAATAAAATACATCACTGAAACAGTCATTCCTGTGTACACTATTCATAGATAATAGAATACATCACTGAAACAGTCATTCCTGTGTACACTAACCATAGATACTAAAATACATCACTGAAACAGTCATTCCTGTGTACACTAACCATAGATACTAAAATACATCACTGAAACAGTCATTCATGTGTACACTAACCATAGATACTAAAATACATCACTGAAACAGTCATTCCTGTGTACACTATTCATAGATAATAAAATACATCACTGAAACAGTCATTCCTGTGTACACTATTCATAGATAATAGAATACATCACTGAAACAGTCATTCCTGTGTACACTAACCATAGATACTAAAATACATCACTGAAACAGTCATTCCTGTGTACACTAACCATAGATACTAAAATACATCACTGAAACAGTCATTCCTGTGTACACTAACCATAGATACTAAAATACATCACTGAAACAGTCATTCCTGTGTACACTATTCATAGATAATAAAATACATCACTGAAACAGTCATTCCTGTGTACACTAACCATAGATACTAAAATACATCACTGAAACAGTCATTCCTGTGTACACTAACCATAGATAATAAAATACATCACTGAAACAGTCATTCCTGTGTACACTATTCATAGATAATAGAATACATCACTGAAACAGTCATTCCTGTGTACACTAATCATAGATACTAAAATACATCACTGAAACAGTCATTCCTGTGTACACTAACCATAGATAAAAATACATCACTGAAACAGTCATCCTGTGTACACTAACCATAGATACTAAAATACATCACTGAAACAGTCATTCCTGTGTACACTAACCATAGATACTAAAATACATCACTGAAACAGTCATTCCTGTGTACACTAACCATAGATACTAAAATACATCACTGAAACAGTCATTCCTGTGTACACTATTCATAGATAATAAAATACATCACTGAAACAGTCATTCCTGTGTACACTATTCATAGATAATAGAATACATCACTGAAACAGTCATTCCTGTGTACACTAACCATAGATACTAAAATACATCACTGAAACAGTCATTCCTGTGTACACTAACCATAGATACTAAAATACATCACTGAAACAGTCATTCCTGTGTACACTAACCATAGATACTAAAATACATCACTGAAACAGTCATTCCTGTGTACACTAACCATAGATACTAAAATACATCACTGAAACAGTCATTCCTGTGTACACTATTCATAGATAATAAAATACATCACTGAAACAGTCATTCCTGTGTACACTAACCATAGATACTAAAATACATCACTGAAACAGTCATTCCTGTGTACACTAACCATAGATACTAAAATACATCACTGAAACAGTCATTCCTGTGTACACTAACCATAGATACTAAAATACATCACTGAAACAGTCATTCCTGTGTACACTAACCATAGATACTAAAATACATCACTGAAACAGTCATTCCTGTGTACACTATTCATAGATAATAGAATACATCACTGAAACAGTCATTCCTGTGTACACTAACCATAGATACTAAAATACATCACTGAAACAGTCATTCCTGTGTACACTAACCATATATACTAAAATACATCACTGAAACAGTCATTCCTGTGTACACTATTCATAGATAATAGAATACATCACTGAAACAGTCATTCCTGTGTACACTATTCATAGATACTAAAATACATCACTGAAACAGTCATTCCTGTGTACACTATTCATAGATAATAAAATACATCACTGAAACAGACATTCCTGTGTACACTAACCATAGATAATATAATACATCACTGAAACAGTCATTCCTGTGTACACTAACCATAGATACTAAAATACATCACTGAAACAGTCATTCCTGTGTACACTAACCATAGATAATATAATACATCACTGAAACAGTCATTCCTGTGTACACTAACCATAAATACTAAAATACATCACTGAAACAGTCATTCCTGTGTACACTAACCATAGATACTAAAATACATCACTGAAACAGTCATTCCTGTGTACACTAACCATAGATACTAAAATACATCACTGAAACAGTCATTCCTGTGTACACTAACCATAGATACTAAAATACATCACTGAAACAGTCATTCCTGTGTACACTAACCATAGATACTAAAATACATCACTGAAACAGTCATTCCTGTGTACACTATTCATAGATAATTAGTTGAAATTAAAGAGAAACGTTGAGGAAATGGAAGTCGTGTTTACACTACTCGCAGGTGAACTAGCGATACTTTACCATCATGTTTACTTTCTTGTTTAAAAATTAGACTAAAGCTTACTCACTCGTGATACACTATTTTAATAGTACATCACTTTGTTGGTGATATCTGGGTCTTGAGTTCTGGTCATGGCGTGGTGGGATGGAACAGCGGGTAGAAACGTGGGCTGCATTTATATTTAGTGCTTCCGTTTAATTTATGCCTTTTTTGAATTGTTTCATTTATTCTTTCCAAAAAGTCATATCGTTTAATTTTGCATAAATGTGATGTTCTGGTGCGGGCCGTTTTCTAATGTTGTTAAAACTTGTGACCCAAACCATTTGTATTATCATGCTATTTTTTGTAACATTGTGTTGTATATTATATCATGATGAATTCAATAATGGCATCCATGGTCCAGTGGTAGTACGTCGGATTTGGAATCGATCGGTCCCGGATTCGATACTCGGTCAGGCCATGACATTAATGGAACATACATACATAAAATATAATTAAACTAAAATACATTATTTAAAGAAGCCAGGAATTCGTAAACTGTGTTTTACTTGAATGTTTGCATTCATTATTAAGTTAGTAAACTTCTGAATGTTCACAGATAGAAGCAGCATTGGATATATTTACCACGTATATGACAGACAGCAAGTCTGCCTTGGAAAAGATAATTAGTGGATCAGAAGAGGAAAAATCTGAAAAACCAGAGAAATCAAAGAAAGGAAATGTCGGGGACGTGCTTGGGAAAACTCTGAAAACTGTGAGTACTGAATTAGCTGGTATTGTATACAGGGTTTGCGCTGGCGATCACTAATGACACCAATGGCTAAAATATTATGAAAATTGGCTAATAAATAGTTTGTCGAAAAATTATAAAAATCGGCAAAAAACTGAAAGATTATCCGAAAATTGGGAAGTCCATTACTCGGGTCAAGGTGAAATTGGGAAGTCCATTACTCGGGTCAAGGTGAAATTGGGAAGTCCATTACTCGGGTCAAGGTGAAATTGTGTCACACATCATAGCATACTATGAAAGATAATTATATTGCACAGGTGTTAATTAAAAGCTGTTGAGTTATACATCATTGAGTGCCTAGGTGATCAGAGACAACTGTAATCTGTAGACCATCATTATCCAACGATAGTGCATGCATACATGTATTTCTATATTTTTGCAAATACTGTAAGCTATAGTGACGTAAGCAGGCAAACAAAGGATTATGGCTGATTGAGCAATTACATTTCACACCTGTCATGATGAAACAGTGTGAGTGACAGAAACATTGAGCAATTAGTTGATTCAGATTAAAGCAGGTTGCAAGCACCAATTAATAAAATACCTGAAACATTGCAGTCCTATAAAACAATTATTCCTTTTGTCAGTGATATTAAAAATCTAAAATGACTTATCTCTTCAGGAGGCGTCGTTAATATGGGCAACCGGTAGCGACGATAAATCAAATAAAACACACAGTGATATTATATACAGATGGATCTGTAGTCCAGTGGTAACATGCTGGACTGGTAATCCAGGGATTGCAGGTTCGATCCCCCGTCTGACCCTAATAAAATTAACAGTCATTCTGATGGGACTTTAAACCGAGGTCTCGTGTCGGTGCTGTACACCGTGCACGTAAAAAAAAACAGAGGAGACTCTGGAATGGGTCTCTGTCTGTATCATTGCACTATTCTCCAAAAATCTAAAATGACTAATCTCTTCAGGAGGCGTCTCTCATATGGGCAACCGGTAGCGACGGTAAATAAACGTAAACACACACACTCAGTGATATTATAATCATAAAATGTGAATTTGACAACCATAACATTTTACAATCTACATGTAATCAGTGGTGTAAAGTCGTGATAGCACTGTGGTAGCGCGTTCGCTTCAGGTGTGAAAGGCCTGGAGTTCACGCCTAGCTGTAACCATTAAGATTGCCCTTAGGCAAGGTATTTAAATTCCACATGCCTCTTCTCTCTCCCTCGTGGCGATGGTCTCAAGAACGATTAATGCAAGTTGTAAGAACTTGAATATAAGTTTTAAGAACTTGTTTCGCAATCAAGCTAAAATAAATTTATATAAACTGTAATGTAGATGAGATATGAAAGCAGATTGCCAATATGGAGCCAAAGTGTTCATCTATGAAACAAATGCATATTAAATAAACATTCCTAACTGCATCAGAGAATGGATAATCACAGGTTTATTGAGTAGGTTTGCAACATATCATGACTTGTGTTTGAGTAGGTTTGCAACATATCATGACTTGTGTTTGAGTAGGTTTGCAACATATCCTGACTTGTGTTTGAGTAGGTTTGCAACATATCGTGACTTGTGTTTGAGTAGGTTTGCAACATATCATGACTTGTGTTTGAGTAGGTTTGCAACATATCGTGACTTGTGTTTGAGTAGGTTTGCAACATATCGTGACTTGTGTTTGAGTAGGTTTGCAACATATCGTGACTTGTGTTTGAGTAGGTTTGCAACATATCGTGACTTGTGTTTGAGTAGGTTTGCAACATATCGTGACTTGTGTTTGAGTAGGTTTGCAACATATCGTGACTTGTGTTTGAGTAGGTTTGCAACATATCCTGACTTGTGTTTGAGTAGGTTTGCAACATATCGTGACTTGTGTTTGAGTAGGTTTGCAACATATCCTGACTTGTGTTTGAGTAGGTTTGCAACATATCCTGACTTGTGTTTGAGTAGGTTTGCAACATATCGTGACTTGTGTTTGAGTAGGTTTGCAACATATCCTGACTTGTGTTCTTACAGGCATTACATTTACGTGAGCTAAAGAAACTGAAAAAATTAAATGAAAGATCGTCAACAACATTCTTCCAGTTTATGCAAAAAAAGTAAGTATTAAACTTCAGCATTAGTAACGGAGTATCATAGGTAATCACTTGGTTTACATTCCACGTTCTAGCATTAGAATATAGATAGACTGTAAACAAATTTTTAATAAAATTGAAAGTTGTTCAAAAGAAATGGTTTCCTGATATGAAATAGGTACTACCTGTTAATGGTGAAAGCCAATATCAATTACTGAACTAAACATTATAGATTTAGAGATTTAAGAAAAAAATATCTGAAACGCTACTATTACTCTTGGCTTACCAATCAAAAGTTTATTACCTTACTTACAGAGACTAAGAGTAAAACTGTTCAAAACCTATCCAAATTTATATATTATGCAAATGTAGCAAGAAATTAACAATTTTAGACACCACAACCATCTATGCTCTTCTGAAAATGTATCCATGCCATTCCATTGTACTTTGTTTATGTTTATGTATTGTTTGCTATAAATATGTTATCATATTTAATGCAATACATATATTGAATTGAATATACAGAATGCATCAACACTAGAGTTCAGTGGAAACAATCACTACTTTACATATACATTGTGCTAAATGACATTCAATTGTGTATACATTTGTGTGGTGGATAGCTAAACTTTATGTGTGTAGTTAATACAATTATTGATATTGAATTCATATTTAGAGATGGAAGCTCAATATCGCTAAGCTTTATGTGTGTAGTTAATACAATTATTGATATTGAATTCATATTTTAGAGATGGAAGCTCAATATCGCTAAGCTTTATGTGTGTAGTTAATACAATTATTGATATTGAATTCATATTTTAGAGATGGAAGCTCAATATCGCTAAGCTTTATGTGTGTAGTTAATAGTTATTGATATTGCATTCATATTTAAGAGATGGAAGATCAATATAGAGTAGATGTAGAGTTTATTAATTTATTATTATTTATATAGAGCAATTAACATCTGAATTATATCTGTGGCTGACAGAAATATGTAGAATCTATAGCTGGTGACCTACATTTCTGTCTAACATAGCTGAATGAAAACTGCATATAAGTAATTTTGTTTTCACCAGCAAGATGGATCAAGCTGAAGAGGTGAACATATTTCATGATGGTTTCAGAGAATAATGTGGATAAGATAGTGGATGGTTGTTCACTATTTTCCACCTGAATGTAAGGTTTTATGAAATGTTAGAAGCTCTGTTTGTTATACTATGTTTTGCAGGGAGTAGCCCTGTTTGTTGTACTATGTTTTGTTTTGCAGGGAGTAGTCCTGATTGTTATATGTGTTGTTTTGCAGGGAGTAGTCCTGTTTGTTATACTATGTTTTGCAGGGAGTAGCCCTGTTTGTTATAATATGTTTTGTTTTGCAGGGAGTAGCCCTTGTTGTTATACTATGTTTTGTTTTGCAGGGAGTAGCCCTGTTTGTTATACTATGTTTTGTAGAGAGTAGCCCTGTTTGTTATACTATGTTTTGCAGGGAGTAGCTCTGTTTGTTATAATATGTTTTGTAGGGAGTAGCTCTGTTTGTTATACCATGTTTTGTAGGGAGTAGCCCTGTTTGTTATACTATGTTTTGTAGGGAGTAGCCCTGTTTGTTATACTATGTTATGCAGGGAGTAGCCCTGTTTGTTATACTATGTTTTGCAGGGAGTAGCCCTGTTTGTTATACTATGTTTTGCAGGGAGTAGCCCTGTTTGTTATTATATGTTTTGTTTTGCAGGGAGTAGCCCTGTTTGTTATACTATGTTTTGCAGGGAGTAGCCCTGTTTGTTATACTATGTGTTGCAGGGAGTAGCCCTGTTTGTTATACTATGTGTTGTAGGGAGTAGCCCTGTTTGTTATACTATGTTTTGCAAGGAGTAGCCCTGTTTGTTATAATATGTTTTATTTTGCAGGGAGTAGCCCTGTTTGTTATACTATGTTTTGTAGGGAGTAGCCCTGTTTGTTATACTATGTTTTGCAGGGAGTATCCCTGTTTGTTATACTATGTTTTGTTTTCCAGGGAGTAGCCCTGTTTGTTATACTATGTTTTGTTTTGCAGGGAGTTGCCCTGTTTGTTATACTATGTTTTGCAGGGAGTAGCCCTGTTTGTTATACTATGTTTTGCAGGGAGTAGCCCTGTTTGTTATACTATGTTTTGCAGGGAGTAGCCCTATTTGTTATACTATGTTTTGCAGGGAGTAGCCCTGTTTGTTATACTATGTTTTGTAGGGAGTAGCCCTGTTTGTTATACTATGTTTTGCAGGGAGTATCCCTGTTTGTTATACTATGTGTTGTTTTGCAGGGAGTAGCCCTGTTTGTTATACTGTGTTTTGTTTTGCAGGGAGTAGCCCTGTTTGTTATAATGTTTTGTTTTGCAGGGAGTAGCCCTGTTTGTTATACTATGTTTTGTAGGGAGTAGCCCTGTTTGTTATACTATGTTTTGTAGGGAGTAGCCCTGTTTGTTATACTATGTTTTGTAGGGAGTAGCCCTGTTTGTTATACTATGTTTTGTAGGGAGTAGCTCTGTTTGTTATACTATGTTTTGCATGGAGTAGCCCTGTTTGTTATACTATGTTTTGCATGGAGTAGCCCTGTTTGTTATACTATGTTTTGTTTTGTAGGGAGTCGTTTTGTATGGTATCGCAGGCAGAGAAGGTGAGGTGTATATCAAAGCTGCTGGATCAGCTAGGAGACATGGTATGTGTAACCTGAGAAGATACCTGAAACAATGTTCCTTTGCATGACTCAAATTAAACCCAAACAAACTTTCTTTGATGTACATGTATATGGTCTTTGAAATCAATATCCATTTTTCATTGAGGAGGAGTATAGCTTGTACTGTTCTTATGCATTGTACACACTAATCTACCACACGCCACTCTACCACACAGCACTCTACCACACGCCACTCTACCACACTCCACTCTACCACATGTCACTCTACCACACGCCACTCTACCACACTCCACTCTACCACATGCCACTCTACCACATGCCACTCTACCACATGTTACTCCACCACACTCCACTCTACCACATGCCACTCCACCACATGCCACTCTACCACATGTTACTCCACCACACTCCACTCTACCACATGCCACTCTACCACATGTCACTCCACCACATCCACTCTACCACAGCCACTCTACCAGCACTCTACCCATGCACTCTACCACATGCCACTCCACCACACCACTCTACCACATCCACTCTACACATGCCACTCCACCACCCTACCACACTCCACTCTACCACACTCCACTCTACACATCCTCTACCACATCCACTCTACCACATGCCCTCTACCACACGCCACTCTACCACATGCCACTCCACCACCCTACCACACCCACTCTACCACACCCACTCTACCACATGCCACTCTACCACATGACTCCACCACACCCATCCACCACACCCACTCTACCACACCCACTCTACCACACGCCACTCTACCACACTCCACTCTACCACATGCCACTCTACCACATGACTCCACCACACTCCACTCTACCACATGTCACTCCACCACACTCCACTCTACCACACTCCACTCTACCACATCCACTCTACCACAGCCACTCCACGCCCTCCACTATACCACACCCACTCTCCACACTCCACTCTACCACATGCCACTCTACCACATGTTACTCCACCACACTCCACTCTACCACATGTCACTCCACCACACTCCACTCTACCACACTCCACTCTACCACACTCCACTCTACCACACTCCACTCTACCACATGCCACTCTACCACATGCCACTCTGCCACACTCCACTCTACCACACTCCACTCTACCACATGCCACTCTACCACATGTTACTCCACCACACTCCACTCTACCACATGTCACTCTACCACACTCCATTCCACCACACTCCACTCTACCACATGCCACTCTACCACTCTAACACATGATATAATTGTAGGATGTGTATGACAACAGATAAAGCGTTTGTTTGCGACATATTTGAATGTACTGCAATCATATTTACTCAGTACTTGTAGAAATTGATCATATTACGACATCTACAGTAATGGTTGTTTGACATTAACGTGTTTGTTTGACATTAACAGGTGCGTGTAGCCCAGGTCAGGATTGGTGAATTAATAGAAGACATAGATGTTAGATTAACCTGGAGAGATTGGAAGTACATATTTAAGCTTGGTACATCGAAAATTGTAAGTTTATCAGTATTCAATATTTGCAATATTTGGTTGGTGAATATTACAGAATGTCATTTAGTTTCTAATAATATAGTGAGCAGATGTACATTTATATATACAGTCAACCCTGTCTTAAACAGCCAGCCAATGGAGTCAGAGAAAGTTGCTGCTTAGCACAGGTGGCTGTTTTATAGAAGTCAAATATATAATAAAACAACAGATTTGGGAATCTGAAAACTGGCTGCTTAATACAGATTGGCTGCTTAATACAGGTTGGTTGCTTAATGGAGGTGACCACTAACACAGGTTTGACTGTAATGTGTTTTGCCTATATTCATACAAATAATGACAGAAACCAAAATGTATTTTAATGGAGGAAAGTTGCGATTTATTCATTAATAACTTTTTTTGGGTGCCCACTTTGTAGCTGGATCACTGATAGAATTGATTGCCTGTATAGCTGTAACATTCAGGTATCATTCTAGATGTCGGCGAAATAGTCGCCCTAGGGACCCTGACTTCGCCCTCTAAATTTTTGTTTGTTTTTACTAACGATTTTCAAACAAAATGTTGTCTAGTAAGATACACTGGCCTATTATAAAGCACTCCTTCTATTCAAATGTTGTATTTAATGGTTGTACTGTGCATTTTAACCCTATTTTGCAGAAGTATATTAAAGAACACCATTTAAAGAAGCGATCACGCGCTTTCTCACTTCTCCCAAACATTCTGACCTAGAATGAACCCTGACCTAGAATGAACCCTGAACATTGGAAACAGAGATTGATTAAACCTCTTATAAATAGGAACTTCAATGTGCGGTGATTTCATACCATAAGTTTTTGAAATTTGCTATTATGCAAGCTTTCTGGCGAGCTTAATAGCAAAATTTTAAAAAACAGTTTCATATAATATAGTATGAAATCATCACGAGTGTAAGATATCCTTTTCATTACAATACCTCAGTAACAACAACCATAAATTAACAATACAGTATGCTTTTGATCATTATTACATCTCAAGGAAATCAGTAAGGTGCATCCGTATGCCGTAGTAAATAGTCCTTGATAATGAAACATCCACGCAATTAATCAACACAATAGTTTTTATCATTATACTGTATATTAACCGCTAGAACATATTTAGCATTTTATTTATTTTCAACAAAGAATGCATGGAGACAAAGTTGCAAAGTATATTTTGAATGTGTCAAAAGCTAGCTGTCATTGTCATGCCTCGACCAATCAGAATCTTTCCAGGTTGTATTACACGTGGGTACATACAAGAAAGTATGTGATGGTTCTATGAAGCTGAATACAAGCAAAGTTATGTGATAAATGGATTATGTGTGTATTAATATCTTGATTGTCAAGGTCCGAGGCATGGTTGTCTATTATGTATTATCTATATTTGTTAAAATCTACTTGTACATGTAGTCCACTTCCGTGGTCGAGTGGTTACGGTCGCTGACTTGTATACCACTGTAACCTATCATCACTGATGGTCACGGGTTCAAGCCCCGCTCAGAACGTGTCTCATTTATATGAAAATGTTGGCAGTTTCTTACGGAGGTTGGTGCACCCAAGTACTGGTTAACCGCTGGAGCCTGCCCAGGAAAGGTGTTGTTAGGTAAACTACCCGCTGGCGATATAGCCCAAAATGGTGCTGATGCAGGCGTAAAACCCGAAATATAACATAATTGATTGTGAAATAGATTTGTTTCCTTTACTCATATCTGAACTATTGTATGCATAAAGAAAGATGCTGCAAGTGGTACTATTCTTTAGATCTGTTACCAATTTATGTCTAGCAATGATGGGGACACAATGTGTCTAGCAATGAGGGTGTATCATTATGTCTAGCAATGAGGTGTACATTATGTCTAGCAATGATGGGACACAATGTGTCTAGCAATGATGGGGACACAATGTGTCTAGCAATGAGGGTGTATCATTATGTCTAGCAATGATGGGGACACAATGTGTCTAGCAATGAGGTGTATCATTATGTCTAGCAATGATGGTGACACAATGTGTCTAGCAATGAGGGTGTATCATTATGTCTAGCAATGATGGGGACACAATGTGTCTAGCAATGAGGGTGTATCATTATGTCTAGCAATGATGGGGACACAATGTGTCTAGCAATGATGGGGACACAAGGTCTAGCAATGATGGGACACAATGTGTCTAGCAATGGGGTGTATCATTATGTCTAGCAATGAGGGTGTATCATTATGTCTAGCAATGAGGGTGTATCATATGTCTAGCAATGATGGGGACACAATGTGTCTAGCAATGAGGGTGTATCATTATGTCTAGCAATGAGGGTGTATCATTATGTCTAGCAATGAGGGTGTATCATTATGTCTAGCAATGATGGTGACATAATGTGTCTAGCAATGATGGGGACACAATGTGTCTAGCAATGAGGGTGTATCATTATGTCTAGCAATGAGGGTGTATCATTATGTCTAGCAATGAGGGTGTATCATTATGTCTAGCAATGATGGTGACATAATGTGTCTAGCAATGATGGGGACACAATGTGTCTAGCAATGATGGGGACACAATGTGTCTAGCAATGAGGGTGTATCATTATGTCTAGCAATGAGGGTGTATCATTATGTCTAGCAATGATGGGGACACAATGTGTCTAGCAATGAGGGTGTATCATTATGTCTAGCAATGATGGGGACACAATGTGTCTAGCAATGAGGGTGTATCATTATGTCTAGCAATGATGGTGTATCATTATGTCTAGCAATGAGGGTATATCATTATGTCTAGCAATGATGGGGACACAATGTGTCTAGCAATGAGGGTGTATCATTATGTCTAGCAATGATGGGGACACAATGTGTCTAGCAATGAGGGTGTATCATTATGTCTAGCAATGATGGGGACACAATGTGTCTAGCAATGATGGGGACACAATGTGTCTAGCAATGAGGGTGTATCATTATGTCTAGCAATGATGGGGACACAATGTGTCTAGCAATGAGGGTGTATCATTATGTCTAGCAATGATGGGGACACAATGTGTCTAGCAATGATTGGGACACAATGTGTCTAGCAATGAGGGTGTATCATTATGTCTAGCAATGATGGGGACACAATGTGTCTAGCAATGAGGGTGTATCATTATTTTACAACGTTGCTTACGGTAGAGTTAGAAAGACTGAATTCATTCATTCAGACGCAATTGCGGATATATGTATATTACTAACTTGCGTATTATTAATATCAATGGGCCCGATACGACGACTATTGGTCTGTCTCTATCACACATTATATAAAGTGGATGTATTACTCTTTATCGCAACAAATACTGTATTATCATGCTATGATATTTTTGTGAAAGACTTAAGCTGTTCGTTATATGATTTACCGTGTCTCAACTTTGATATTATCGCATTTATATTACTACTATTACTATTAAGTGGTAATATTGAAACAAATCCAGGTCCACACGATGAAACCACTTCAAACTGCTTATCGATTTTTTGTCAAAATATTAGAAGTATAAGGAATAAGATTGATTACATAAATGATAATTGGCTTGACTATGACATCCTCTGCTTTACGGAGACACACCTTGATATGTCGGTGTCTAATGAAAAAATTAATTTAGAATCATTTTCAACAGTATACAGAAAGGATAACACTTGCCATTCAGGGGGCTTGCTCATCTATATATCGGATCATTTAATATCAGAACGTAAGCTGAATATTGAAAATTGTTTGGAAGAATCTCTTTGGGTAGAATTAAGAAATAAACATGAGACATATCTTATTTGTACGGTTTACCGCCAACCAAACGCTACTGTCGAGTTTTGGAACAAGTTTAATATATGTATAGAAAAGGCGTTCGAGTACTGTAACAACATTATTGTGTTAGGAGATATTAACGAGGATCAATTAAACATCAACAACCATAAATTTAAAGATATGTTACTAATTAATGATATGAATAATGTAATACATGAACCAACACGTGTTACTGAACACTCTTCAACACTACTCGATCCCATCGCTGTTACTAATAATGTTCCAGTTTATGTCGCCGGGATTTGTTTAACCCCGTACGAAATAAGTGATCATTATGGGACCTACATTTTTATAAATTATACAAACCACTCGAGCACCAGTTACAAGCGTCGTGTCTGGAATTACAAACGCGCCGATTTTAGTAAATTAAATAATCTTATACAATCGACAAATTGGTCAGTTTTAAGTTTACATTCAGTACACGAAGCCTGTGAGTCATTCACTACCATGTTCATTAATTTATCAAAACTATGTATTCCTACAACGTTTGTCACAATCCGACCAAACGATAAACCATGGTATGATTCAGTTATTCGTAGAACATCAAGGCAACGTGACAGGTTTAAGAAAAAGGCAACCAAAACCAATTCTGCCACCGACTGGAACTTGTATAAACACATGCGTAATAAAGTAAACAACCTAAAAAACATGCTAAAGAGAAATTTTTTAATAACCTTGAATTCTCTTTATCAGAAGCTAATCTGAGTAATCCAAGATCCTACTGGAAAACGGTTAAAATGTTAATTAAAAATAATAATAGTAAGTGCAACACTATTCCCCCTCTTACAGTTGAAAACAATAACACTATCAAATATTATATCACAGATATCGAAAAGGCGAACTGTTTGAACGAATATTTTGTTTCTGTATCACACGTAGATGAAACTAATGCTCAGTTACCGAACTTTGTCTCCAAAACTAATACAACCCTAACTGATTTCGTTATTCAAGAACAAGAAATAATTGATATAATTTCTTCATTACTAATAAATAAGGCTGTAGGACCAGACGAAATTAGTCATAGAATGTTGAAAGAAACTCGAAATACTATTAGTAAACCTCTATGCATATTGTTTAGAAGATCATTACACGAAGGTATATATCCAAATAACTGGAAATTTGCAAAAGTTATGCCTCTATTTAAAAAAGGCAACAAAAGCACACCCTCCAACTACAGACCCATATCATTGATCAGTTGTATAGGAAAAGTCATGAAAAGGGTAATATACAAACATATTTACAATCATTTACATTCAAGTAATCTAATATATCCTTTGCAATCTGGCTTTCTGCCGGGACACTCGACTAATTACCAGCTTTTAGACATATATCATCAAATTTGTGAATCATTTGACAAACAACAAACAACCTGTATAGTGTTCTGCGACATATCGAAAGCGTTTGACCGTGTCTGGCACCGAGGCCTTCTTTTTAAACTTAGACAATATGGTATTAATGGTGAACTTCTTCAATGGTTAAACGATTACCTGTATAACCGCAAACAATCTGTCGTGGTAGGATCTGAAATCTCAAGTATTCTGAGTCTAACAGCTGGCGTTCCTCAAGGCTCCGCCTTAGGACCGCTATTATTTCTGATATACGTCAATGACATAGCTGAACATTTGTTAAGCGTAACAAGACTATTCGCGGATGATAGCTCACTAGCTGTTTCCTCCAACAACATGCAATATATTGAAACAATATTGAATCATGATCTCCAAAAAATTAATGATTGGTCACGCCAATGGCTAGTAAATTTTAATCCTAACAAAACGGAAATTATGATTTTCCCATCCAGTGTTACTTTTAGACCGACTCTATATTTTAACAATACTAAACTCGATTTTGCTGAGCACCACAAACACCTCGGCTTAACATTATCATCAGATCTTAAATGGCACGAACACATACATAATATTACAGTATCAGCGACGAAAGTTTTAAGTTCAATGAGAGCGGTGAAATATAAACTAAAGAGAAATACTATTAACCAAATTTATATATCATATATGAGGCCCATTCTGGAATACGCTTCTGTCGTATGGGATGGGTGTACCGAGTACGAAAAGAGATCTTTAGAACTACTACAATTCGAAGCGGCACGTGTAGTAACAGGACTCACAAGGTCCGTATCAATCCATTTATTGACGAAAGAAATTGGTTGGGTACCGTTATCTGATAGACGAAAAATTCAAAAACTTAGCACTATTTTTAAAGCAAAACAAGGTCTTATACCGAGCTACCTTAGAAACATTTTCCCTAATATCGTATCTGAAACTACAGACTACCCATTACGTAATAATGACAACTATACAACAATCGCAAGGCGAACACAAGTCTTTAATAACTCGTTCATACCATCCTCAACAGCTCTATGGAATTCACTTGACGCAAGTATCCGAAATGCCGAATCACTAAATATATTTAAATCGAGACTAAGAGAAATGTTCAAAGCACCCATCGTACCTAAACACTTTTTATATGGCGAACGATCACTCTCTGTACTTCATGCCCGACTACGAAACAAGTGCAGCAATCTAAACAATGACCTGTTCAATAATTACATACGAGTAAATCCACATTGTGACTTTGACTCCCAAATCGAAGACTCAGAACATTTTTTCTTTCAATGTAATAAATTTACTGTTCAAAGAATTACTCTATTCAATGAAACTAGAGCGTTTCATCCCCTTAGTGTCAACCTGCTTTTACATGGCCGCGAAACACTAAATGTGAACGAAAATATAATTATATTTGCAGCAGTTCAAAAGTATATTAAACAATCAAAGCGTTTCTAATTTGTGATCACGTTAGCAACACAACATTCACTATGATATTACTTCCGATCGAGCGCACCATGGGGATCTCTCACCTGGGGAACGGAACCTAGCAACAGCGTTAGTAAAAGTTGAGTTTTTTTTTTTTTTAAATTTATCATTCAAACACTGTTTCAATTGCCTTTCGACTTGATAAATAATATCTCATTAAACTTCAAATATGCATGTCATAAGTTACATATTCGCCAGTATTGCACTAAGTTCAACATACTCTCATGGGAAGGGCCAACTACTAATGTTGTTCAGAACTTGTGGCCCAACCCATTTGCTTTTGCTCTTATTATATATGTCTCTGAATTTATTATGTACATGTATATAGCAATAAAATATGATTAAACTAAACTAAAAACTATCATTATGTCTAGCAATGAGGGTGTATCATTATGTCTAGCAATGAGGGTGTATCATTATGTCTAGCAATGAGGGTGTATCATTATGTCTAGCAATGATGGGGACACAATGTGTCTAGCAATGATGGGGACACAATGTGTCTAGCAATGAGGGTGTATCATTATGTCTAGCAATGATGGGGACACAATGTGTCTAGCAATGAGGGTGTATCATTATGTCTAGCAATGATGGGGACACAATGTGTCTAGCAATGATGGGGACACAATGTGTCTAGCAATGAGGGTGTATCATTATGTCTAGCAATGATGGGGACCATGTGTCTAGCAATGAGGGTGTATCATTATGTCTAGCAATGATGGGGACACAATGTGTCTAGCAATGAGGGTGTATCATTATGTCTAGCAATGATGGGGACACAATGTGTCTAGCAATGATGGGGACACAATGTGTCTAGCAATGAGGGTGTATCATTATGTCTAGCAATGATGGGGACACAATGTGTCTAGCAATGATGGGGACACAATGTGTCTAGCAATGAGGGTGTATCATTATGTCTAGCAATGATGGGGACGCACTGTGTCTAGCAATGAGGGTGTATCATTATGTCTAGCAATGATGGGGACGCACTGTGTCTAGCAATGAGGGTGTATCATTATGTCTAGCAATGAGGGTGTATCATTATGTCTAGCAATGAGGGTGTATCATTATGTCTAGCAATGAGGGTGTATCATTATGTCTAGCAATGATGGGGACACAATGTGTCTAGCAATGAGGGTGTATCATTATGTCTAGCAATGAGGGTGTATCATTATGTCTAGCAATGAGGGTGTATCATTATGTCTAGCAATGATGGTGACATAATGTGTCTAGCAATGAGGGTGTATCATTATGTCTAGCAATGATGGGGACACAATGTGTCTAGCAATGAGGGTGTATCATTATGTCTAGCAATGATGGGGACACAATGTGTCTAGCAATGAGGGTGTATCATTATGTCTAGCAATGATGGGGACACAATGTGTCTAGCAATGAAGCAGTATCATTATGTCTAGCAATGATGGGGCTAAAATTATGTCTAGCAATGATGGTAATGATTATGCCTAGCAATGGTTTACAATTATGTCTGGCAATGATGTACAAGTATGTCTAGCAATGCTGGTACAATTATGTCTAGCAATGCTGGTACAATTATGTCTAGAAATGATGTTATAATTATGTCTAATAATGATGTACAATTATGTCTAGTGATGATGTACAAGTATGTCTAGTGATGATGTACAAGTATGTTTAGTGATGATGTACAAGTATGTCTAGTGATGATGTACAAGTATGTTTAGTGATGATGTACAAGTATGTTTAGTTATGATGTACAATTATGTCTAGTGATGATGTACACTTATGTCTAGCCATGATGTTATAATTATGTCTAGCAATGATGTACACTTATGTATAGCCATGATGTTATAATTATGTCTAGCAATGATGTACAAGTATGTCTAGTGATGATGTACAGGTATGTCTAGTGATGATGTACAAGTATGTCTAGTGATGATGTACAAGTATGTTTAGTGATGATGTTACAATTATGTCTAGTGATGATGTACACGTATGTCTAGTGATGATGTACAATTATGTTTAGTGATGATGTTACAATTATGTCTAGCCATACTTTTTATAATTATGTCTAGCAATGATGTACACATATGTCTAGCCATGATGTTATAATTATGTCTAGCAATGTTGTACAATTATGTCTAGCCATGATGTTATACTTATGTCTAGCAATGTTGTACAATTATGTATAGCGATGATGTTACAATTATGTCTAGCAATGATGTACATATATATCATGTTGTATTGCAAATATTTTTTATTGTGTCTCTTATTTTCATGGAAATTGTTAATTATTTATAAAAAAACCACAAACAGTTTCATGTCATAAACTTAACCACTTGTACAGTAATCAAGATTAAAAATCTAGGTATTTCGCATGGAAAAAAATGTTTATAACATTGCCAGAATAATGTGCATTACTATTTCTACTTGTCAGAACAAGGTATCCTAGCATGAACATATATGGATGTCGTTGATTAATGATGAAAACAATACATGTGTAGAGAAATTATGCTTTTCAGTCATGGGCTATATGTAAAGCTTTAACTAACAAACGAATGGTCCAGCCATTGATCAAGCAAGCATGTGATATTGTACATCGGGAACAGTTTGCCGCAACAATTGCCTCCCTTGGTCTGCTGGAAACTGGGACACAGAACTCTGATCAACCAAGCTCTTCAAAAGATTCAAATAGTATTACCTCTGCCAAGCAAAAAACCAAATATGTACAGGTATGTCTTTTGGTAATATATATTTGTGAAGGGAAATGTATCGTAGGGAAATGTATCGAAGGGAAATGTATCGTAGTGAAATGTATCGTAGTGAAATGTATCGTAGGGAAATGTATCGTAGTGAAATGTATCGTAGTGAAATGTATCGTAGGGAAATGTATCATAGTGAAATGTATCGTAGGGAAATGTATCGTAGTGAAATGTAACAATTAAAATGAAACATAGAATGTTGATTGGTCCGCCTCCGTGGTCGAGTGGTTACGGTCACTGACTTGTATACCACTGTAACCTATCATCACTGATGGTCACAGGTTCGAGCCCTGCTCAGGTCGTGTCTCATTTATATGAAAAAGTTGGCAGTGTCTTACGAAGGTTGGTGCACCCAAGTACTGGTTAACCGCTGGAGCCTGCCCAGGAAAGGTGTTGTTAGGTAAACTGCCCGCCGGCGATATAGCCAAATGGTGCTGATGCAGGCGTAAAACCCGAAATATAACAAGGCGTATAACCCGAAATATAACATATATATAAATATAACATAGAATGATGATTGAAATGTAATGATTTGTGATAAATGGAAATGAAATACCACCAGATGTGTAATTTATAAGTATGTTTTGCCGCTGAGTTCCGTCGAGTCGTTGTGTATACCACCAGATGTGTATTTTATGAGTATGTTTTGCAGTTGAGTTCCGTCGAGTCATTGTGTATACCACCAGATGTGTATTTTATAAGTATATTTTGCAGTTGAGTTCCATCGAGTCGTTGTGTATACCACCAGATGTGTATTTTATAAGTATATTTTGCAGTTGAGTTCCATCGAGTCGTTGTGTATACCACCAGATGTGTAATTTATAAGTATATTTTGCAGCTGAGTTCCGTCGAGTCGTTGTGTATACCACCAGATGTGTATTTTATAAGTATATTTTGCAGCTGAGTTCTGTCGAGTCGTTGTGTATACCACCAGATGTGTATTTTATAAGTATATTTTGCAGCTGAGTTCTGTCGAGTCGTTGTGTATACCACCAGATGCTCGTGACTGTAAGCTGGCAGAGAAGGCTCTCACACTTTTACATTCACAGAAAAAAACCGATCTCACCTTTGAAATTATACTACCACACGGTTAGAATTTTATTTGGAATAACAGTTTGGGTGACGAGGTTTTGCTTGATGCCCTGCCTTCCATCTGTCTCTCCAATTCTTGTGTCCATTCTATAAGTTCTAGTGAACAGTGAACCCATTTCATATGGCCTGCCCTTTGTTGAAATTCATGTTCACCTTTCTCTACCAGATTGGATCTGTAGTCCAGTGGTTAACACGTTGGACTGGTAATCCAGGGATTACAGGTTCAATCCCCTGTCTGACCCTAATAAAATTAACAGTCTTTCAGATGGGACTTTAAACCGAGGTCTCGTGTCGGTGCTGTACACTGTGCACGTAAAAGAACCAGAGGAGATTCTGTGGAATGGGTCTCTGTCTGTATCATTGCACTATCCTCCAAAAATCTAAAATGACTAAATCTCTTCAGGAGGCGTCGCTCATATGGGCAACCGGTAGCGACGATAAATAAACGTAAAACACACACACTACCTTTCTCTGCCCTCCTTCCTTACCAGATTGTCAGTAGTCCCATGCTACTTCAATGAGTTTGATCTCTTTCACAAATTTAGTGAGTGGTTCGTTGGTAGGTTGGATAGTTAGCATCTAAGTACTTTGCCTTCATGTCGACATCAGTTATAAATTCTAATGATACAACTCCCTCATCCAGCGGAATATAACTTATTTTATTATCTGTAAAAGTATTCAAATTAATTGAGACTAAATAAAAATGTTAGAAGCGATATATTTTTTAGTGTTCCTAATGCAGATGAAACTGTTTGGTTGAAGATTATTTATTTATTAGGATACGTGTAATATACATTGAGAAATTGGTTGAAGATTATTTATTTATCAGGATACGTGTAATATACATTGAGAAATTGGTTGAAGATTATTTATTTATCAGGATACATGTAATATACATTGAGAAATAGACAGAAACGTACATTTATATCGTGATATGTGGATTGAACTGAAAGCTAAAAGCTTACGGTAATTCTTTCCACAATGGAACTGTTTACTGTATTTAACAGGTATTGGGGACACTGTTATCGACCACACAGGTGGAGAACCAGTGGAGAGAACTGAATCAGATAGAGATGTCGAGACATACCAGATATCAGCACATAGAGTTATCATAGCAGCCAGGTGTGACTGGTTCCGACGTGCTCTCCTCAGTGGCATGAGAGAATCTATAGACAGGTGGGTACCAGCACATAGAGTTATCATAGCAGCCAGGTATGACTGGTTCCGACGTGCTCTCCTCAGTGGCATGAGAGAATCTATAGACAGGTGGGTACCAGCACATAGAGTTATCATAGCAGCCAGGTGTGACTGGTTCCGACGTGCTCTCCTCAGTGGCATGAGAGAATCTATAGACAGGTAGGTACCAGCACATAGAGTTATCATAGCAGCCAGATGTGACTGGTTCCGACGTGCTCTCCTCAGTGGCATGAGAGAATCTATAGACAGGTAGGTACCAGCATATAGAGTTATCATAGCAGCCAGGTATGACTGGTTCCGATGTGCTCTCCTTAGTGACATGAGAGAATCTATAGACAGGTGGGTACCAGCACATCAGCACATAGAGTTATCATAGCAGCCAGGTGTGACTGGTTCCGATGTGCTCTCCTCAATGGCATGAGAGAATCTATAGACAGGTGGGTACCAGCACAGCCTCACTTTCATATATTATAACGATGTTTGTTTTATTTGTTTCAAGCTGCATCCTAAGCATCCTAGCAATAGTTTATACAAATTTATTTTAGCTCGATTGCGAAACAAGTTATTTCAACTTATATAAATCACTCTCGAGACCTCATTCCTGATGGAATCCATCGCCACGAGGGAGAAAGAAGAGGCAATGTGGAATTTAAATGCCTTGCCTAAGGGCACAATCGTAACGGCTCCAGTGGGGCTCGAACTCCGGACCTTTCGCACCTGAAGCGAACGCGCATCCACTGCGCTATCACGACATCCTAGCAATCTGTTATCAGTTCAGATTAATGTATGACATGTATGTCAGAAAACTAGTTTGATCACATAACTTTGCTTGTATTCAGTGTAATATAGTCATCTCATAATTTCTTATATGTACACATGTGTACTAACACCTGGAAGGATTCTGATTGGTAGACAGAATAATCCTTATAATTTGTAAATTAAACTGTAAATTATGCATATTTCCATGTGAATTGGTATATAACGTTAACGATAAGACAAAAGAAGTCTTAAAAATAATGCTGCTTTGCATAGTGACAACACCAAATTTTAGTGACATCATCACAATTTGCACTGATACTTTGCGCCAAAATGAAAGTAACAATGTTATTTATTAAAAGCGAGCGTGTTATGGTAATGTGATAAACAATTAACAAATTTAGAGCCTTAATGTCTTCTACTTCAAGATACGTTATTAATAATTTGTCAAGATATATTTACTTTGCATACCAAATCCGTACTACAGAAAACATTTAATTTATGTTCCATAGTACGTATGCTCTTTTGATAATAATTATACAAATTGTTTATGTTGTACTCATTATGTATTTGTCTATAAACATTGTATTGTTTCATGCTTTAATAAACGATTGTATTGTATATAAAAAGGATCTTACAGTCGTGATGATTTCATACCATATTTTATGAAGCTTGTTTTGGAATTTTGCTATTAAGATCGCCAAAAGGCTCGCTTATTAGCAACATTCCAAAACATGTTTCACAAAATATGGTATAAAATCACCACAAGTGTAAGATTCTATATTTAAACCACCTATTTATTATAATAATAATATGACCTTCACCTTCACAAGGTCACATTCAAGAAAACCAATAAGCATAATTTGACACCTGAAGTATATCCAACTGTGATCTATTCTTGCTTGTATTCTGCCTCAACGATTCATTTACTACATGAGACAGAGGTTCTTTTCACTCGTTTACGAGACACTTACATTCCTTACAGAAAAATTACAGTTCATGACACAGATCCAGAGATGTTTAAGATGTTTCTAGAGTATGTGTATAGTGGTCAGTTAGACATGAATGATTTGGCAACAGAACAAGTGGCAGATATGATGACCCTGGCTGACAGATATCATGTAAGTTTCTCCCTCCAACACTGGCTGACAGATATCATGTAAGTTTCTCCCTCCAACCTGGCTGAAGATATCATGTAAGTTTCTTCCTCCAACCCTGCAAACAAACCCCCAACCTGGCTGACAGATATCATGTAAGTTTCTCCCTCCAACCCTGGCTGACATATATCATGTAAGTTTCTCCCTCCAACCTGGCTGACAGATATCATGTAAGTTTCTTCCTCCAACCCTGGGCTGACATATATCATGTAAGTTTCTCCCTCCAACCCTGGGCTGACATATATCATGTAAGTTTCTTCCTCCAACCCTGGCTGATTGATATCATGTAAGTTTCTTCCTCTAACCCTGGGCTGACAGATATCATGTAAGTTTCTCCCTCCAACCCTGGGCTGACAGATATCATGTAAGTTTCTTCCTCCAACCCTGGCTGGTAGATATCATGTAAGTTTCTCCCTCTAACCCTGGCTGACAGATATCATGTAAGTTTCTCCCTCCAACCATGGCTGACAGATATCATGTAAGTTTCTCCCTCTAACCCTGGCTGACAGATATCATGTAAGTTTCTTCCTCCAACCCTGGCTGGTAGATATCATGTAAGTTTCTTCCTCCAACATGGGCTGACAGATATCATGTAAGTTTCTCCCTCTAACCCTGGGCTGACATATATCATGTAAGTTTCTTCCTCTAACCCTGGCTGGTAGATATCATGTAAGTTTCTCCCTCTAACCCTGGCTGGTAGATATCATGTAAGTTTCTCCCTCTAACCATGGCTGACAGATATCATGTAAGTTTCTCCCTCTAACCCTGGGCTGACAGATATCATGTAAGTTTCTTCCTCTAACCCTGGCTGGTAGATATCATGTAAGTTTCTTCCTCCAATCATGGGCTGACAGATATCATGTGAGTTTCTCCCTCTAACCCTGGGCTGACATATATCATGTAAGTTTCTTCCTCTAACCCTGGCTGGTAGATATCATGTAAGTTTCTCCCTCTAACCCTGGCTGGTAGATATCATGTAAGTTTCTCCCTCTAACCATGGCTGACAGATATCATGTAAGTTTCTCCCTCTAACCCTGGGCTGACATATATCATGTAAGTTTCTTCCTCTAACCCTGGCTGGTAGATATCATGTAAGTTTCTTCCTCTAACCATGGCTGATTGATATCATGTAAGTTTCTTCCTCTAACCATGGCTGACAGATATCATGTAAGTTTGTCCCTCTAACCATGGCTGACATATATCATGTAAGTTTCTTCCTCCAACCCTGGGCTGACAGATATCATGTACGTTTCTTCCTCCAACCCTGGGCTGACAGATATCATGTAAGTTTCTTCCTCCAACCCTGGGCTGACATATATCATGTAAGTTTCTTCCTCCAACCCTGGCTGATATATATCATGTAAGTTTCTTCCTCCAACCTTGGGCTGACAGATATCATGTAAGTTTCTTCCTCCAACCTGGGCTGACAATATCATGTAAGTTTCTCCTCCAACCCTGGGCTGACATATATCATGTAAGTTTCTCCCTCCAACCCTGGGCTGACATATATCATGTAAGTTTCTTCCTCCAACCCTGAGCTGACATATATCATGTACGTTTCTTCCTCCAACCCTGGCTCGTAGATATCATGTAAGTTTCTCCCTCCAACACTGGCTGACAGATATCATGTACGTTTCTCCCTCTAACCATGGCTCGTAGATATCATGTAAGTTTCTCCCTCCAACACTGGCTGATAGATATCATGTAAGTTTCTTCCTCTAACCATGGCTGATAGATATCATGTAAGTTTCTCCCTCCAACCTTGGCTGGAAGACAAACCTTGTTAATACTTTACCTGACCTGATAAATAAAATTTGATTTGATACCATTGTAGTATTTTGCAGTAAAGCATTGTAATATTTCTATACAGACTGTGAGTCTGCGGTCGAGATGCGAGCATGCATTAAAGCACCACATCGATGATGAAACGATATTCTATCTGCTCAGTCTAGCTGATCAACTCACTGCCAACACATTGAAGGTAATATATCGAGGCATTTAGTCTGTAGAGATATATGTTGTTTTGAGGTAAATCGGAAGTTAAACTAAACTTATCATTCTAGTAGGGTTTAACTTTGAGGGCAAAGTGGGCGAAATCGCAAAGTGGGCGAAATCGCAAAGTGGGCGAAATCGTCTCCTTTTTCAGGCTTTTTGTCCAGATACTTCGTCTTCCACTGGTTTGATGAGCAAACTCAACTTAGCTCTATTATCTGGCAGAAAATCTGCAAAGTTGCTACCTCGCAAATAAATTTGGTTTGCTATTTGGAGCCGAGATTGCAATGAGCAGCAGATGGGATAATGGGGAATAACTCTGTGAGATTATTTTATAGAACTAGCGATGTTTCTTTTTATTTAGCTGCAGAAAAAATATCTTGTATACAATATACTTAACCCGACACGATATAGCCTGAACTGTGCTGATGCACCGTTAAACCAAATACTCACTCACTCACTTAGTTGCAGAAAATAATGCGATTAATTTTCGGATAAAAAAGTAGAAGATATTTACCAACTGCAATTTACTCACAGTGTACTGTTGAGAAGCCTATAGTCCATAGACAATACATTAATCCATAGTTCTAAACAACTAAAGCATGTAATTACACATCAGGAATAAATAAACAACAGCGGGTAAAGCAATAGTGGTTAACACGCTTAACAGTCTTTCAGATGGGACGTTAAACCGAGGTCTCGTGTCGGTGCTTTACACCGTGCATGTAAAAGAACCAGAGGAGACTTGCCATATAACCTGAACTACTTTATTGCTACATGAAGTGTGCCCACAAACTATTTTAGCATGTTGTTTTGTATGTAATTTGCAGTGATATGATGTATGTTTCAGGACAGCTGTTTGTGTTACATCAATGAACACCCTGTGTTAACCAGTAGTGAAGTGTTCCACGATATACCTGAACATTTACAAATGGAGGTTGAAGCTCTCGCACTAACTAGGTTTGTTACTGTCTTCAGTCTGGTGCTAGGTGGTAGGTTATGCTAGGTGGTAGGTTATGCTAGGTGGTAGGTTATGCTAGGTGGTAGGTTATGCTAGGTGGTAGGTTGCGCTAGGTGGTAGGTTATGCTAGGTGGTAGGTTACGCTAGGTGGTAGGTTGTGCTAGGTGGTAGGTTACGCTAGGTGGTAGGTTACACTAGGTGGTAGGTTAGGCTAGGTGGTAGGTTACACTAGATGGTAGGTTACGCTAGATGGTAGGTTACACTAGGTGTAGGTGGTAGGTTATGCTAGATGGTAGGTTACGCTAGGTGTAGGTTACGCTAGGTGGTAGGTACACTAGGTGGTAGGTTATGCTAGGTGGTAGATTACGCTAGATGGTAGGTTACACTAGGTGGTAGGTTATGCTAGGTGGTAGGTTACGCTAGGTGGTAGGTTATGCTAGGTGGTAGGTTACACTAGGTGGTAGGTTACGCTAGGTGGTAGGTTATGGTAGATTACGCTAGATGGTAGGTTACGCTAGGTGGTAGGTTACGCTAGGTGGTATGTTATGGTAGATTACGCTAGATGGTAGATTATGCTAGATGGTAGGTTACGCTAGGTGGTAGGTTACACTAGGTGGTAGGTTACACTAGGTGGTAGGTTATGGTAGGTTATGCTAGGTGGTAGATTACGCTAGATGGTAGGTTACGCTAGGTGGTAGGTTACGCTAGGTGGTAGGTTACGCTAGGTGGTAGGTTACACTAGGTGGTAGGTTATGCTAGGTGGTAGGTTATGCTAGGTGGTAGGTTACACTAGGTGGTAGGTTACGCTAGATGGTAGGTTATGCTAGGTGGTAGATTATGCTAGATGCTAGGTTACGCTAGGTGGTAGGTTACTCTAGGTGGTAGGTTATGCTAGGTGGTAGGTTATGCTAGGTGGTAGGTTATGCTAGATGGTAGGTTACGCTAGGTGGTAGGTTACTCTAGGTGGTAGGTTATGCTAGGTGGTAGGTTATGCTAGGTGGTAGGTTATGCTAGGTGGTAGGTTACGCTAGGTGGTAGGTTATGCTAGATGGTAGGTTATGCTAGATGGTAGGTTATGCTAGGTGGTAGGGTTATGCTAGGTGGTAGGTTATGCTAGGTGGTAGATTACGCTAGATGGTAGGTTACACTAGGTGGTAGGTTATGTTAGGTGGTAGGTTACGCTAGGTGGTAGGTTATGCTAGGTGGTAGGTTACGCTAGGTGGTAGGTTACACTAGGTGGTAGGTTATGCTAGGTGGTAGGTTACGCTAGGTGGTAGGTTACACTAGGTGGTAGGTTACGCTAGGTGGTAGGTTATGCTAGGTGGTAGATTACGCTAGATGGTAGGTTACGCTAGGTGGTAGGTTACACTAGGTCGTAGGTTACGCTAGGTGGTAGGTTATGCTAGGTGGTAGATTATGCTAGGTGGTAGGTTACGCTAGGTGGTAGGTTACGCTAGGTGGTAGGTTACACTAGGTGGTAGGTTATGCTAGGTGGTAGGTTATGCTAGGTGGTAGGTTACACTAGGTGGTAGGTTACGCTAGATGGTAGGTTATGCTAGGTGGTAGATTACGCTAGATGGTAGGTTATGCTAGGTGGTAGGTTATACTAGGTGGTAGGTTATGCTAGGTGGTAGGTTACGCTAGGTGGTAGGTTACACTAGGTGGTAGGTTACGCTAGGTGGTAGGTTATGCTAGATGGTAGGTTATGCTAGATGGTAGGTTATGCTAGATGGTAGGTTATGCTAGATGGTAGGTTATGCTAGATGGTAGGTTATGCTAGGTGGTAGGTTATGCTAGATGGTAGGTTACGCTAGGTGGTAGGTTATGCTAGATGGTAGGTTACACTAGGTGGTACGTTACACTAGGTGGTAGGTTATGCTAGATGGTAGGTTATGCTAGATGGTAGGTTATGGTAGATTATGCTAAGTGGTATGTTACGCTAGGTGGTAGGTTATGCTAGATGGTAGATTATGCTAGGTGGTAGGTTATGCTAGGTGGTAGGTTACGCTAGGTGGTACGTTACACTAGATGGTAGGTTATGCTAGATGGTAGGAGGTTATGCTAGATGGTAGGTTATGCTAGATGGTAGGTTACACTAGATGGTATGAGGTTATGCTAGATGGTAGGTTACACTAAATGGTAGGTTGCGCTAGATGGTAGGTTACGCTAGGTGGTAGGTTACGCTAGATGGTAGGTTATGCTAGATAGTAGGTTATGCTAGGTGGTAGATTACGCTAGGTGGTAGATTACGCTAGGTGGTAGGTTATGCTAGATGGTAGGTTATGCTAGGTGGTAGATTATGCTAGATGGTAGGTTTCGCTAGGTGGTAGCCTGATGCTAAATGGTGGTAGATGGTAGCCTGGTGGTAGATGGTTGCCTGGTGGTAGATGGTTGCTAGATGGTAGCCTGGTGCTAGGTGGTAGGTAGTCTGGTGCAATAGGTGGTAGGTAGCCTGGTGCTAGGAGCCTGGTGCTAGGTGGTAGGTAGCCTGGTGCTAGGTGGTAGGTAACCTGGTGCTAGGTGGTAGGTAGCTGGTGCTAGGTGGTAGGTAGCCTGGTGCTAGGTGGTAGGTAGCCTGGTGCTAGGTGGTAGGTAGCCTGGTGCTAGGTGGTAGGTAGCCTGGTGCTAGGTGGTAGGTAGCCTGGTGCTAGGTGGTAGGTAGCCTGGTGCTAGGTGGTAGCCTGGTGGTAGGTAGCCTGGTGGTAGGTAGCCTGGTGGTAGGTAGCCTGGTGCTAGGTGGTAGGTAGCCTGGTGCTAGGTGGTAGGTAGCCTGGTGCTAGGTGGTAG
>CM026390.1:97231491-97255855 GCA_014843695.1 Archivesica marissinica | reverse complement strand
ACACACTCCTACATCTACAGCACTAACATGTATCAAACGTCATACACACTCCTACATCTCCACACTAACATGTATCAAACGTCATACACACTCCTACATCTCCACACTAACATGTATCAAACGTCCTACACACTCCTACATATACAGCACTAACATGTATCAAGTTTCATACACACTCCTACATCTACAGCACTACCATGTATCAAACTTCCTACACACTGCTACATCTACAGCACTAACATGTATCAAGCTTCCTACATACTCCAACATCTACAGCACTAACACGTATCAAGCTGCATAAACACTCCTACATCTACAGCACTAACATGTATCAAGCTGCATAAACACTCCTACATCTACAGCACTAACATGTATCAAGCTGCATACACACTCCTACATCTACAGCACTAACATGTATCAATCTTCCTACATACTCCTACATCTACAGCACTAACATGTATCAATCTTCCTACACACTCCTACATCTACAGCACTAACATGTATCAAACGTCCCACACACTCCTACATCTACAGCTCTAACATGTATCAAACGTCCTACACAATGCTACCTCTACAGCACTAACATGTATCAAGCTTTCCACACACTCCTACATCTACAGCACCAACATGTATCAAGCTCCATACACACTCCTACATCTACAGCACTAACATGTATTAAGCTGCATACACACTCCTACATCTACAGCAATAACATGCACCAAGCTTCCCACACACTCCTACATCTACAGCTCTAACATGTATCAAACGTCCTACACACTGCTACATCTACAGCACTAACATGTATCAAACGTCCTACATACTGCTACATCTACAGCACTAACATGTATCAAGCTTCATACACACTGCTACATCTACATCACTAACATGTATCAAGCTTCATGCACATTCCTACATCTACAGAACCAACATGTGTCAAGCGTCCTACAAACACCTACATCTACAGCACTAACATGTATCATGCTTCATACACACTGCTACATCTACAGCACTAACATGTATCAAGCTTCATTCACATTCCTACATCTACAGCACTAACATGTATCAAGCTTCATGCACACACCTACATCTACAGCACCAACATGTATAAATCTTCCTACACACTCCTACATCTACAGCACTAACATGTATCAAGCTTCATACACACTGCTACATCTACAGCACTAACATGTATCAAGCTTCATACACACTCCTACATCTACAGCACTAACATGTATCAAGCATCCTACACACTCCTACATCTACAGCACTAACATGTATCAAGCTTCATACACACTGCTACATCTACATCACTAACATGTATCAAGCTTCATGCACATTCCTACATCTACCGAACCAACACGTATTAAGCGTCCTACACAAACCTAAATCTACAGCACTAACATGTATCATGCTTCATACACACTGCTACATCTACAGCTCTAACATGTATCAAGCTTCATACACACTCCTACATCTACAGCACTAACATGTATCAAGCGTCCTACACACACCTACATCTACAGCACTAACATGTATCAAGATTCCTACACTCCAACATCTACAGCACTAACATGTATCAAGCTGCATACACACTCCTACATCTAGAGCACTAACATGTATCAAGCTGCATACACACACCTACATCTACAGCACTAAATTGTATCAAACTTCCTACACACTCCTACATATACAGCACTAACATGTATCAAACGTCCTACACACTCCTACATCTACAGCACTAACATGTATCAAGCTCCATACACACTCCTACATCTACAGCACTAACATGTTTCAAACTTCCTACACACTCCTACATCTACTGCACTAACATGTATCAATCTTCCTACACACTGATACATCTACAGCACTAACATATATCAAGCTTCATACACTCCCTCATCTACAGAACAAACATGTATCAAGCTCCATACCCACTCCTACATATACAGCACTAACATGTATCAAACGTCCTACACACTCCTACATCTACAGCACTAACATGTATTAAGCTCCATACACACTCCTATATCTACAGCACTAACATGTTTCAAACTTCCTACACACTCCTACATCTACTGCACTAACATGTATCAATCTTCCTACACACTGCTACATCTACAGCACTAACATCTATCAAGCTTCATACACTCCTTCATCTACAGCACTAACATGTATCAAGCTCCATACCCACTCCTACATATACAGCACTAACATGTATCAAACGTCCTACACACTCCTACATCTACAGCACTAACATGTATTAAGCTCCATACACACTCCTATATCTACAGCACTAACATGTATCAAACTTCCTACACACTCCTACATCTACAGCACTAACATGTATCAAACGTCCTACACACTGCTACATCTACAGCTCTAACATGTATCAAACGTCCTACACACTGCTACATCTACAGCACTAACATGTATCAAGCGTCCTACACACTCCTACATCTACAGCACTAATATGTATCAATCTTCCTACACACCCCTACATATACAGCACTAACATGCACCAAGCTTCCTGCACACTCCTACATCTACAGCACTAACATGTATCAAGCTTCATACAGACCCCTACATCTACAGCACTAACATGTATCAATCGTCCTACACACTCCTACATCTACAGCACTAACATGCACCACGCTTCCTACACACTCCTACATCAACAGCACTTACATGTATCAAGCTTCATACTCACTGCTACATCTACAGCTCTAACATGTATCAAACGTCCTACACACTCCTACATCTACAGCACTAACATGTATCAAGCTTCCTACACACTCCTACATCTACAGCACTAACATGTATCAAACGTCCCACACACTCCTACATCTACAGCTCTAACATGTATCAAACGTCCTACACAATGCTACCTCTACAGCACTAACATGTATCAAGCTTTCCATACACTCCTACATCTACAGCACCAACATGTATCAAGCTGCATACACACTCCTACATCTACAGCAATAACATGCACCAAGCTTCCCATACACTCCTACATCTACAGCTCTAACATGTATCAAACGTCCTACACACTGCTACATCTACAGCACTAACATGTATCAAACGTCCTACACACTGCTACATCTACAGCACTAACATGTATCAAGCTTCATACACACTGCTACATCTACATCACTAACATGTATCAAGTTTCATGCACATTCCTACATCTACAGAACCAATATGTATCAAGCGTCCTACACACACCTACATCTACAGCACTAACATGTATCATGCTTCATACACACTGCCACATCTACAGCACTAACATGTATCAAGCTTCATGCACATTCCTACATCTACAGCACTAACATATATCAAGCTTCATGCACACACCTACATCTACAGCACCAACATGTATAAATCTTCCTACACACTCCTACATCTACAGCACTAACATGTATCAAGCTTCATACACACTGCTACATCTACATCACTAACATGTATCAAGCTTCATGCACATTCCTACATCTACAGAACCAACACGTATCAAGCGTCCTAAACACACCTACATCTACAGCACTAACATGTATCATGCTTCATACACACTGCTACATCTACAGCAGTAACATGTATCAAGCTTCATACACACTCCTACATCTACAGCACTAACATGTATCAAGCGTCCTACACACACCTACATCTACAGCACTAACATGTATCAAACTGCATACACACACCTACATCTACAGTACTATAATGTATCAAGCGTCATACACACTCCTACATCTACAGCACTAACATGTATCAAACTTCATGCACATTGCAACATCTACAGCACTAACATGTATCAAACTGCATACACACACCTACATCTACAGTACTATAATGTATCAAGCGTCATACACACACCTACATCTACAGCACTAACATGTATCATGCTTCATACACACTGCTACATCTACAGCACTAACATGTATCAAGCTTCATACACACTCCTACATCTACAGCACTAACATGTATCAAGCGTCCTACACACACCTACATCTACAGCACTAACATGTATCAAACTGCATACACACACCTACATCTACAGTACTATAATGTATCAAGCGTCATACACACACCTACATCTACAGCACTAACATGTATCAAACTTCCTACACACTCATACGTATACAGCACTAACATGTATCAAGCTGCATACACACTCCTACATATACAGCACTAACAAGTATCAAACGTCCTACACACTCCTATATCTACAGCACTAACATGTATCAAGCTCCATACACACTCCTACATCTAAAGCACTAACATGTATCAAACTTCCTACACACTCATACATCTACTGCACTAACATGTATCAATCTTCCTACACACTGCTACATCTACAGCACTAACATGTATCAAGCTTCATACACTCCTTCATCTACAGCACTAACATGTATCAAGCTCCATACCCACTCCTACATATACATCACTAACATGTATCAAACGTCCTACACACTCCTACATCTACAACACTAACATGTATTAAGCTCCATACACACTCCTACATCTACAGCACTAACATGTATCAAACGTCATACACACTGCTACATCTACAGCTCTAACATGTATCAAACGTCCTACACACTGCTACATCTACAGCACTAACATGTATCAAGCGTCATACACACTCCTACATCTACAGCACTAACATGTATCAATCTTCCTACACACCCCTACATATACAGCACTAACATGCACCAAGCTTCCTACACACTCCTATATCTACAGCACTAACATGTATCAAGCTTCATACAGACCACTACATCTACAGCACTAACATGTATCAATCCTCCTACACACTCCTACATCTACAGCACTAACATGCACCAAGCTTCCTACACACTCCTACATCAACAGTACTTACATGTATCAAGCTTCATACACACTCCTACATCTACAGCACTAACATATATCAAGCTTCATACACACTCCTACATATACAGCACTAACATGTATCAAGCTCCATACACACTCCTACATATACAGCACTAACATGTATCAAACGTCCTACACACTCCTACATCTACAGCACTAACATGTATCAAGCTCCATACACACTCCTACATCTACAGCACTAACATGTTTCAAACTTCCTACACACTCCTACATCTACTGCACTAACATGTATCAATCTTCCTACACACTGCTACATCTACAGCACTAACATGTATCAAGCTTCATACACTCCTTCATCTACAGCACTAACATGTATCAAGCTCCATACCCACTCCTACATCTACAGCACTAACATGTATCAAACGTCCTACACACTCCTGCATCTACAGCACTAACATGTAACAAGCTCCATACACACTTCTATATCTACAGCACTAACATGTATCAAACTTCCTACACACTCCTACATCTACAGCACTAACATGTATCAAACTTCCTACACACTGCTACATCTACAGCACTAACATGTATCAAGCTTAATACACACTCCTTCATCTACAGCACTAACATGTATCAAGCTCCATACCCACTCCTACATATACAGCACTAACATGTATCAAACGTCCTACACACTCCTACATCTAAAGCACTAACATGTATCAAGCTCCATGCACACTCCTACATCTACAGCACTAATATGTATCAAACGTCCTACACACTCCTACATCTACAGCTCTAACATGTATCAAACGTCCTACACACTGCTACATCTACAGCACTAACATGTATCAAGCGTCCTACACACTCCTACATCTACAGCACTAACATGTCTCAAGCGTCCTACACACTCCTACATCTACAGCACTAACATGTATCAATCTTCCTACACACTCCTACATCTACAGCACTAACATGCACCTAGCTTCCTACACACTCCTACATCTACAGCACTAACATGTATAAAGCTTCATACAGACCCCTACATCTACAGCACTAACATGTATCAATCTTCCTACACACTCCTACATCTACAGCACTAACATGCACCAAGCTTCCTACACACTCCTACATCTACAGCTCTAACATGTATCAAACGTCCTACACACTCCTACATCTACAGCACTAACATGTATATGAAGCTTCATACACACTCCTACATCTACAGCACTAATATGTATCAAGCTGCATACACACACCTACATCTACAGCACTAACATGTATCAAGCTTCTTACACACTGCTACATCTACAGCACTAACATGTATCAAGCTTCATACACACTCCTACATATACAGCACTAACATGTATCAAGCTTCATACACACTCCTACATCTACAGCACTAACATGTATCAAGCTTCAAGCACATTCCTACATCTACAGCACTACCATGTATCAAGCGTCCTACACACACCTACATCTACAGCACTACCATGTATCAAGCTTCATACACACTCCTACATCTACATCACTAACATGTATCAAGCGTCCTACACACACCTACATCTACAGCACTAACATGTATCAAGCTTCATACACATTGCAACATCTACAGCACTAACATGTATCAAGCTTCATACACACTCCTACATATACAGCACTAACATGTATCAAGCTTCATACACACTCCTACATCTACAGCACTAACATGTATCAAGCTTCAAGCACATTCCTACATCTACAGCACTACCATGTATCAAGCGTCCTACACACACCTACATCTACAGCACTAACATGTATCAAGCTTCATACACACTCCTACATCTACATCACTAACATGTATCAAGCGTCCTACACACACCTACATCTACAGCACTAACATGTATCAAGCTTCATACACATTGCAACATCTACAGCACTAACATGTATCAAGCTTCATGCACATTCCTACATCTACAGCACTAACATGTATCAAGCTTCCTACACACTCCTACATCTACAGCACTAACATGTATCAAGCTTCATACACACTCTACATCTACAGCACTAACATGTATCAAGCTTCATACACACTCCTACATCTACAGCACTAACATGTATCAAGCTTCATACACACTCCTACATCTACAGCACTAACATGTATCAAGCTTCCTACACCTCTACATCTACAGCACTAACATGTATCAAGCTTCCTACACTCCTACATCTACAGCACTAACATGTATCAAGCTTCATCACACTCCTACATCTACAGCACTAACATGTATCAAGCTTCATACACACTCCTACATCTACAGCACTAACATGTATCAAGCTTCATACACACTCCTACATCTACAGCACTAACATGTATCAAGCTTCATACACACTCCTACATCTACAGCACTAACATGTATCAAGCTTCATACACACTCCTACATCTACAGAACTAACATGTATCAATCTTCATGCACACTCTACATCTACAGCACTAACATGTATCAAGCGTCCTACACACCCTACATCTACAGCACTAACATGTATCAAGCTTCATACACACTCCTACATCTACAGCACTAACATGTATCAAGCTTCATACACATTCCTACATCTACAGCACTAACATGTATCAAGCTTCATACACACTCCTACATCTACAGCACTAACATGTATCAAGCTTCATACACACTCCTACATCTACAGCACTAACATGTATCAAGCTTCATACACACTCCTACATCTACAGCACTAACATGTATCAAGCTTCATGCACACTCCTACATCTACAGCACTAACATGTATCAAGCTTCATGCACACTCCTACATCTACAGCACTAACATGTATCAAGCTTCATGCACACTCCTACATCTACAGCACTAACATGTATCAAGCTTCATGCAAACTCCTACATCTACAGCACTAACATGTATCAAGCTTCATACACACTCCTACATCTACAGCACTAACATGTATCAAGCTTCATACACATTCCTACATCTACAGCACTAACATGTATCAAGCGTCCTACACACACCTACATCTACAGCACTAACATGTATCAAGCTTCATACACACTCCTACATCTACATCACTAACATGTATCAAGCGTCCTACACACACCTACATCTACAACACTAACATGTATCAAGCCTCAAACACACTACTACATATACAGCACTAACATGTATTAAGCTTCATGCACATTCCTACATCTACAGCACTAACATGTATCAAGCTTCATACGCACTCCTACATCTACAGCACTAACATGTATCAAGCTTCATACACATTCCTACATCTACAGCACTAACATGTATCAAGCTTCATACACACTGCTACATCTACAGCACTAACATGTATCAAGCGTCCTACACACACCGACATCTACAGCTCTAACATGTATCAAGCTTCCTACTCTCCTACATCTACAGCACTAACATGTATCAAGCTGCATACACACTCCTACATCTACAGCTCTAACATGTATCAAGCTGCACACACACACCTACCTCTACAGCACTAACATATATCAAGCTTCATACACATTCCTACATCTACAGCACTAACATGTATCAAGCTTCATACACACTCCTACATCTACAGCACTAACATGTATAACACTTCATACACACTCCTACATCTACAGCACTAACATGTATCAAACTTCATACACACTGCTGCATCTACAGCACTAACATGTATCAAACCTCCTACACACTCCTACATCTACAGCACTAATATGTATCAAGCTGCATACACACACCTACATCTACAGCACTAACATGTATCAAGCTTCTTACACACTGCTACATCTACAGCAATAACATGTATCAAGCTTCATACACACTCCTACATCTACATCACTAACATGTATCAAGCGTCCTACACACACCTACATCTACAGCACTAACATGTATCAAGCCTCATACACACTACTACATCTACAGCACTAACATGTATTAAGCTTCATGCACATTCCTACATCTACAGCACTAACAGGTATCAAGCTTCATACGCACTCCTACATCTACAGCACTAACATGTATCAAGCTTCATACACACTCCTACATCTACAGCACTAACATGTATCAAGCTTCATACACACCCCTACATATACAGCACTAACATGCACCAAGCTTCCTACACACTCCTACATCTACAGCACTAACATGTATCAAGCTTCATACAGACCACTACATCTACAGCACTAACATGTATCAATCTTCCTACACACTCCTACATCAACAGTACTTACATGTATCAAGCTTCATACACACTCCTACATCTACAGCACTAACATGTATCAAGCTTCATACTCACTGCTACATCTACAGCTCTAACATGTATCAAACTTCCTACACACTCCTACATCTACAGCACTAACATGTATCAAGCTTCATACACACTCCTACATCTACAGCACTAACATGTATCAAACTTCCTACACACTGCTACATCTACAGAACTAACATGTATCAAGCTTCATGCACATTTCTACATCTACAGCACTAACATGTATCAAGCGTCCTACACACACCTACATCTACAGCACTAACATGTATCAAGCTTCATACACACTCCTACATCTACAGCACTAACATGTATCAAGCTTCATACACACTGCTACATCTACAGCACTAACATGTATCAAGCTTCATGCACATTCCTACATCTACAGCACTAACATGTATCAAGCTTCATACACACACCTACATCTAGAGCACCAACATGTATCAATCTTCATACACACTCCTACATCTACAGCACTAACATGTATCAAGCTTCATACACACTCCTACATCTACAGCACTAACATGTATCAAGCTTCATACACACTGCTACATCTACAGCACTAACATGTATCAAGCTTCCTACACATTCCTACATCTACAGCACTAACATGTATCAAGCTTCATACACACTCCTACATATACAGCACTAACATGTATCAAACTTCATACACACTCCTACATCTACAGCACTAACATGTATCAAACGTCCTACACACTCCTGCATCTACAGCACTAACATGTATCAAGCTTCATACACACTCCTATATCTACAGCACTAACATGTATCAAACTTCCTACACACTCCTACATCTACAGCACTAACATGTATCAAACTTCCTACACACTGCTACATCTACAGCACTAACATGTATCAAGCTTCATACACACTCCTACATCTACAGCACTAACATGTATCAAGCTTCATACACACTCCTACATCTACAGCACTAACATGTATCAAGCTTCATACACACTCCTACATCTACAGCACTAACATGTATCAAGCTTCATACACACTCCTACATCTACAGCACTAACATGTATCAAGCTTCATACACACTCCTACATCTACAGCACTAACATGTATCAAGCTTCATACACACTCCTACATCTACAGCACTAACATGTATCAAGCTTCATACACACTCCTACATCTACAGCACTAACATGTATCAAGCTTCATACACACTCCTACATCTACAGCACTAACATGTATCAAGCTTCATACACACTCCTACATCTACAGCACTAACATGTATCAAGCTTCATACACACTCCTACATCTACAGCACTAACATGTATCAAGCTTCATACACACTCCTACATCTACAGCACTAACATGTATCAAGCTTCATACACACTCCTACATCTACAGCACTAACATGTATCAAGCTTCATACACACTCCTACATCTACAGCACTAACATGTATCAAGCTTCATACACACTCCTACATCTACAGCACTAACATGTATCAAGCTTCATACACACTCCTACATCTACAGCACTAACATGTATCAAGCTTCATACACACTGCTACATCTACAGCTCTAACATGTATCAAACTTCCTACACACTCCTACATCTACAGCACTAACATGTATCAAGCTTCATACACACTCCTACATCTACAGCACTAACATGTATCAAACTTCCTACACACTGCTACATCTACAGAACTAACATGTATCAAGCTTCATGCACATTTCTACATCTACAGCACTAACATGTATCAAGCGTCCTACACACACCTACATCTACAGCACTAACATGTATCAAGCTTCATACACACTCCTACATCTACAGCACTAACATGTATCAAGCTTCATACACACTGCTACATCTACAGCACTAACATGTATCAAGCTTCATGCACATTCCTACATCTACAGCACTAACATGTATCAAGCTTCATACACACACCTACATCTAGAGCACCAACATGTATCAATCTTCATACACACTCCTACATCTACAGCACTAACATGTATCAAGCTTCATACACACTCCTACATCTACAGCACTAACATGTATCAAGCTTCATACACACTGCTACATCTACAGCACTAACATGTATCAAGCTTCATGCACATTCCTACATCTACAGCACTAACATGTATCAAGCTTCATACACACACCTACATCTAGAGCACCAACATGTATCAATCTTCATACACACTCCTACATCTACAGCACTAACATGTATCAAGCTTCATACACACTCCAACATATACAGCACTAACATGTATCAAACGTCCTACACACTCCTACATCTACAGCACTAACATGTATCAAGCTCCATACACACTCCTACATCTACAGCACTAACATGTATCAAACGTCCTACACACTCCTGCATCTACAGCACTAACATGTAACAAGCTCCATACACACTTCTATATCTACAGCACTAACATGTATCAAACTTCCTACACACTCCTACATCTACAGCACTAACATGTATCAAACTTCCTACACACTGCTACATCTACAGCACTAACATGTATCAAGCTTAATACACACTCCTTCATCTACAGCACTAACATGTATCAAGCTCCATACCCACTCCTACATATACAGCACTAACATGTATCAAACGTCCTACACACTCCTACATCTAAAGCACTAACATGTATCAAGCTCCATGCACACTCCTACATCTACAGCACTAATATGTATCAAACGTCCTACACACTCCTACATCTACAGCTCTAACATGTATCAAACGTCCTACACACTGCTACATCTACAGCACTAACATGCACCTAGCTTCCTACACACTCCTACGTCTACAGCACTAACATGTATAAAGCTTCATACAGACCCCTACATCTACAGCACTAACATGTATCAATCTTCCTACACACTCCTACATCTACAGCACTAACATGCACCAAGCTTCCTACACACTCCTACATCTACAGCACTAACATGTATCAAGCTTCATACACACTGCTACATCTACAGCACTAACATGTATCAAGCGTCCTACACACACCGACATCTACAGCTCTAACATGTATCAAGCTTCCTACACTCCTACATCTACAGCACTAACATGTATCAAGCTGCATACACACTCCTACATCTACAGCTCTAACATGTATCAAGCTGCACACACACACCTACCTCTACAGCACTAACATATATCAAGATCATACACATTCCTACATCTACAGCACTAACATGTATCAAGCTTCATACACACTCCTACATCTACAGCACTAACATGTATAACACTTCATACACACTCCTACATATACAGCACTAACATGTATCAAACTTCATACACACTGCTGCATCTACAGCACTAACATGTATCAAACCTCCTACACACTCCTACATCTACAGCACTAATATGTATCAAGCTGCATACACACACCTACATCTACAGCACTAACATGTATCAAGCTTCTTACACACTGCTACATCTACAGCAATAACATGTATCAAGCTTCATACACACTCCTACATCTACATTACTAACATGTATCAAGCCTCATACACACTACTACATCTACAGCACTAACATGTATTAAGCTTCATGCACATTCCTACATCTACAGCACTAACATGTATCAAGCTTCATACACACTCCTACATCTACAGCACTAACATGTATCAAGCTTCCTACACACCCCTACATATACAGCACTAACATGCACCAAGCTTCCTACACACTCCTACATCTACAGCACTAACATGTATCAAGCTTCATACAGACCACTACATCTACAGCACTAACATGTATCAATCTTCCTACACACTCCTACATCAACAGTACTTACATGTATCAAGCTTCATACACACTCCTACATCTACAGCACTAACATGTATCAAGCTTCATACACACTCATACATCTACAGCACTAACATGTATCAAGCTTCATACTCACTGCTACATCTACAGCTCTAACATGTATCAAACTTCCTACACACTCCTACATCTACAGCACTAACATGTATCAAGCTTCATACACACTCCTACATCTACAGCACTAACATGTATCAAACTTCCTACACACTGCTACATCTACAAAACTAACATGTATCAAGCTTCATGCACATTTCTACATCTACAGCACTAACATGTATCAAGCGTCCTACACACACCTACATCTACAGCACTAACATGTATCAAGCTTCATACACACTCCTACATCTACAGCACTAACATGTATCAAGCTTCATACACACTGCTACATCTACAGCACTAACATGTATCAAGCTTCATGCACATTCCTACATCTACAGCACTAACATGTATCAAGCTTCATACACACACCTACATCTAGAGCACCAACATGTATCAATCTTCATACACACTCCTACATCTACAGCACTAACATGTATCCAGCTTCATACACACTGCTACATCTATAGCACTAACATGTATCAAGCGTCCTACACACACCAACATCTACAGCACTAACATGTATCAAGCTTCCTACACTCCTACATCTACAGCACTAACACGTATCAAGCTGCATACACACTCCTACATTTACAGCACTAACATGTATCAAACGTCCTACACACTCCTACATCTACAGCATTAACATGTATCAAGCTTCATACACACTCCAACATATACAGCACTAACATGTATCAAACGTCCTACACACTCCTACATCTACAGCACTAACATGTATCAAGCTCCATACACACTCCTACATCTACAGCACTAACATGTATCAAACGTCCTACACACTCCTGCATCTACAGCACTAACATGTAACAAGCTCCATACACACTTCTATATCTACAGCACTAACATGTATCAAACTTCCTACACACTCCTACATCTACAGCACTAACATGTATCAAACTTCCTACACACTGCTACATCTACAGCACTAACATGTATCAAGCTTAATACACACTCCTTCATCTACAGCACTAACATGTATCAAGCTCCATACCCACTCCTACATATACAGCACTAACATGTATCAAACGTCCTACACACTCCTACATCTAAAGCACTAACATGTATCAAGCTCCATGCACACTCCTACATCTACAGCACTAATATGTATCAAACGTCCTACACACTCCTACATCTACAGCTCTAACATGTATCAAACGTCCTACACACTGCTACATCTACAGCACTAACATGTATCAAGCGTCCTACACACTCCTACATCTACAGCACTAACATGTATCAATCTTCCTACACACCTCCTACATCTACAGCACTAACATGTATCAAGCTTCCTACACACTCCTACATCTACAGCACTAACATGTATCAAGCTTCCTACACACTCCTACATCTACAGCACTAACATGTATCAACTTCCTACACACTCCTACATCTACAGCACTAACATGTATCAAGCTTCATACACACTCCTACATCTACAGCACTAACATGTATCAAGCTCATACACACACCTACATCTACAGCACTAACATGTATCAAGCTTCTTACACACTGCTACATCTACAGCACTAACATGTATCAAGCTTCATACACACTCCTACATATACAGCACTAACATGTATCAAGCTTCATACACACTCCTACTTTTTCATCTACAGCACTACCATGTATCAAGCTTCATACACACTCCTACATCGACATCACTAACATGTATCAAGCGTCCTACACACACCTACATCTACAGCACTACCATGTATCAAGCTTCATACACACTCCTACATCGACATCACTAACATGTATCAAGCTTCATACACACACCTACATCTACATCACTAACATGTATCAAGCGTCCTACACACACCTACATCTACAACACTAACATGTATCAAGCCTCATACACACTACTACATCTACAGCACTAACATGTACTAAGCTTCATGCACATTCCTACATCTACAGCACTAACATGTATCAAGCTTCATACGCACTCCTACATCTACAGCACTAACATGTATCAAGCTTCATACACACTCCTACATCTACAGCACTAACATGTATCAAGCTTATGCACATTCCTACATCTACAGCACTAACATGTATCAAGCTTCATGCACAATCCTACATCTACAGCACTAACATGTATCAAGCTTCATGCACACTCCTACATCTACAGCACTAACATGTATCAAGCTTCATGCACACTCCTACATATACAGCACTAACATGTATCAAGCTTCATACACACTCCTACATCTACAGCTCTAACATGTATCAAGCTTCAAGCACATTCCTACATCTACAGCACTACTATGTATCAAGCTTCCTACACACACCTACATCTACAGCACTACCATGTATCAAGCTTCATACACACTCCTACATCTACATCACTAACATGTATCAAGCGTCCTACACACACCTACATCTACAGCACTAACATGTATCAAGCTTCATACACATTGCAACATCTACAGCACTAACATGTATCAAGCTTCATGCACAATCCTACATCTACAGCACTAACATGTATCAAGCATCCTACACTCACCTACATCTACAGCACTAACATGTATCTAGCTTCATACACACTACTACATCTACAGCACTAACATGTATCAAGCTTCATACACACTGCTACATCTACAGCACTAACATGTATCAAGCTTCCTACACCTACTACATCTACAGCAATAACATGTATCAAGCTTCCTACACTCCTACATCTTCAGCTCTAACATGTATCAAGCTTCATTCACACTCCTACATCTACAGCACTAACATGTATCAAGCTTCAAACACAATACTACATCTACAGCACTAACATGTATCAAGCTTCATACACACTCCTACATCTACAGCACTAACATGTATCAAGCTTATGCACATTCCTACATCTACAGCACTAACATGTATCAAGCTTCATGCACACTCCTACATCTACAGCACTAACATGTATCAAGCTTCATGCACACTCCTACATCTACAGCACTAACATGTATCAAGCTTCATACACATTCCTACATCTACAGCACTAACATGTATCAAGCTTCATACACACTCCTACATCTACAGAACTAACATGTATCAAGCTTCATGCACATTTCTACATCTACAGCACTAACATGTATCAAGCGTCCTACACACACCTACATCTACAGCACTAACATGTATCAAGCTTCATACACACTCCTACATCTACATCACTAACATGTATCAAGCGTCCTACACACACCTACATCTACAACACTAACATGTATCAAGCCTCATACACACTACTACATCTACAGCACTAACATGTATTAAGCTTCATGCACATTCCTACATCTACAGCACTAACATGTATCAAGCTTCATACGCACTCCTACATCTACAGCACTAACATGTATCAAGCTTCATACACACTCCTACATCTACAGCACTAACATGTATCAAGCTTATGCACATTCCTACATCTACAGCACTAACATGTATCAAGCTTCATGCACACTCCTACATCTACAGCACTAACATGTATCAAGCTTCATGCACACTCCTACATCTACAGCACTAACATGTATCAAGCTTCATGCACACTCCTACATCTACAGCACTAACATGTATCAAGCTTCATGCAAACTCCTACATCTACAGCACTAACATGTATCAAGCTTCATACACATTCCTACATCTACAGCACTAACATGTATCAAGCGTCCTACACACACCTACATCTACAGCACTAACATGTATCAAGCTTCATACACACTCCTACATCTACATCACTAACATGTATCAAGCGTCCTACACACACCTACATCTACAACACTAACATGTATCAAGCCTCAAACACACTACTACATATACAGCACTAACATGTATTAAGCTTCATGCACATTCCTACATCTACAGCACTAACATGTATCAAGCTTCATACGCACTCCTACATCTACAGCACTAACATGTATCAAGCTTCATACACATTCCTACATCTACAGCACTAACATGTATCAAGCTTCATACACACTGCTACATCTACAGCACTAACATGTATCAAGCGTCCTACACACACCGACATCTACAGCTCTAACATGTATCAAGCTTCCTACTCTCCTACATCTACAGCACTAACATGTATCAAGCTGCATACACACTCCTACATCTACAGCTCTAACATGTATCAAGCTGCACACACACACCTACCTCTACAGCACTAACATATATCAAGCTTCATACACATTCCTACATCTACAGCACTAACATGTATCAAGCTTCATACACACTCCTACATCTACAGCACTAACATGTATAACACTTCATACACACTCCTACATCTACAGCACTAACATGTATCAAACTTCATACACACTGCTGCATCTACAGCACTAACATGTAACAAACCTCCTACACACTCCTACATCTACAGCACTAATATGTATCAAGCTGCATACACACACCTACATCTACAGCACTAACATGTATCAAGCTTCTTACACACTGCTACATCTACAGCAATAACATGTATCAAGCTTCATACACACTCCTACATCTACATACTAACATGTATCAACGTCCTACACACACCTACATCTACAGCACTAACATGTATCAAGCCTCATACACACTACTACATCTACAGCACTAACATGTATTAAGCTTCATGCACATTCCTACATCTACAGCACTAACAGGTATCAAGCTTCATACGCACTCCTACATCTACAGCACTAACATGTATCAAGCTTCATACACACTCCTACATCTACAGCACTAACATGTATCAAGCTTCCTACACACCCCTACATATACAGCACTAACATGCACCAAGCTTCCTACACACTCCTACATCTACAGCACTAACATGTATCAAGCTTCATACAGACCACTACATCTACAGCACTAACATGTATCAATCTTCCTACACACTCCTACATCAACAGTACTTACATGTATCAAGCTTCCTACACACTCCTACATCTACAGCACTAACATGTATCAAGCTTCATACTCACTGCTACATCTACAGCTCTAACATGTATCAAACTTCCTACACACTCCTACATCTACAGCACTAACATGTATCAAGCTTCATACACACTCCTACATCTACAGCACTAACATGTATCAAACTTCCTACACACTGCTACATCTACAGAACTAACATGTATCAAGCTTCATGCACATTTCTACATCTACAGCACTAACATGTATCAAGCGGCCTACACACACCTACATCTACAGCACTAACATGTATCAAGCTTCATACACACTCCTACATCTACAGCACTAACATGTATCAAGCTTCATACACACTGCTACATCTACAGCACTAACATGTATCAAGCTTCATGCACATTCCTACATCTACAGCACTAACATGTATCAAGCTTCATACACACACCTACATCTAGAGCACCAACATGTATCAATCTTCATACACACTCCTACATCTACAGCACTAACATGTATCAAGCTTCATACACACTCCTACATCTACAGCACTAACATGTATCAAGCTTCATACACACTGCTACATCTACAGCACTAACATGTATCAAGCGTCCTACACACACCGACATCTACAGCTCTAACATGTATCAAGCTTCCTACACTCCTACATCTACAGCACTAACATGTATCAAGCTGCATACACACTCCTACATCTACAGCTCTAACATGTATCAAGCTGCACACACACACCTACCTCTACAGCACTAACATATATCAAGATCATACACATTCCTACATCTACAGCACTAACATGTATCAAGCTTCATACACACTCCTACATCTACAGCACTAACATGTATAACACTTCATACACACTCCTACATCTACAGCACTAACATGTATCAAACTTCATACACACTGCTGCATCTACAGCACTAACATGTATCAAACCTCCTACACACTCCTACATCTACAGCACTAATATGTATCAAGCTGCATACACACACCTACATCTACAGCACTAACATGTATCAAGCTTCTTACACACTGCTACATCTACAGCAATAACATGTATCAAGCTTCATACACACTCCTACATCTACATTACTAACATGTATCAAGCATCCTACACACACCTACATCTACAGCACTAACATGTATCAAGCCTCATACACACTACTACATCTACAGCACTAACATGTATTAAGCTTCATGCACATTCCTACATCTACAGCACTAACAGGTATCAAGCTTCATACGCACTCCTACATCTACAGCACTAACATGTATCAAGCTTCATACACACTCCTACATCTACAGCACTAACATGTATCAAGCTTCCTACACACCCCTACATATACAGCACTAACATGCACCAAGCTTCCTACACACTCCTACATCTACAGCACTAACATGTATCAAGCTTCATACACACTCCTACATCTACAGCACTAACATGTATCAAGCTTCATACACACTCCTACATCTACAGCACTAACATGTATCAAGCTTCATACACACTCTACATCTACAGCACTAACATGTATCAAGCTTCATGCACACTTCTACATCTACAGCACTAACATGTATCAAGCTTCATACACACTCCTACATCTACAGCACTAACATGTATCAAGCTTCATACACACTCCTACATCTACAGCACTAACATGTATCAAGCTTCATACACACTGCTACATCTACAGCACTAACATGTATCAAGCTTCATGCACATTCCTACATCTACAGCACTAACATGTATCAAGCTTCATACACACACCTACATCTACAGCACTAACATGTATCAATCTTCATACACACTCCTACATCTACAGCACTAACATGTATCAAGCTTCATACACACTGCTACATCTACAGCACTAACATGTATCAAGCGTCCTACACACACCTACATCTACAGCACTAACATGTATCAAGCTTCCTACACTCCTACATCTACAGCACTAACATGTATCAAGCTGCATACACACTCCTACATATACAGCACTAACATGTATCAAACTTCCTACACACTCCTACATCTACAGCACTAACATGTATCAAACGTCCTACACACTCCTGCATCTACAGCACTAACATGTAACAAGCTCCATACACACTTCTATATCTACAGCACTAACATGTATCAAACTTCCTACACACTCCTACATCTACAGCACTAACATGTATCAAACTTCCTACACACTGCTACATCTACAGCACTAACATGTATCAAGCTTAATACACACTCCTTCATCTACAGCACTAACATGTATCAAGCTCCATACCCACTCCTACATATACAGCACTAATATGTATCAAACGTCCTACACACTCCTACATCTAAAGCACTAACATGTATCAAGCTCCATGCACACTCCTACATCTACAGCACTAATATGTATCAAACGTCCTACACACTGCTACATCTACAGCACTAACATGTATCAAGCGTACTACACACTCCTACATCTACAGCACTAACATGTATCAATCTTCCTACACACTCCTACATCTACAGCACTAACATGCACCTAGCTTCCTACACACTCCTACATCTACAGCACTAACATGTATAAAGCTTCATACAGACCCCTACATCTACAGCACTAACATGTATCAATCTTCCTACACACTACTACATCTACAGCACTAACATGCACCAAGCTTCCTACACACTCCTACATCTACAGCTCTAACATGTATCAAACGTCCTACACACTCCTACATCTACACCACTAACATGTATATGAAGCTTCATACACACTCCTACATCTACAGCACTAATATGTATCAAGCTGCATACACACACCTACATCTACAGCACTAACATGTATCAAGCTTCTTACACACTGCTACATCTACAGCACTAACATGTATCAAGCTTCATACACACTCCCACATATACAGCACTAACATGTATCAAGCTTCATACACACTCCTACATCTACAGCACTAACATGTATCAAGCTTCATACACACTCCTACATCTACAGCACTAACATGTATCAAGCTTCATACACACTCCTACATCTACAGCACTAACATGTATCAAGCTTCATACACACTCCTACATCTACAGCACTAACATGTATCAAGCTTCATACACACTCCTACATCTACAGCACTAACATGTATCAAGCTTCATACACACTCCTACATCTACAGCACTAACATGTATCAAGCTTCATACACACTCCTACATCTACAGCACTAACATGTATCAAGCTTCATACACACTCCTACATCTACAGCACTAACATGTATCAAGCTTCATACACACTCCTACATCTACAGCACTAACATGTATCAAGCTTCATACACACTCCTACATCTACAGCACTAACATGTATCAAGCTTCATACACACTCCTACATCTACAGCACTAACATGTATCAAGCTTCATGCACATTCCTACATCTACAGCACTAACATGTATCAAGCGTCCTACACACACCTACATCTACAGCACTAACATGTATCAAGCTTCATACACATTGCAACATCTACAGCACTAACATGTATCAAGCTTCATGCACATTCCTACATCTACAGCACTAACATGTATCAAGCTTCATACACTCACCTACATCTACAGCACTAACATGTATCTAGCTTCATACACACTACTACATCTACAGCACGAACATGTATCAAGCTTCATACACACTCCTACATCTACAGCACTAACATGTATCAAGCTTCATACACACTGCTACATCTACAGCACTAACATGTATCAAGCTTCCTACACCTGCTACATCTACAGCAATAACATGTATCAAGCTTCCTACACTCCTACATCTTCAGCACTGACATGTATCAAGCTTCATTCACACTCCTACATCTACAGCACTAACATGTATCAAGCTTCAAACACACTACTACATCTACAGCACTAACATGTATCAAGCTTCATACACACTCCTACATCTACAGCACTAACATGTATCAAGCTTATGCACATTCCTACATCTACAGCACTAACATGTATCAAGCTTCATGCACACTCCTACATCTACAGCATTAACATGTATCAAGCTTCATGCACACTCCTACATCTACAGCACTAACATGTATCAAGCTTCATACACATTCCTACATCTACAGCACTAACATGTATCAAGCTTCATACACACTCCTACATCTACAGAACTAACATGTATCAAGCTTCATGCACATTTCTACATCTACAGCACTAACATGTATCAAGCGTCCTACACACACATACATCTACAGTACTAACATGTATCAAGCTTCATACACACTCCTACATCTACATCACTAACATGTATCAAGCGTCCTACACACACCTACATCTACAACACTAACATGTATCAAGCCTCATACACACTACTACATCTACAGCTCTAACATGTATTAAGCTTCATGCACATTCCTACATCTACAGCACTAACATGTATCAAGCTTCATACGCACTCCTACATCTACAGCACTAACATGTATCAAGCTTCATACACACTCCTACATCTACAGCACTAACATGTATCAAGCTTATGCACATTCCTACATCTACAGCACTAACATGTATCAAGCTTCATGCACACTCCTACATCTACAGCACTAACATGTATCAAGCTTCATGCACACTCCTACATCTACAGCACTAACATGTATCAAGCTTCATGCAAACTCCTACATCTACAGCACTAACATGTATCAAGCTTCATACACATTCCTACATCTACAGCACTAACATGTATCAAGCTTCATACGCACTCCTACATCTACAGCACTAACATGTATCAAGCTTCATACACACTCCTACATCTACAGCACTAACATGTATCAAGCTTATGCACATTCCTACATCTACAGCACTAACATGTATCAAGCTTCATGCACACTCCTACATCTACAGCACTAACATGTATCAAGCTTCATACAGACCCTACATCTACAGCACTAACATGTATCAATCTTCCTACACACTCCACATCACAGTACTACATGTATCAAGCTTCATACACACTCCTACATCTACAGCACTAACATGTATCAAGCTTCATACACACTCCTACATCTACAGCACTAACATGTATCAAGCTTCATACACACTCCTACATCTACAGCACTAACATGTATCAAGCTTCATACACACTGCTACATCTACAGCACTAACATGTATCAAGCTTCTTTTTTGTGTTGTCTACACACTCCTACATCTACAGCACTAACATGTATCAAGCTTCATACACACTCCTACATCTACAGCACTAACATGTATCAAACTTCCTACAACTCCTACATCTACAGCACTAACATGTATCAAGCTTCATACACACTCCTACATCTACAGCACTAACATGTATCAAGCTTCATACACACACCTACATCTACAGCACTAACATGTATCAAGCTTCATACACATTCCTACATCTACAGCACTAACATGTATCAAGCTTCATACACACTCCTAAATCTACAGCACTAATATATATAACACTTCATACACACTCCTACATCTACAGCACTAACATGTATCAAGCTTCATACACACTGCTACATCTACAGCACTAACATGTAACAAACCTCCTACACACTCCTACATCTACAGCACTAATATGTATCAAGCTGCATACACACACCTACATCTACAGCACTAACATGTATCAAGCTTCTTACACACTGCTACATCTACAGCAATAACATGTATCAAGCTTCATACACACTCCTACATCTACATCACTAACATGTATCAAACGTCCTACACACACCTACATCTACAGCACTAACATGTATCAAGCCTCATACACACTACTACATCTACAGCACTAACATGTATTAAGCTTCATGCACATTCCTACATCTACAGCACTAACAGGTATCAAGCTTCATACGCACTCCTACATCTACAGCACTAACATGTATCAAGCTTCATACACACTCCTACATCTACAGCACTAACATGTATCAAGCTTCCTACACACCCCTACATATACAGCACTAACATGCACCAAGCTTCCTACACACTCCTACATCTACAGCACTAACATGTATCAAGCTTCATACAGACCACTACATCTACAGCACTAACATGTATCAATCTTCCTACACATTCCTACATCAACAGTACTTACATGTATCAAGCTTCATACACACTCCTACATCTACAGCACTAACATGTATCAAGCTTCATACTCACTGCTACATCTACAGCTCTAACATGTATCAAACTTCCTACACACTCCTACATCTACAGCACTAACATGTATCAAGCTTCATACACACTCCTACATCTACAGCACTAACATGTATCAAACTTCATACGCACTGCTACATCTACAGAACTAACATGTATCAAGCTTCATGCACATTTCTACATCTACAGCACTAACATGTATCAAGCTTTATGCACACCTACATCTACAGCACTAACATGTATCAAGCTTCATGCACACTCCTACATCTA
>CM026390.1:97210209-97230491 GCA_014843695.1 Archivesica marissinica | reverse complement strand
TAGGAATGTGCATGAAGCTTAATACATGTTAGTGCTGTAGATGTAGTAGTGTGTATGACGCTTGATACATGTTAGTGCTGTATATGTAGGAGTGTGTAGGAGCTTGATACATGTTAGTGATGTAGATGTAGGAGTGTGTATGAAGCTTGATACATGTTAGTGCTGTAGATGTAGCAGTGTGTAGGAAGCTTGATACATGTTAGTGCTGTAGATGTAGGAGTGTGTATGGAACTTGATACATGTTAGTGCTGTAGATGTAGGAGTGTGTAGGAAGATTGATACATGTTAGTGCTGTAGATGTAGGAGTGTGTATGAAGCTTGATACATGTTAGTGCTGTAGATGTAGGAGTGTGTATGAAGCTTGATACATGTTAGTGCTGTAGATGTAGGAGTGTGTATGAAGCTTGATACATGTTAGTACTGTAGATGTAGGAATGTGTATGCAGCTTGATACATGTTAGTGCTGTAGATGTAGGAGTGTTATACAACAACAAAAGTGTAGGAAGCTTGATACATGTTAGTGCTGTAGATGTAGGTGTGTGTAGGAAGCTTGATACATGTTAGTGCTGTAGATGTAGGAGTGTGTATGAAGCTTGATACATGTTAGTGCTGTAGATGTAGGAGTGTGTAGGAAGATTTATACATGTTGGTGCCGTAGATGTAGGTGTGTGCATGAAGCTTGATACATGTTAGTGCTGTAGATGTAGGAATGTGTATGAAGCTTGATACATGTTAGTGCTGTAGATGTAGCAGTGTGTATGAAGCTTGATACATGTTAGTTCTGTAGATGTAGGTGTGTGTAGGACGCTTGATACATGTTGGTTCTGTAGATGTAGGAATGTGCATGAAGCTTGATACATGTTAGTGATGTAGATGTAGCAGTGTCTATGAAGCTTGATACATGTTAGTGCTGTAGATGTAGGAGTGTGTAGGACGTTTAATACATGTAAGTGCTGTAGATGTAGGAGTGTGTAGGACGTTTAATACATGTTATTGCTGTAGATGTAGCAGTGTGTAGGACGTTTGATACATGTTAGAGCTGTAGATGTAGGAGTGTGTGGGAAGCTTGGTGCATGTTATTGCTGTAGATGTAGGAGTGTGTATGCAGCTTGATACATGTTAGTGCTGTAGATGTAGGAGTGTGTATGGAGCTTGATACATGTTGGTGCTGTAGATGTAGGAGTGTGTGTAAAGCTTGATACATGTTATTGCTGTAGAGGTAGCATTGTGTATGACGTTTGATACATGTTAGAGCTGTAGATGTAGGATTGTGTGGGACGTTTGATACATGGTAGTGCTGTAGATGTAGGAGTGTGTAGGAAGATTGATACATGTTATTGCTGTAGATGTAGGAGTGTGTAGGAAGATTGATACATGTTAGTGCTGTAGATGTAGGAGTGTGTTTGCAGCTTGATACATGTTAGTGCTGTAGATGTAGGAGTGTTTATGCAGCTTGATACATGTTAGTGCTGTAGATGTAGGAGTGTTTATGCAGCTTGATACATGTTAGTGCTGTAGATATTGGAGTATGTATGAAGCTTGATACATGTTAGTGCTGTAGATGTAGGAGTGTGTAGGACGTTTAATACATGTTAATGCTGTAGATGTAGCAGTGTGTAGGAAGTTTGATACATGGTAGTGCTGTAGATGTAGGAGTTTGTATGAAGCTTGATACATGTTAGTGTTGTAGATGTAGGAGTTTTATGACGTTTGATACATGTTAGTGCTGTAGATGTAGGAGTGTGTATGACGTTTGATACATGTTAGTGCTGTAGATGTAGGAGTGTGTATGCAGCTTGATACATGTTAGTGCTGTAGATGTAGGAGTTTGTATGCAGCTTGATACATGTTAGTGCTGTATATGTAGGAGTGTGTATGCAGCTTGATACATGTTAGTGCTGTAGATGTAGGAGTGTGTATGCAGCTTGATACATGTTAGTCATGTTGATGTAGCAATGTGTAGGAATCTTGATACATGTTAGTGCTGTAGATGTAGCATTGTGTAGGAAGTTTGATACATGTTAGTGCTGTAGATGTAGCAGTGTGTGTAGGGAGTTTGATACATGTTAGTGCTGTAGATGTAGGAGAGTGTATGAAGCTTGATACATGTTAGTGCTGTAGATGTAGGAGTGTGTAGGACGTTTGATACATGTTAGTGCTGTAGATGTAGGAGTGTGTATGACGCTTGATACATGATAGTGCTGTAGATGTAGGTGTGTGTATGCAGCTTGATACATGTTAGTGCTGTAGATGTACGAGTGTGTATGCAGCTTGATACATGTTAGTGCTGTAGATTTAGGAGTGTAGGAAGCTTGATACATGTTAGTGCTGTAGATGTAGGTGTGTGTAGGACGCTTGATACATGTTAGTGCTGTTGATGTAGCTGTGTGTATGACGCTTGATTCATGTTAGTGCTGTAGATGTAGGAGTGTGTAGGAAGATTGATACATGTTGGTGCTGTAGATGTAGGTGTGTGCATGAAGCTTGATACATGTTAGTGCTGTAGATGTAGGAATGTGCATGAAGCTTGATACATGTTAGTGCTATAGATGTAGCAGTGTGTATGAAGCTTGATACATGTTAGTGCTGTAGATGTAGGAGTGTGTATGAAGCTTGATACATGTTAGTGCTGTATATGTAGGAGTGTGTAGGAAGCTTGTTGCATGTTAGTGCTGTAGATGTAGGAGTGTGTAGGAAGATTGATACATGTTAGTGCTGTAGAGGTAGGGGTCTGTATGAAGCTGGATACATGTTAGTGCTGTAGATGTAGGAGTGTGTAGGAAGCTTGGTGCATGTTAGTGCTGTAGATGTAGGTGTGTGTATGAAGCTTGATACATGTTAGTGCTGTAGATGTAGGTGTGTGTAGGACGCTTGATACAAGTTAGTGCTGTAGATGTAGCAGTGTGTAGGACGTTTGATACATGTTAGAGCTGTAGATGTAGGAGTGTGTGGGAAGCTTGGTGCATGTTAGTGCTGTAGATGTAGGAGTGTGTATGCAGCTTGATACATGTTAGTGCTGTAGATGTAGGAGTGTGCATGCAGCTTGATACATGTTGGTGCTGTAGATGTAGGAGTGTGTGGGAAGCTTGATACATGTTAGTGCTGTAGCGGTAGCAGTGTGTAGGACGTTTGATACATGTTAGAGCTGTAGATGTAGAGGTGTGTGGGACGTTTGATACATGTTAGTGCTGTATATGTAGGAGTGTGTATGAAGATTGATACATGTTAGTGCTGTAGATGTAGGAGTGTGTATGCAGCTTGATACATGTTAGTGCTGTAGATGTAGGAGTGTTTATGCAGCTTGATACATGTTAGTGCTGTAGATGTTGGAGTATGTATGAAGTTTGATACATGTTAGTGCTGTAGATGTAGCAGTGTGTAGAAGCTTGATACATGTTAGTGCTGTAGATGTAGCAGTGTGTAGGAAGTTTGATACATGGTAGTGCTGTAGATGTAGGAGTGTGTATGAAGCTTGATACATGTTAGTCCTGTAGATGTAGGAGTTTTATGACGTTTGATACATGTTAGTGCTGTAGATGTAGGAGTGTGTATGCAGCTTGATACCTGTTAGTGCTGTATGTAGGTGTGTATGCAGCTTGATACATGTTAGTGCTGTAGATGTAGGAATGTGCATGAAGCTTGATACATGTTAGTGCTGTAGATGTAGCAGTGTGTATGAAGCTTGATACATGTTAGTGCTGTAGATGTAGGAGTGTGTATGAAGCTTGATACATGTTAGTGCTGTAGATGTAGGAGTGTGTAGGAAGCTTGGTGCATGTTAGTGCTGTAGATGTAGGAGTGTGTAGGAAGATTGATACATGTTAGTGCTGTAGATGTAGGGGTCTGTATGAAGCTTGATACATGTTAGTGCTGTAGATGTAGGAGTGTGTAGGAAGCTTGGTGCATGTTAGTGCTGTAGATGTAGGTGTGTGTAGGACGCTTGATACATGTTGGTTCTGTAGATGTAGGAATGTGCATGAAGCTTGATACATGTTATTGCTGTAGATGTAGCAGTGTGTATGAAGCTTGATACATGTTAGTGCTGTAGATGTAGGTGTGTGTAGGACGCTTGATACAAGTTAGTGCTGTAGATGTAGCAGTGTGTAGGACGTTTGATACATGTTAGAGCTGTAGATGTAGGAGTGTGTATGAAGCTTGATACATGTTAGTGCTGTAGATGTAGGAGTGTGTAGGACGTTTGATACATGTCAGAGCTGTAGATGTAGCAGTGAGTATGAAGCTTGATACATGTTAGTGCTGTAGATGTATGAGTGTGTATGAAGCTTGATACATGTTAGTGCTGTAGATGTAGGAGTGTGTATGAAGCTTGATACATGTAAGTGCTGTAGATGTAGGAGTGTGTAGGAAGCTTGGTGCATGTTAGTGCTGTAAATGTAGGAGTGTGTTGGAAGATTGATACATGTTAGTGCTGTAGATGTAGGGGTATGTATGAAGCTTGATACATATTAGTGCTGTAGATGTAGGAGTGTGTAGGAAGCTTGGTGCATGTCAGTGCTGTATATGTAGGGGTGTGTAGGAAGATTGATACATGTTAGTGCTGTTGATGTAGGAGTGTGTAGGACGCTTGTTACATGTTAGTGCTGTACATGTAGCAGTGTGTAGGACGTTTGATACATGTTAGAGCTGTAGATATAGCAGTGTGTAGGACGTTTGATACATGTTAGTGCTGTAGATGTAGGAGTGTGTAGGAAGTTTGATACATCTTAGTGCTGTAGATGTAGGAGTGTGTATGGAGCTTAATACATGTTAGTGCTGTAGATGTAGGAGTGTGTAGGACGTTTGATACATGTTAGTGCTGTATATGTAGGAGTGGGTATGGAGCTTGATACATGTTAGTGCTGTAGATGAAGGAGTGTGTATGAAGCTTGATACATGTTAGTGCTGTAGATGTAGCAGTGTGTAGGAAGATTGATACATGTTAGTGCTGTAGATGTAGGAGTGTGTATGGAACTTGATACATGTTAGTGCTGTAGATGTAGGAGTGTGTAGGACGTTTGATACATGTTAGTGCTGTAGATGTAGGAGTGTGTATGAAGCTTGATACATGATAGTACTGTAGATGTAGGTGTGTGTATGCAGCTTGATACATGTTAGTGCTGTAGATGTACGAGTGTGTATGCAGCTTGATACATGTTAGTGCTGTAGATGTAGGAGTGTAGGAAGCTAGATACATGTTAGTGCTGTAGATGTAGGTGTGTGTAGGACGCTTGATACATGTTGGTTCTGTAGATGTAGGAATGTGCATGAAGCTTGATACATGTTAGTGATGTAGATGTAGGAATGTGTATGAAGCTTGATACATGTTAGTGCTGTAGATGTAGCAGTGTGTATGAAGCTTGATACATGTTAGTGCTGTAGATGTAGGTGTGTGTAGGACGCTTGATACATGTTGGTTCTGTAGATGTAGGAATGTGCATGAAGCTTGATACATGTTAGTGATGTAGATGTAGCAGTGTCTATGAAGCTTGATACATGTTAGTGCTGTAGATGTAGGAGTGTGTTGGACGTTTAATACATGTTAGTGCTGTTGATGTAGCAGTGTGTATGACGCTTGATACATGATAGTGCTGTAGATGTAGGTGTGTGTATGCAGCTTGATACATGTTAGTGCTGTAGATGTAGGAGTGTGTATGCAGCTTGATACCTGTTAGTGCTGTAGATGTAGGAGTATGTATGGAGCTTGATACATGTTGGTGCTGTAGATGTAGGAGTGTGTGTAAAGCTTGATACATGTTAGTGCTGTAGAGGTAGCATTGTGTAGGACGTTTGATACATGTTAGAGCTGTAGATGTAGGATTGTGTGGGACGTTTGATACATGTTAGTGCTGTAGATGTAGGAGTGTGTAGGAAGATTGATACATGTTATTGCTGTAGATGTAGGAGTGTGTAGGAAGATTGATACATGTTAGTGCTGTAGATGTAGGAGTGTGTTTGCAGCTTGATACATGTTAGTGCTGTAGATGTAGGAGTGTTTATGCAGCTTGATACATGTTAGTGCTGTAGATGTAGGAGTGTTTATGCAGCTTGATACATGTTAGTGCTGTAGATATTGGAGTATGTATGAAGCTTGATACATGTTAGTGCTGTAGATGTAGGAGTGTGTAGGACGTTTAATACATGTTAATGCTGTAGATGTAGCAGTGTGTAGGAAGTTTGATACATGGTAGTGCTGTAGATGTAGGAGTGTGTATGAAGCTTGATACATGTTAGTGCTGTAGATGTAGGAGTTTTATGACGTTTGATACATGTTAGTGCTGTAGATGTAGGAGTGTGTATGACGTTTGATACATGTTAGTGCTGTAGATGTAGGAGTGTGTATGCAGCTTGATACATGTTAGTGCTGTAGATGTAGGAGTTTGTATGCAGCTTGATACATGTTAGTGCTGTATATGTAGGAGTGTGTATGCAGCTTGATACATGTTAGTGCTGTAGATGTAGGAGTGTGTATGCAGCTTGATACATGTTAGTCATGTTGATGTAGCAATGTGTAGGAAGCTTGATACATGTTAGTGCTGTAGATGTAGCATTGTGTAGGAAGTTTGATACATGTTAGTGCTGTAGATGTAGCAGTGTGTGTAGGGAGTTTGATACATGTTAGTGCTGTAGATGTAGCAGTGTGTATGACGCTTGATACATGATAGTGCTGTAGATGTAGGTGTGTGTATGCAGCTTGATACATGTTAGTGCTGTAGATGTACGAGTGTGTATGCAGCTTGATACATGTTAGTGCTGTAGATTTAGGAGTGTAGGAAGCTTGATACATGTTAGTGCTGTAGATGTAGGTGTGTGTAGGACGCTTGATACATGTTAGTGCTGTTGATGTAGCTGTGTGTATGAAGCTGGATACATGTTAGTGCTGTAGATCTAGGAGTGTGTATGACGCTTGATTCATGTTAGTGCTGTAGATGTAGGAGTGTGTAGGAAGATTGATACATGTTGGTGCTGTAGATGTAGGTGTGTGCATGAAGCTTGATACATGTTAGTGCTGTAGATGTAGGAATGTGCATGAAGCTTGATACATGTTAGTGCTGTAGATGTAGGAGTGTGTAGGAAGCTTGGTGCATGTTAGTGCTGTAGATGTAGGTGTGTGTAGGACGCTTGATACATGTTGGTTCTGTAGATGTAGGAATGTGCATGAAGCTTGATACATGTTATTGCTGTAGATGTAGCAGTGTGTATGAAGCTTGATACATGTTAGTGCTGTAGATGTAGGTGTGTGTAGGACGCTTGATACAGGTTAGTGCTGTAGATGTAGCAGTGTGTAGGACGTTTGATACATGTTAGAGCTGTAGATGTAGGAGTGTGTGGGAAGCTTGGTGCATGTTAGTGCTGTAGATGTAGGAGTGTGTATGCAGCTTGATACATGTTAGAACTGTAGATGTAGGAGTGTGCATGCAGCTTGATACATGTTGGTGCTGTAGATGTAGGAGTGTGTGGGAAGCTTGATACATGTTAGTGCTGTAGCGGTAGCAGTGTGTAGGACGTTTGGTACATGTTAGAGCTGTAGATGTAGAAGTGTGTGGGACGTTTGATACATATTAGTGCTGTATATGTAGGAGTGTGTATGAAGATTGATACATGTTAGTGCTGTAGATGTAGGAGTGTGTATGCAGCTTGATACATGTTAGTGCTGTAGATGTAGGAGTGTTTATGCAGCTTGATACATGTTAGTGCTGTAGATGTTGGAGTATGTATGAAGCTTGATACATGTTAGTGCTGTAGATGTAGCAGTGTGTAGGAAGCTTGATACATGTTAGTGCTGTAGATGTAGCAGTGTGTAGGAAGTTTGATACATGGTAGTGCTGTAGATGTAGGAGTGTGTATGAAGCTTGATACATGTTAGTCCTGTAGATGTAGGAGTTTTATGACGTTTGATACATGTTAGTGCTGTAGATGTAGGAGTGTGTATGCAGCTTGATACCTGTTAGTGCTGTAGATGTAGGAGTGTGTATGCAGCTTGATACATGTTAGTGCTGTAGATGTAGGAATGTGCATGAAGCTTGATACATGTTAGTGCTGTAGATGTAGCAGTGTGTATGAAGCTTGATACATGTTAGTGCTGTAGATGTAGGAGTGTGTATGAAGCTTGATACATGTTAGTGCTGTAGATGTAGGAATGTGTAGGAAGCTTGGTGCATGTTAGTGCTGTAGATGTAGGAGTGTGTAGGAAGATTGATACATGTTAGTGCTGTAGATGTAGGGGTCTGTATGAAGCTTGATACATGTTAGTGCTGTAGATGTAGGAGTGTGTAGGAAGCTTGGTGCATGTTAGTGCTGTAGATGTAGGTGTGTAGGACGCTTGATACATGTTGGTTCTGTAGATGTAGGAATGTGCATGAAGCTTGATACATGTTATTGCTGTAGATGTAGCAGTGTGTATGAAGCTTGATACATGTTAGTGCTGTAGATGTAGGTGTGTGTAGGACGCTTGATACAAGTTAGTGCTGTAGATGTAGCAGTGTGTAGGACGTTTGATACATGTTAGAGCTGTAGATGTAGGAGTGTTTGGGAAGCTTGGTGCATGTTAGTGCTGTAGATGTAGGAGTGTGTATGCAGCTTGATACATGTTAGTGCTGTAGATGTAGGAGTGTGTATGCAGCTTGATACATGTTGGTGCTGTAGATGTAGGAGTGTGTGGGAAGCTTGATACATGTTAGTGCTGTAGCGGTAGCAGTGTGTAGGACGTTTGTTACATGTTAGAGCTGTAGATGTAGGAGTGTGTGTGACGTTTGATACATGTTAGTGCTGTATATGTAGGAGTGTGTATGAAGATTGATACATGTTAGTGCTGTAGATGTAGGAGTGTGTATGCAGCTTGATACATGTTAGTGCTGTAGATGTAGGAGTGTTTATGCAGCTTGATACATGTTAGTGCTGTAGATGTTGGAGTATGTATGAAGCTTGATACATGTTAGTGCTGTAGATGTAGGAGTGTGTAGGACGTTTGTTACATGTTAGTGCTGTAGATGTAGCAGTGTGTAGGAAGCTTGATACATGTTAGTGCTGTAGATGTAGCAGTGTGTAGGAAGTTTGATACATGGTAGTGCTGTAGATGTAGGAGTGTGTATGAAGCTTGATACATGTTAGTGCTGTAGATGTAGGTGTGTGTAGGACGCTTGATACAAGTTAGTGCTGTAGATGTAGCAGTGTGTAGGACGTTTGATACATGTTAGATCTGTAGATGTAGGAGTGTGTGGGAAGCTTGGTGCATGTTAGTGCTGTAGATGTAGGAGTGTGTATGCAGCTTGATACATGTTAGTGCTGTAGATGTAGGAGTGTGCATGCAGCTTGATACATGTTGGTGCTGTAGATGTAGGAGTGTGTGGGAAGCTTGATACATGTTAGTGCTGTAGCGGTAGCAGTGTGTAGGACGTTTGGTACATGTTAGAGCTGTAGATGTAGAAGTGTGTGGGACGTTTGATACATGTTAGTGCTGTATATGTAGGAGTGTGTATGAAGATTGATACATGTTAGTGCTGTAGATGTAGGAGTGTGTATGCAGCTTGATACATGTTAGTGCTGTAGATGTAGGAGTGTTTATGCAGCTTGATACATGTTAGTGCTGTAGATGTTGGAGTATGTATGAAGCTTGATACATGTTAGTGCTGTAGATGTAGCAGTGTGTAGGAAGCTTGATACATATTAGTGCTGTAGATGTAGCAGTGTGTAGGAAGTTTGATACATGGTAGTGCTGTAGATGTAGGAGTGTGTATGAAGCTTGATACATGTTAGTCCTGTAGATGTAGGAGTTTTATGACGTTTGATACATGTTAGTGCTGTAGATGTAGGAGTGTGTATGCAGCTTGATACCTGTTAGTGCTGTAGATGTAGGAGTGTGTATGCAGCTTGATACATGTTAGTGCTGTAGATGTAGGAATGTGCATGAAGCTTGATACATGTTAGTGCTGTAGATGTAGCAGTGTGTATGAAGCTTGATACATGTTAGTGCTGTAGATGTAGGAGTGTGTATGAAGCTTGATACATGTTAGTGCTGTAGATGTAGGAGTGTGTAGGAAGCTTGGTGCATGTTAGTGCTGTAGATGTAGGAGTGTGTAGGAAGATTGATACATGTTAGTGCTGTAGATGTAGGGGTCTGTATGAAGCTTGATACATGTTAGTGCTGTAGATGTAGGAGTGTGTAGGAAGCTTGGTGCATGTTAGTGCTGTAGATGTAGGTGTGTGTAGGACGCTTGATACATGTTGGTTCTGTAGATGTAGGAATGTGCATGAAGCTTGATACATGTTATTGCTGTAGATGTAGCAGTGTGTATGAAGCTTGATACATGTTAGTGCTGTAGATGTAGGTGTGTGTAGGACGCTTGATACAAGTTAGTGCTGTAGATGTAGCAGTGTGTAGGACGTTTGATACATGTTAGAGCTGTAGATGTAGGAGTGTGTGGGAAGCTTGGTGCATGTTAGTGCTGTAGATGTAGGAGTGTGTATGCAGCTTGATACATGTTAGTGCTGTAGATGTAGGAGTGTGTATGCAGCTTGATACATGTTGGTGCTGTAGATGTAGGAGTGTGTGGGAAGCTTGATACATGTTAGTGCTGTAGCGGTAGCAGTGTGTAGGACGTTTGTTACATGTTAGAGCTGTAGATGTAGGAGTGTGTGTGACGTTTGATACATGTTAGTGCTGTATATGTAGGAGTGTGTATGAAGATTGATACATGTTAGTGCTGTAGATGTAGGAGTGTGTATGCAGCTTGATACATGTTAGTGCTGTAGATGTAGGAGTGTTTATGCAGCTTGATACATGTTAGTGCTGTAGATGTTGGAGTATGTATGAAGCTTGATACATGTTAGTGCTGTAGATGTAGGAGTGTGTAGGACGTTTGTTACATGTTAGTGCTGTAGATGTAGCAGTGTGTAGGAAGCTTGATACATGTTAGTGCTGTAGATGTAGCAGTGTGTAGGAAGTTTGATACATGGTAGTGCTGTAGATGTAGGAGTGTGTATGAAGCTTGATACATGTTAGTGCTGTAGATGTAGGAGTTTTATGACGTTTGATACATGTTAGTGCTGTAGATGTAGGAGTGTGTATGCAGCTTGATACCTGTTAGTGCTGTAGATGTAGGAGTGTGTATGCAGCTTGATACATGTTTGTGCTGTAGATGTAGGAATGTGCATGAAGCTTGATACATGTTAGTGCTGTAGATGTAGCAGTGTGTATGAAGCTTGATACATGTTAGTGCTGTAGATGTAGGAGTGTGTATGAAGCTTGATACATGTTAGTGCTGTAGATGTAGGAGTGTGTAGGAAGCTTGGTGCATGTTAGTGCTGTAGATGTAGGAGTGTGTAGGAAGATTGATACATGTTAGTGCTGTAGATGTAGGGGTCTGTATGAAGCTTGATACATGTTAGTGCTGTAGATGTAGGAGTGTGTAGGAAGCTTGGTGCATGTTAGTGCTGTAGATGTAGGTGTGTGTAGGACGCTTGATACATGTTGGTTCTGTAGATGTAGGAATGTGCATGAAGCTTGATACATGTTATTGCTGTAGATGTAGCAGTGTGTATGAAGCTTGATACATGTTAGTGCTGTAGATGTAGGTGTGTGTAGGACGCTTGATACAAGTTAGTGCTGTAGATGTAGCAGTGTGTAGGACGTTTGATACATGTTAGAGCTGTAGATGTAGGAGTGTGTGGGAAGCTTGGTGCATGTTAGTGCTGTAGATGTAGGAGTGTGTATGCAGCTTGATACATGTTAGTGCTGTAGATGTAGGAGTGTGTATGCAGCTTGATACATGTTGGTGCTGTAGATGTAGGAGTGTGTGGGAAGCTTGATACATGTTAGTGCTGTAGCGGTAGCAGTGTGTAGGACGTTTGTTACATGTTAGAGCTGTAGATGTAGGAGTGTGTGTGACGTTTGATACATGTTAGTGCTGTATATGTAGGAGTGTGTATGAAGATTGATACATGTTAGTGCTGTAGATGTAGGAGTGTGTATGCAGCTTGATACATGTTAGTGCTGTAGATGTAGGAGTGTTTATGCAGCTTGATACATGTTAGTGCTGTAGATGTTGGAGTATGTATGAAGCTTGATACATGTTAGTGCTGTAGATGTAGGAGTGTGTAGGACGTTTGTTACATGTTAGTGCTGTAGATGTAGCAGTGTGTAGGAAGCTTGATACATGTTAGTGCTGTAGATGTAGCAGTGTGTAGGAAGTTTGATACATGGTAGTGCTGTAGATGTAGGAGTGTGCATGAAGCTTGATACATGTTAGTGCTGTAGATGTAGGAGTTTTATGACGTTTGATACATGTTAGTGCTGTAGATGTAGGAGTGTGTATGCAGCTTGATACCTGTTAGTGCTGTAGATGTAGGAGTGTGTATGCAGCTTGATACATGTTAGTGCTGTAGATGTAGGTGTGTGTATGCAGCTTGATACATGTTAGTGCTGTAGATGTAGGAGTGTGTATGCAGCTTGATACATGTTAGTGCTGTAGATGTAGGAGTGTGTAGGACGTTTGATACATGTTAGTGCTGTAGATGTAGGAGTGTGTAGGACGTTTGATACATGTTAATGCTGTAGATGTAGCAGTGTGTAGGACGTTTGATACATGTTAGTGCTGTAGATGTAGGAGTGTGTATGAGGCTTGATACATGTTAGTGCTGTATATGTAGGAGTGTGTATGACGCTTGATACATGTTAGTGCTGTAGATGTAGGAGTTTGTATGACGTTTGATACATGTTAGTGCTGTAGATGTAGGAGTGTGTAGGAATATTGATACATGTTGTTGCTGTAGATGTAGTAGTGTGTACCAGGATAGTGCAATGATATAGACAAGAGTCTTCTCTCATTTACGTGCATGGTGTACAGCACTGACACGATAACCTCGGTTTAATGTCCCATCTGAAAGACTGTTAATTTTATTAGGGTCAGACGTGGGATCGAACCTGCGACCCTGGTTTATCAATCCAGCGGGTTACCTCTGGACTACAGATCCATCTGTCGACATGCCAGAGGAATATAATAATTATTATATAGCACTTTCTGTTTGCAGAACATTATTGTGCACACTTTATGGCATGCTTTCTGTTTGCAAAACATTATTGTGCACACTTTATGGCATGCTTTCTGTTTGCAGAACTTTATTGCTTCACAATTTATGGTATGCCTTCTGTTTGCAGAATATTATTGTGCATAATTTATGGCATGCTTTCTGTTTGCAGAACATTATTGTGCACAATTTATGGCATGCAGAACATTATTGTGCACATTTTATGGCATGCTTTCTGTTTGTCATGCTTTCTGTTTGCAGAACATTATTGTGCACATTTTGTGGCATGTTTTCTGTTTGCAGAACATTATTGTGCACAATTTATGGTATGCTTTCTGTTTGCAGAACATTATTGTGCACAATTTATGGCATTCTTTCTGTTTGCAGAACATTATTGCATACACTTTATGGCATGCTTTCTGTTTGCAGAACATTATTGTGCACACTTTATGGCATGCTTTCTGTTTACAGAACATTATTGTGCACACTTTATGGCATGCATTCTGTTTACAGAATATTATTGTGCACACTTTATGGCATGCATTCTGTTTGCAGAACATTATTGTGCACAATTTATGGCATGTTCAGGAAATAAAGCCTTTTATGGCCATTCTTTCCGCGTCGGTGTAATGAGATTTGAGACCACAATTGAAATAAGAGAGCTTTGTTGCTCTCTTTTTGTGTTATCCTTGGTATTCATTATATGTCATCTACACTGCACGTTAATGCTCACATGTACTATGTTGACATTGATTATATGTTATCTACCCTGCACGTTAATGCTCACATGTACTATGTTGACATTGATTATATGTTATCTACCCTGCACGTTAATGCTCACATGTACTATGTTAACATTGATTATAATTATGTTATCTACCCTGCACGTTAATGCTCACATGTACTATGTTGACATTGATTATATGTCATCTACCCTGCACGTTAATGCTCACATGTACTATGTTGACATTGATTATATGTCATCTACCCTGCACGTTAATGCTCACATGTACTATGTTGGTATTGATTATATGTCATCTACTATGCACGTTAATGCTCACATGTACTATGTTGACATTGATTATATGTTATCTACTCTGCACGTTAATGCTCACATGTACTATGTTGACATTGATTGTATATCATTTACTCTGCACGTTAATGCTCACATGTACTATGTTGACATTGATTATATGTCATCTACTCTGCACGTTAATGCTCACATGTACTATGTTGACATTGGTTTTGTATATGTTTAATGACATTATGCTCTATCTTTTAACAGAATAAAACAATCTATATATATCTATTTATATACAACGAAAACTGGAACTCGTAAACTAGGGTTAATATATATTTTGCTTTCCATAAATACACATGAACCATAATATCGCTGATCTATGGCGACAATGTGACACGGCTCCTGTCCTGCCACATAAATGGATGTATGGATCATTATTACTCCAGTCAAGGTAGCTGGAATTGGTATCTAGGTGCAACCTAATTGCAAAAGAATTTATTTCAGCCGTTATGACTATGATAATATGTGCAGCTCTGGGTATTAAAAGTTGCACTCTGTACTATTGGCCAAAATTGGTAAACAATGTCCAAGAAAGGGACAACTGACGAAATATTGGGTAATTTATTCCGTGCATTTGGTGTTCAATAAAAGCATATCATAACATTGCTACTTCAATTTGTTAGATTGTCTTTACGTGTACATACATGTGTACGGTAACTAGCCATATTTTAACCAAATTCCTTAAATGAAACTAAAATGGTTGACAAAATAAGACCTATTCGGGGGTAATGTTACCCCAACCACTACCGATGTAATATTTCAATACTTCAAAGTAGCGGACAACGAATTTGCATCTGACTTTCTGATATTTTGTATAACATATTAACAGCTATAGTTACTTGTTACTGTCAAACTGGTTAAAATACCATATGTAAATAGTGACCACTTTGACACGGACATTTGATCCGTGTTGTGCCAGTAGATCTACACTTTATATGCACCCCAGATGTTGGATGTCTTTAATTCAATTTGTTAATGCATGATAACTCCCCCCATTGTACATGACAAATGCATATAGAAGATATTTTGGCATGTGCATATAAATGATGTGTGTTCATAGAGGGGTGATTTACCCCACCCACTATGTATACACTTCATAACATGTCTATTTACCCCACCCACTATGTTTACACTACATAACATGTTTTTTTTAACTCGATTAAAATGTGGATATAGTGCATCAATACTTATGTTAAATCTGTATGTTTTATATAAATTAATTACACGTACATGTATACTTTATACAAACTGAATGCATGTTTACAATGTAATGATTGTTTATTAGTAGCCTACATTATTCCAAACATTCGAAATCACGCTTTCGACCATGTACTACCTATCCAGTAATATTATGATCCACATTTTACAATTATTTATCCTAAAATTGTCGCAGATTTAATATCATGATATCAATGACATTTATTCGATAGTGTGATGTCAGCAATTCGAATTTATGATATCAATCTGTCAAAAGTGTCATGTCAGTACCAATGTGGAACCAATTTATCATAAATAGTCGAAATGTTATATACACAATGAAATTGTTGATATAAAATATTTGAATATGTGATTCGTATCTATCGAATACGAACTATGTCTATGAATCACATTCAACTATATCATATGATTGTATCACATATTGAATAGATGATATCAATCACATACATATCACGTCTTCGAATATATTGACTCTATGCTGTTTGCAAAAGGACTGTTTTATACTCTCGACATATCGCCAGTGTACAATGAAAACAATGCTCTTTAATTTGTTGAATGTATCAAACTAGTCATTACCTAAATTCAACTATACATCACAACAATTTTCTCCCACTTCCTCAATATGTGATTCAGCAAGTGGGTGGATTTCAACAACCAACGCCTCGAAATGCTCCACACGCCATACTAATCCATGTTTTCAAAATGTGACAAACGTTGCACATTTCGAAAACATGGATTAGTATGGCGTGTGGAGCATTTCGAGGCGTTGGTTGTTGAAATGTGCAACGTTTGTCACATTTTGCTTTGCATTCTCAACGTATACTGTTCAGAATACGCGTTTTCACTACCATAGACATTCTATTAGTTTAGTATAATCATATGTTATTGCTCTCGATTCGTTATACATAATATAATAATATATGTGAATACAAAACATGACAAATTAAAGAAAGGCAAATGGGTCTGGCCACAAGGTCTAACGACATTAGTTACGACCATTACTGATAAAAAAAACATATTAACAACAACTTCCCAACGCCAATCGTCTGTGCGAAGTTCTTCCGATCATTTCCACACTTGTGATGGGTAAATAGCTCAAACTGTGAACGTTCACAGCAGTAGACGTGGATGGATGGATATCGACATAAACAAATGACGTATTTGTCAGAATCTTTGGCGAAAACAGCTTAAACGTGGCTGTATCCTGAATTTCAGTCAAGTTAATATCAATAAAATGAATTACTGCTAACTCGCCAAATTTTGCAACATCATGCTGTGCTGAATGAAGTGCATGGCAACTTTTCCAATGCCATATAATCGCGATATTGTGTTACAACCTGTGTGGCATGAAGGAAAAGAATAAAATCACATATTTCGAGAGAGAGAACATTTTGGGTCATTTGAATATCCCATATCTTATTTCTCTTTACCGCAGTTTTCCTCGAGTCTTATCTGAATAATAAATGTTTTCGAATATTGCCTCACATGGTAACATAAGAAGTCGTAAGTCTTCAACAATAATGAAAGTGTGTCTGGTTGCTGCAAGCTGAAGTACCATATTGACAATAAGTGTATCTGCATCATTGGATGCATATCTGACATCAATTCCGATTTACGCCAGGAATTCTCCAAGAAGTGTATTACAGTTTTGCGTGCTGTTCAGGGTTTTCAAATATATACGATTCTTTGATTTGAATGGTGTCTTGAACATGTATGCGAATTTAACTTCAGTTCAAACTACTCCATTTCCTCGCCTGTAATTGGTCAAGGTTTTTGTAGATGGCTCGTGGGAGCTTGTTTTGATAACTGCGATATTGCTGGCAAATATCACCAACTGTTTTATTCTTTTGCGATGGAATCTTTTGTAGCAAGGAACCTTCATCTGTCACATAAAATGTCTGTTCATCAGATTGTTCCTCTTCATCGATGATTCTGCAGTCTCCAAGTACCCAAATAGCGCGTGCTAAATTTGTATCTGGGGTATTTGAGGTAGTCCATTGGTTTAAGCAACGCTGATGGAAGGCTACTGAGCTCATACCTAAATAATATTGAAATATCTTCAGCATCTGCTTTTAATCTCTGAAAGTGTTTCACGTGTCACATTAACAGTGTTATTTTATGATTTATCATTAGACGTAGCTAAACCGTTTAAATGTGTATTCCTCTGAAGATTTCCCAACCATATCTTTCACTATTTCTTCTACAATTGCCTTTTCCTTGTCTACATTTACTTTGTTACCCACAGTAGCTCCTATTTCAATATTTCTCAACACTGTATCTGTTTCATCAAAAGGAGATCACTGTAGAGGAAATGTCAACACTTCTCTAGTGTATTTTACAGGCAGATCAAGCTTTGCCAACGTCCTTGTGCTGCCTACTGGTTTTATACTATGTATTAGAGACGTTTTGCATAGCATTGTTAAGTTCCGTGCTAGCTGGCATTGAAACCAACCATAGTGACCACGCTGCTTGTAACCGGTAATATTTAGCGTAAAGATGTACACATTAATTGTCCTATAATGTTTTGAGATTAACACATTGTCTCGAATTGGGAGCCGTATATATGTTCATCTTAGGTGGTATTACCATTCAATATGTGGTACCACCTAACCGAGTAGATAATATCACAAATTCAATACAATACTATATCTAAATATTTAGAACACCACATACCAGGTGTCGAAAATATAATGTTAGCCATACTGTAACGTGTTTCTTGTTATAGTGTTAGACTGAGTATTATATAGCTTGACGTTTGACAGTGTAATGTTAAGCATACAATAGTACTTTCAGCTATATTATGAAGCACTAGCGAATGTACACTTAAGATGGATACTATACATACATGTTCAGTGTTATTATATGTTATATGTCTATTGGTCGGAGTACAGTTTGTAAACAACTACTTTTCTTAAAGTCAGGTCACAATTCTCAAACTCCAATATACCATTTTCCAAAACCAACATATCATTCTCCAAGAACAACATATCATTCTCCAAAACCAACATATCATTGTCCAAAACCAACATATCAATCTCCAAGAACAACATATCATTCTCCAAGAACAACATATCATTCTCCAAGAACAACATATCAATCTCCAAAACCAACATATCATTGTCCAAAACCAACATATCATTGTCCAAAACCAACATATCATTGTCCAAAACCAACATATCAATCTCCAAGAACAACATATCAATCTCCAGGAACAACATATCAATCTCCAAGAACAACATGTCATTGTCCAAGAACAACATATCAATCTCCAAGAACAACATATCATTCTCCAAGAACAACATATCATTCTCCAAGAACAACATATCATTGTCCAAAACCAACATATCATTGTCCAAAACCAACATATCATTGTCCAAAACGAACATATCAATCTCCAAGAACAACATATCATTCTCCAAGAACAACATATCATTCTCCAAGAACAACATATCAATCTCCAAAACCAACATATCATTGTCCAAAACCAACATATCATTGTCCAAAACCAACATATCATTGTCCAAAACCAACATATCAATCTCCAAGAACAACATATCAATCTCCAGGAACAACATATCAATCTCCAAGAACAACATGTCATTGTCCAAGAACAACATATCAATCTCCAAGAACAACATATCATTCTCCAAGAACAACATATCATTCTCCAAGAACAACATATCATTGTCCAAAACCAACATATCATTGTCCAAAACCAACATATCATTGTCCAAAACGAACATATCAATCTCCAGGAACAACATATCATTGTCCAAAACCAACATATCAATCTCCAAGAACAACATATCATTCTCCAAGAACAACATGTCATTCTCCAAGAACAACATATCATTCTCCAAGAACAACATATCATTCTCCAAGAACAACATGTCATTCTCCAAGAACAACATATCATTCTCCAAGAACAACATATCATTCTCCAAGAACAACATTCTCACAGCATTCTCCATTGATAGATAAGATAGATAAGACAAGAAGTAAGCAGCGCACATGATGTATCAATACTCCCATCTAATACTCGGGATGTGGGAAAATTATTTCACAACTATTGCAACAGTTTATAGTGGGGTATAAAAAGCCGTTTTGCGTCATATAACGTTATCCCAGACCGACCTCCCCACGGCGTACACGTCGCGGTCGGGACACAGCGCACAGAAGCAGCGAAGGATACTGGGAACTTCTGGTCGTCGAACTTGCAACTGGAGCGACCGAGACGACCAGATGTCTAACTGTCAGATCCATGTATATGCTACTGCGAGATAACAGTGGGGAGTGTGGCCCTACAATGCACCATCTTCGAAAGAGTAACACACTCGCAGGACTTTTCACCCTGGACCAGAGGAAGCCTTACTCCTGATGTCACCAGATGTACCGTATGAGTAATAATCATCTTCGAGAAACCAATCGCCCACATGCCTCGGCGGAGGCGAATATAAATAAACCTACAGGGCCGATATAACGTTATTGCGAGACAAATACTACTACGGCGCTCCTGTTTATACTATATGTGAAAAAAGCGATTAGACCTGTCAATCAAATGTTCTAAAGTGCTGACAATGTAGTGATGCCACTTGCTGGAGAAGGAACCCATCGTCTTGTGAACAATAAACATGCTACGGTTGCCTGCATCCTGTATGATCAATTTCACATAACTCGTTGTCACCGCATGGTCACATGACCAACAAAACTATGTGACATACTAGTAGTCGGTTTCCTCCCGGCTGTTGTGTTGTCCTATGTTACGTGAACATAATAGGTGATAGGCTTACCAATTAACGTTGTTTCATTGTTCAGTCAATAGGAACAGAATAGTTGAGAGGCCTACCAATTAACGTTGTTTCATTGTTCAGTCAATAGGAACCGAATAGTTGAGAGGCCTACCAATTAACGTTGTTTCATTGTTCAGTCAATAGAAACCGAATAGTTGAGAGGCCTACCA
>CM026390.1:97161409-97206709 GCA_014843695.1 Archivesica marissinica | reverse complement strand
TGATACATGTTAGTGCTGTAGATGTAGGTGTGTGTATGAAGCTTGATACATTATAGTACTGTAGATGTAGCATTGTGTATGAAGTTTGATACATGTTAGTGCTGTAGATGTAGCAATGTGCATGAAGTTTGATACATGTTAGTGCTGTAGATGTAGCAGTGTGTATGACGCTTGATACATTATAGTACTGTAGATGTAGGTGTGTGTATGCAGCTTGATACATGTTAGTGCTGTAGATGTACGAGTGTGTATGAAGCTTGATACATGTTAGTGCTGTAGATTTAGGAGTGTATGAAGCTAACAACCAAACAAAACATGATACATGTTAGTGCTGTAGATGTAGGTGTGTTTAGGACGCTTGATACATGTTAGTTCTGTAGATGTAGCAATGTGCATGAAGCTTGATACATGTTAGTGATGTAGATCTAGCAGTGTGTATGAAGCTTGATACATGTTAGTGCTGTAGATGTAGGAGTGTGTAGGAAGATTTATACATGTTGGTGCTGTAGATGTAGGTGTGTGCATGAAGCTTGATACATGTTAGTGCTGTAGATGTAGGAATGTGCATGAAGCTTGATACATGTTAGTGCTGTAGATGTAGCAGTGTGTATGAAGCATGATACATGTTAGTGCTGTAGATGTAGGTGTGTGTAGGACGCTTGATACATATTGGTTCTGTAGATGTAGGAATGTGCATGAAACTTGATACATGTTATTGATGTAGATGTAGCAGTGTGTATGAAGCAACAACAAACAAACAACAACAAACAAACAACAAACAAAAAAACCAACAAAAACACAACACAAAAAAAACAACAACAAACAAACAACAAACAAAAACTTGATACATGTTAGTGCTGTAGATGTAGGAGTGTGTATAAGCTTGATACATGTTAGTGCTGTAGATGTAGGAATGTGCAGTAATCTTGATAAATGTATGCTGTAGATGTAGCAATGTGTATGAAGCTTGATACATGTAGTGCTGTAGATGAGGAGTGTGTAGGAAGCTGATACATTAGTACTGTAGATGAATGAATGGTATGAAGCTTGATACATGTCCTAGAATGAACATGATACATGTTAGTGCTGTAGATGTAGTAATCTGCATGAAGCTTTGTGCATATTAGAGATGTATATGTAGCAGTGTGAATGAAGCTTGATACATATTAGTGCTGTATATGTAGGAGTGTGTATGAAGCTTGATACATGTTAGTGCTGTAGATGTAGCAGTGTGTAAGAAGCTTGATACATGTTAGAGCTGTATATGTAGCAGTGTGTATGAAGCTTTATACATATTAGTGCTGTAGATGTAGGAGTGTGTATGAAGCTTTATACATGTTAGTGCTGTAGATGTAGGAGTGTGTAGCAGCTTGATACATGTTAGAGCTGTAGATGTACGAGTGTAAACCAACAAAAGTATGAAGATTGATACATGTTAGTGCTGTAGATGTAGGAGTGTATGAAGCTTTATACATGTTAGTGCTGTAGATGTAGCAGTGTGTAGGAAGCTAGACACATGCTAGTGCTGTAGATGTAGGAGTGTATATGAAGATTGATACATGTTAGTGCTGTAGATGTAGGAGTGTGTAGAAGCTTGATACATTTTAGTGCTGTAGATGTAGGAGTGTGTAGGACGTTTGATACATGTTAGTGCTGTAGATGTAGGAGTGTGTATGGAGCTTGATACATGTTAGTGCTGTAGATGAGGGAGTGTATGAAGCTTGATACATGTTAGTGCTGTAGATGTAGGAGTGTGTATGAAGCTTGATACATGTTAGTGCTGTAGATGTAGGAGTGTGTATGAAGCTTGATACATGTTAGTGCTGTAGATGTAGGAGTGTGTATGGAGCTTGATACATGTTAGTGCTGTAGATGTAGGAGTGTGTATGAAGCTTGATACATGTTAGTGCTGTAGATGTAGAAGTGTGTAAGAAGCTTGATACATGTTAGTGCTGTAGATGTAGGTGTGTGTATGCAGCTTGATACATGTTAGTGCTGTAGATGTAGGAGTGTGTATGCAGCTTGATACATGTTAGTGCTGTAGATGTAGGAGTGTAGGAATCTTGATACATGTTAGTGCTGTAGATGTAGGAGTGTGTATGACGCTTGATACATGTTAATGCTGTAGATGTAGGAGTGTGTATGAAGCTTGATACATGTTAGTGCTGTAGATGTAGGAGTGTGTATGAAGCTTGATACATGTTAGTGCTGTAGATATAGGTGTGTGTAGGACGCTTGATACATGTTGGTGCTGTAGATGTAGGAATGTGCATGAAGCTTGATACATGTTAGTGCTGTAGATGTAGGAGTGTGCATGAAGCTTGATACATGTTAGTGCTGTAGATGTAGGAGTGTGTATGAAGCTTGATACATGTTAGTGCTGTAGATGTAGGAGTGTGCATGAAGCTTGATACATGTTAGTGCTGTAGATGTAGCAATGTGCATAAGCTTGATACATGTTAGTGCTGTAGATGTAGGAGTGTGTATGAAGCTTGATACATGTTAGTGCTGTAGATGTAGGAGTGCGTATGAAGCTTGATACATGTTAGTGCTGTAGATGTAGGAATGTGCATGAAGCTTAATACATGTTAGTGCTGTAGATGTAGTAGTGTGTATGAAGCTTGATACATGTTAGTGCTGTAGATGTAGGTGTGTGTAGGACGCTTGATACATGTTAGTGATGTAGATGTAGGAGTGTGCATGAAGCTTGATACATGTTAGTGATGTAGATGTAGGAATGTGCATAAGCTTGATACATGTTAGTGCTGTAGATGTAGGAGTGTGTATGAAGCTTGATACATGTTAGTGCTGTAGATGTAGGAGTGCGTATGAAGCTTGATACATGTTAGTGCTGTAGATGTAGGAATGTGTATGAAGCTTGATACATGTTAGTGCTGTAGATGTAGGAGTTTGCATGAAGCTTGATACATGTTAGTGCTGTAGATGTAGGAGTGTGTATGAAGCTTGATACATGTTAGTGCTGTAGATGTAGGAGTGTGTGAAAAGCTTGATACATGTTAGTGCTGTAGATGTAGCAGTGTGTAGGAAGCTTGATACATGTTAGTGCTGTAGATGTAGGAGTGTGTATGAAGTTTGATACATGTTAGTGCTGTAGATGTAGGAGTGTGTATGAAGATTGATACATGTTAGTGCTGTAGATGTAGGAGTGTGTAGGAAGATTGATACATGTTAGTGCTGTAGATGTAGGAGTGTGTATGAAGCTTGATACATGTTAGTGCTGTAGATGTAGGAGTGTGTATGCAGCTTGATACATGTTAGTGCTGTAGATGTAGGAGTGTGTATGCAGCTTGATACATGTTAGTGCTGTAGATGTAGGAGTATGTAGGAAGCTTGATACATGTTAGTGCTGTAGATGTAGCAGTGTGTAGGAAGTTTGATACATGGTAGTGCTGTAGATGTAGGAGTGTGTATGAAACTTGATACATGTTAGTGCTGTATATGTAGGAGTGTGTAGGACGTTTGATACATGTTAGTGTGTAGATGTAGGAGTGTGTATGACGTTGATACATGTTAGTGTGAGAGTAGGAGTGTGTATGACGTTTGATACATGTTAGTGCTGTAGATGTAGGAGTGTGTATGCAGCTTGATACATGTTAGTGCTCTAGATGTAGGAGTTTGTATGAAGTTTGATACATGTTAGTGCTGTAGATGTAGGAGTGTGTATGCAGCCTGATACATGTTAGTGCTGTAGATGTAGGAGTGTGTATGCAGCTTGATACATGTTAGTCATGTAGATGTAGCAATGTGTAGGAAGCTTGATACATGTTAGTGCTGTAGATGTAGCAGTGTGTAGGAAGTTTGATACATGTTAGTGCTGTAGATGTAGAGTGTGTGTAGGAAGCTTGATACATGTTAGTGCTGTAGATGTAGAAGTGTAGGAAGCTTGATACATGTTAGTGCTGTAGATGTAGGAGTGTGTATGAAGCTTGATACATGTTAGTGCTGTAGATGTAGGAGTGTGTAGGAAGCTTGATACATGTTAGTGCTGTAGATGTAGGAGTGTGTATGACGCTTGATACATGTTAGTGCTGTAGATGTAGGAGTGTGTATGAAGCTTGATACATGTTAGTGCTGTAGATGTAGGAGTGTAGGAAGCTTGATACATGTTAGTGCTGTAGATGTAGGAGTGTGTAGAAGCTTGATACATGTTAGTGCTGTAGATGTAGGAGTGTGTATGAAGCTTGATACATGTTAGTGCTGTAGATGTAGCAGTGTGTATGAAGCTTGATACATGTTAGTGCTGTAGATGTAGGAGTGTGTATGAAGCTTGATACATGTTAGTGCTGTAGATGTAGGTGTGTGTAGGACGCTTGATACATGTTAGTGCTGTAGATGTAGAAATGTGCATGAAGCTTGATACATGTTAGTTCTGTAGATGTAGCAGTGTGTAGGAAGTTTGATACATGTTAGTGCTGTAGATGTAGGAGTGTGTATGAAGCTTGATACATGTTAGTGCTGTAGATGTAGGAGTGTGTAGGAAGTTTGATACATGTTAGAGCTGTAGATGTAGCAGTGAGTATGAAGCTTGATACATGTTAGTGCTGTAGATGTATGAGTGTGTATGAAGCTTGATACATGTTAGTGCTGTAGATGTAGGAGTGTGTATGAAGCTTGATACATGTAAGTACTGTTGATGTAGGAGTGTGTAGGAAGATTGATACATGTTAGTGCTGTAGATGTAGTGGTCTGTATGAAGCTTGATACATGTTAGTGCTGTAGATGTAGGAGTGTGTAGGAAGCTTGATACATGTTAGTGCTGTAGATGTAGGAGTGTGTATGAAGCTTGATACATGTTAGTGCTGTAGATGTAGGAGTGTGTATGAAGCTTGATACATGTTAGTGCTGTAGATGTAGGAATGTGCATGAAGCTTAATACATGTTAGTGCTGTAGATGTAGTAGTGTGTATGAGGCTTGATACATGTTAGTGCTGTAGATGTAGGTGTGTGTAGGACGCTTGATACATGTTAGTAATGTAGATGTAGGAGTGTGTATGAAGCTTGATACATGTTATTGCTGTAGATGTAGCAGTGTGTAAGAAGCTTGATACATGTTAGTGCTGTAGATGTAGGTGTGTGTATGCAGCTTGATACATATTAGTGCTGTAGATGTAGGAGTGTGTAGGAGGTTTGATACATGTTAGTGCTGTAGATGCAGCAGTGTGTATGAAGTTTGATACATGTTAGTGCTGTAGATGTAGGAGTGTGTATGAAGTGTTATACATGTTAGTGCTGTAGATGTAGGAGTGTGTATGAAGCTTGATACATGTTAGTGCTGTAGATGTTGGAATGTGTATGATCTTGATATATGTTAGTGCTGTAGAGGTAGGTGTGTGTGTGCAGCTTGATACATGTTAGAGCTGTAGATGTAGGAGTGTGTATGCAGCTTGATACATGTTAGTGCTGTAGATGTAGGAGTGTAGGAAGCTTGATACATGTTAGAGCTGTAGATGTCGGTGTGTGTAGGACGCTTGATACATGTTAGTGCTGTAGATGTAGCAGTGTGTATGAAGCTTGATACATGTTAGTGCTGTAGATGTAGGAGAGTGTATGAAGCTTGATACATGTTAGTGCTGTAGATGTAGGAGTGTGTATGAAGATTGATACATGTTGGTGCTCTAGATGTAGGTGTGTGTATGAAGCTTGATACATGTTAGTGCTGTAGATGTAGGAATGTGCATGAAGCTTGATACATGTTAGTGCTGTAGATGTAGCAGTGTGTATGAAGCTTGATACATGTTAGTGCTGTAGATGTAGGAGTGTGTATGAAGCTTGATAAATGTTAGTGCTGTAGATGTAGGTGTGTGTAGGCCGCTTGATACATGTTAGTGCTGTAGATGTAGAAATGTGCATGAAGCTTGATACATGTTAGTTCTGTAGATGTAGCAGTGTGTAGGAAGTTTGATACGTGTTAGTGCTGTAGATGTAGGAGTGTGTATGAAGCTTGATACATGTTAGTGCTGTAGATGTAGGAGTGTGTAGGAAGTTTGATACATGTTAGAGCTGTAGATGTAGCAGTGAGTATGAAGCTTGATACATGTTAGTGCTGTAGATGTAGGAGTGTGTAGGAAGCTTGATACATGTAAGTACTGTTGATGTAGGAGTGTGTAGGAAGATTGATACATGTTAGTGCTGTAGATGTAGTGGTCTGTATGAAGCTTGATACATGTTAGTGCTGTAGATGTAGGAGTGTGTAGGAAGCTTGGTGCATGTTAGTGCTGTATATGTAGGGGTGTGTAGGAAGCTTGATACATGTTAGTGCTGTAGATGTAGGAGTGTGTATGAAGCTTGATACATGTTAGTGCTGTAGATGTAGGAGTGCGTATGAAGCTTGATACCTGTTAGTGCTGTAGATGTAGGAATGTGCATGAAGCTTAATACATGTTAGTGCTGTAGATGTAGTAGTGTGTATGAGGCTTGATACATGTTAGTGCTGTAGATGTAGGTGTGTGTAGGACGTTTGATACATGTTAGTGATGTAGATGTAGGAGTGTGTATGAAGCTTGATACATGTTATTGCTGTAGATGTAGCAGTGTGTAAGAAGCTTGATACATGTTAGTGCTGTAGATGTAGGTGTGTGTATGCAGCTTGATACATATTAGTGCTGTAGATGTAGGAGTGTGTAGGAGGTTTGTTACATGTTAGTGCTGTAGATGCAGCAGTGTGTATGAAGTTTGATACATGTTAGTGCTGTAGATGTAGGAGTGTGTATGAAGTGTTATACATGTTAGTGCTGTAGATGTAGGAGTGTGTATGAAGCTTGATACATGTTAGTGCTGTAGATGTAGGAATGTGTATGAAGCTTGATATATGTTAGTGCTGTAGAGGTAGGTGTGTGTGTGCAGCTTGATACATGTTAGAGCTGTAGATGTAGGAGTGTGTATGCAGCTTGATACATGTTAGTGCTGTAGATGTAGGAGAGTAGGAAGCTTGATACATGTTAGAGCTGTAGATGTCGGTGTGTGTAGGACGCTTGATACATGTTAGTGCTGTAGATGTAGCAGTGTGTATGAAGCTTGATACATGTTAGTGCTGTAGATGTAGGAATGTGTATGAAGCTTGATACATGTTAGTGCTGTAGATGTAGGAGTGCGTATTAAACTTGATACATGTTAGTGCTGTAGATGTAGGAATGTGCATGAAGCTTAATACATGTTAGTGCTGTATATGTAGTAGTGTGTTTGAGGCTTGATACATGTTAGTGTTGTAGATGTAGGTGTGTGTAGGACGCTTGATACATGTTAGTGATGTAGATGTAGGAGTGTGTATGAAGCTTGATACATGTTAGTGCTGTAGATGTAGGTGTGTGTAGGACGCTTGATACATGTTAGTGCTGTAGATGTAGAAATGTGTATGAAGCTTGATACATGTTAGTGCTGTAGATGTAGGAATGTGTATGAAGCTTGATACATGTTAGTGCTGTAGATGTAGGAGTTTGCATGAAGCTTGATACATGTTAGTGCTGTAGATGTAGGAGTGTGCATGAAGCTTGATACATGTCAGTGCTGTAGATGTAGGAGTGTGCATGAAGCTTGATACATGTTAGTGCTGTAGATGTAGGAGTGTGCATGAAGCTTGATACATGTTAGTGCTGTAGATGTAGGAATGTGCATAAGCTTGATACATGTTAGTGCTGTAGATGTAGGAGTGTGTATGAAGCTTGATACATGTTAGTGCTGTAGATGTAGGAGTGCGTATGAAGCTTGATACATGTTAGTGCTGTAGATGTAGGAATGTGCATGAAGCTTAATACATGTTAGTGCTGTAGATGTAGTAGTGTGTATGAGGCTTGATACATGTTAGTGTTGTAGATGTAGGTGTGTGTAGGACGCTTGATACATGTTAGTGCTGTAGATGTAGAAATGTGCATGAAGATTGATACATGTTAGTTCTGTAGATGTAGGAGTGTGTATGAAGCTTGATACATGTTAGTGCTGTAGATGTAGGAATGTGTATGAAGCTTGATACATGTTAGTGCTGTAGATGTAGGAGTGTGTATGAAGCTTGATACATGTTAGTGCTGTAGATGTAGTAGTGTGTTTGAAGCTTGATACATGTTAGTGCTGTAGATGTAGGAGTGTGAATGAAGCTTGATACATGTTAGAGCTGAAGATGTAGGAGTGTAGGAAGCTTGATACATGTTATTGCTGTAGATGTAGCAGGTGTAGGAAGCTTGATACATGTTAGTGCTGTAGATGTAGCAGTGTGTATGAAGCTTGATACATGTTCGTGCTGTAGATGTAGTAGTGTGTATGAAGCTAGATACATGTTAGTGCTGTAGATGTAGGTGAGTGTAGGATGCTTGATACATGTTAGTGCTGTAGATGTAGGAATGTGCATGAAGCTTGATACATGTTAGTGCTGTAGATGTTGCAATGTGTATGAAGCTTGATACATGTTAGTGCTGTAGATGTAGGTGTGTGTAGGACGCTTGATACATGTTAGTGATGTAGATGTAGGAGTGTGTATGAAGCTTGATACATGGTAGTGCTGTAGATGTAGGTGTGTGTAGGACGCTTGATACATGGTAGTGCTGTAGATGTAGGAATGTGCTTGAAGCTTGATACATGTTAGTGCTGTAGATGTAGGAGTGTGTATGAAGCTTGATACATGTTAGTGCTGTATATGTAGGAGTGTGTATGAAGCTTGATACATGTTAGTGCTGTAGATGTTGCAATGTGTATGAAGCTTGATACATGTTAGTGCTGTAGATGTAGGTGTGTGTAGGACGCTTGATACATGTTAGTGATGTAGATGTAGGAGTGTGTATGAAGCTTGATACATGGTAGTGCTGTAGATGTAGGTGTGTGTAGGACGCTTGATACATGGTAGTGCTGTAGATGTAGGAATGTGCTTGAAGCTTGATACATGTTAGTGCTGTAGATGTAGGAGTGTGTATGAAGCTTGATACATGTTAGTGCTGTATATGTAGGAGTGTGTATGAAGCTTGATACATGTTAGTGCTGTAGATGTAGCAGTGTGTAAGAAGCTTGATACATGTTAGTGCTGTAGATGTAGGTGTGTGTATGCAGCTTGATACATATTAGTGCTGTAGATGTAGGAGTGTGTATGAAGCTTCATATACATGTTAGTGCTGTAAATGTAGGAGTGTGTAGGACGTTTGATACATGTTAGAGCTGTAGATGTAGGAGTGTGTAGGAATCTTGGTGCATGTTAGTGCTGTAGATGTAGGAGTATGTAGGAAGATTGATACATGTTAGTGCTGTAGATGTAGGGCTCTGTATGAAGTTTTATACATGTTAGTGCTGTAGATGTAGGAGTGTGTAGGAAGCTAGGTGCATGTTAGTGCTGTAGATGTAGGAGTGTGTAGGAAGATTGATACATGTTAGTGCTGTAGATGTAGGAGTGTGTAGGACGCTTGAGACATGTTAGTGCTGTAGATGTAGGAGTGTGTAGGACGCTTGATACATGTTAGTGCTGTAGATGTAGCAGTGTGTAGGACGTTTGATACATGTTAGAGCTGTAGATGTAGGAGTGTGTAGGACGTTTGATACATATTAGTGCTGTAGATGTAGGAGTGTGCATGGAGCTTGATACATGTTAGTGCTTTAGATGTAGGAGTGTGTAGGACGTTTGATACATGTTAGTGCTGTATATGTAGGAGTGGGTATGGAGCTTGATACATGTTAGTGCTGTAGATGAAGGAGTGTGTATTAAGCTTGATACATGTTAGTGCTGTAGATGTAGCAGTGTGTAGGAAGTTTGATACATGTTAGTGCTGTAGATGTAGGAGTGTGTAGGAAGTTTGATACATGTTAGTGCTGTAGATATAGAAGTGTGTATGGAGCTTGTTACATGTTAGTGCTGTAGATGCAGGAGTGTGTAGGACGTTTGATACATGTTAGTGCTGTAGATGTAGGAGTGGGTATGGAGCTTGATACATGTTAGTGCTGTAGATGAAGGAGTGTATGAAGCTTGATACATGTTAGTGCTGTAGATGTAGCAGTGTGTAGGAAGATTGATACATGTTAGTGCAGTAGATGTAGGAGTGTGTAGGAAGTTTGAAACATGTTAGTGCTGTAGATGTAGGAGTGTGTATGGAGCTTGATACATGTTAGTGCTGTAGATGTAGGAGTGTGTAGGACGTTTGATACATGTTAGTGCTGTATATGTAGGAGTGTGTATGGAGCTTGATACATGTTAGTGCTGTATATGTAGGAGTGTGTATGAAGCTTGATATATGTTAGTGCTGTAGATGTAGGAGTGTGTATGAAGCTTGATACATGTAAGTACTGTTGATGTAGGAGTGTGTAGGAAGCTTGGTGCATGTTAGTGCTGTAGATGTAGGAGTGTGTAGGAGGATTGATACATGTTAGTGCTGTAGATGTAGTGGTCTGTATGAAGCTTGATACATGTTAGTGCTGTAGATATAGGAGTGTGTAGGAAGCTTGGTGCATGTTAGTGCTGTATATGTAGGGGTGTGTAGGAAGATTGATACATGTTAGTGCTGTAGATGTAGGAGTGTGTATGACGCTTGATACATGTTAGTGCTGTAGATGTAGCAGTGTGTAGGACGTTTGATACATGTTAGAGCTGTAGATGTAGCAGTGTGTATGACGTTTGATACATGTTAGTGCTGTAGATGTAGGAGTGTGTATGGAGCTTAATACATGTTAGTGTTGTAGATGTAGGAGTGTGTAGGACGTTTGATACATGTTAGTGATGTATATGTAGGAGTGGGTATGGAGCTTGATACATGTTAGTGCTGTAGATGAAGGAGTGTATGAAGCTTGATACATGTTAGTGCTGTAGATGTAGCAGTGTGTAGGAAGATTGATACATGTTAGTGCAGTAGATGTATGAGTGTGTAGGAAGTTTGATACATGTTAGTGCTTTAGATGTAGGAGTGTGTATGGAGCTTGATACATGTTAGTGCTGTAGATATAGGAGTGTGTAGGACGTTTGATACTTGTTAGTGCTGTATATGTAGGAGTGTGTATGCAGCTTGATACATGTTAGTGCTGTATACGTATGAGTGTGTAGGAAGTTTGATACATGTTAGTGCTGTAGATGTAGGTGTGTGTATGACGCTTGATACATTATAGTACTGTAGATGTAGGTGTGTGTATGCAGTTTGATACATGTTAGTGCTGTAGATGTAGGTGTGTGTAGGACGCTTGATACATGTTAGTGCTGTAGATGTAGGAGTGTGTATGAAGCTTGATACATGTTAGTGCTGTAGATGTAGCAGTGTGTATGAAGCATGATACATGTTAGTGCTGTAGATGTAGGTGTGTGTATGACGCTTGATACATTATAGTACTGTAGATGTAGGTGTGTGTATGCAGTTTGATACATGTTAGTGCTGTAGATGTTGCAATGTGCATGAAGTTTGATACATGTTAGTGCTGTAGATGTAGGAGTGTGTATGACGCTTGATACATTATAGTACTGTAGATGTAGGTGTGTGTATGCAGTTTGATACATGTTAGTGCTGTAGATGTAGGTGTGTGTAGGACGCTTGATACATGTTAGTGCTGTAGATGTAGGAGTGTGTATGAAGCTTGATACATGTTACTGCTGTAGATGTAGCAGTGTGTATGAAGCATGATACATGTTAGTGCTGTAGATGTAGGTGTGTTTAGGACGCTTGATACGTGTTGGTTCTGTAGATGTAGGAATGTGCATGAAGCTTGATACATGTTAGTGATGTAGATGTAGCAGTGTGTATGAAGCTTGATACATGTTAGTGCTGTAGATGTAGGAGTGTGTAGGAAGATTTATACATGTTGGTGCTGTAGATGTAGGTGTGTGCATGAAGCTTGATATATGTTAGTGCTGTAGATGTAGGAATGTGCATGAAGCTTGATACATGTTAGTGCTGTAGATGTGGCAGTGTGTATGAAGCATGATACATGTTAGTGCTGTAGATGTAGGTGTGTGTAGGACGCTTGATACATATTGGTTCTGTAGATGTAGGAATGTGCATGAAACTTGATACATGTTAGTGATGTAGATGTAGCAGTGTGTATGAAGCTTGATACATGTTAGTGCTGTAGATGTAGCAGTGTGTAGGACGTTTGATACATGTTAGTGCTGTAGATGTAGCAGTGTGTAGGACGTTTGATACATGTTAGAGCTGTAGATGTAGGAGTGTATGGGAAGCTTGGTGCATGTTATTGCTGTAGATGTAGGAGTGTGTATGCAGCTTGATACATGTTGGTGCTGTAGATGTAGGAGTGTATGGAAAGCTTGATACATGTTAGTGCTGTAGAGGTAGCATTGTGTAGGACGTTTGATACATGTTAGAGCTGTAGATGTAGGAGTGTGTGGGACGTTTGATACATGTTAGTGCTGTAGATGTAGGAGTGTGTAGGAAGCTTGATACATGTTAGTGCTGTAGATGTAGGAGTGTGTAGGACGTTTGATACATGTTAGAGCTGTAGATGTAGCAGTGAGTATGAAGCTTGATACATGTAAGTGCTGTTGATGTAGGAGTGTGTAGGAAGCGTGGTGCATGTTAGTGCTGTAGATGTAGGAGTGTGTAGGACGATTGATACATGTTAGTGCTGTAGATGTAGGGGTCTGTATGAAGCTTGATACATGTTAGTGCTGTAGATGTAGGAGTGTGCAGGAAGCTTGGTGCATGTTAGTGCTGTATATGTAGGGGTGTGTAGGAAGATTGATACATATTAGTGCTGTAGATGTAGGAGTGTGTAGGACGCTTGATACATGTTAGTGCTGTAGATGTAGCAGTGTGTAGGACGTTTGATACATGTTAGAGCTGTAGATGTAGCAGTGTGTAGGACGTTTGATACATGTTAGTGCTGTAGATGTAGGAGTGTGTAGGAAGTTTGATACATGTTAGTGCTGTAGATATAGGAGTGTGTATGGAGCTTAATACATGTTAGTGCTGTAGATGTAGGAGTGTGTAGGACGTTTGATACATGTTAGTGCTGTATATGTAGGAGTGGGTATGGAGCTTGATACATGTTAGTGCTGTAGATGAAGGAGTGTATGAAGCTTGATAGATGTTAGTGCTGTAGATGTAGCAGTGTGTAGGAAGATTGATACATGTTAGTGCAGTAGATGTAGGAGTGTGTAGGAAGTTTGAAACATGTTAGTGCTGTAGATATAGGAGTGTGTATGGAGCTTAATACATGTTAGTGCTGTAGATGTAGGAGTGTGTAGGACGTTTGATACATGTTAGTGCTGTATATGTAGGAGTGGGTATGGAGCTTGATACATGTTTGTTCTGTAGATGAGGGAGTGTATGAAGCTTGATATATGTTAGTGCTGTAGATGTATCAGTGTGTAGGAAGATTGATACATGTTAGTGCAGTAGATGTAGGAGTGTGTAGGAAGTTTGAAACATGTTAGTGCTGTAGATGTAGGAGTGTGTATGGAGCTTGATACATGTTAGTGCTGTAGATGTAGGAGTGTGTAGGACGTTTGATACATGTTAGTGCTGTATATGTAGGAGTGTGTAGGAAGTTTGATACAATTTAGTGCTGTAGATGTAGGTGTGTGTATGCAGCTTGATACATGTTAGTGCTCTAGATGTAGGAGTGTGTATGCAGCTTGATACATGTTAGTGCTGTAGATGTTGGAGTGTAGGAATCTTGATACATGTTAGTGCTGTAGATGTAGGTGTGTGTAGGACGCTTGATACATGTTAGTGCTGTAGATGTAGGAGTGTGTATGAAGCTTGATACATGTTAGAGCTGTAGATGTAGCAGTGTGTATGAAGCATGATACATGTTAGTGCTGTAGATTTAGGTTTGTGTAGGACGCTTAATACGTGTTGGTTCGGTAGATGTAGGAATGTGCATGAAGCTTGATACATGTTAGTGATGTAGATGTAGCAGTGTGTATGAAGCTTGATACATGTTAGTGCTGTAGATGTAGGAGTGTGTAGGATGCTTGATACATGTTAGTGCTGTAGATGTAGGAGTGTGTATGAAGCTTGATACATGTTAGTGCTGTAGATGTAGCAGTGTGTATGAAGCTTGATACATGTTAGTGCTGTAGATGTAGGAGTGTGTAGGAAGATTTATACATGTTGGTGCTGTAGATGTAGGTGTGTGCATGAAGCTTGATACATGTTAGTGCTGTAGATGTAGGAATGTGAATGAAGCTTGATACATGTTAGTGCTGTAGATGTAGCAGTGTGTATGAAGCATGATACATGTTAGTGCTGTAGATGTAGGTGTTTGTAGGACGCTTGACACATGTTGGTTCTGTAGATGTAGGAATGTGCATGAAGCTTGATACATGTTAGTGATGTAGATGTAGCAGTGTGTATGAAGCTTGATACATGTTAGTGCTGTAGATGTAGCAGTATGTAGGACGTTTGATACATGTTAGTGCTGTAGATGTAGCAGTGTGTAGGACGTTTGATACATGTTAGAGCTGTAGATGTAGGAGTGTGTGGGAAGCTTGGTGCATGTTATTGCTGTAGATGTAGGAGTGTGTATGCAGCTTAATACATGTTAGTGCTGTAGATGTAGGAGTGTGTATGGAGCTTGATACATGTTGGTGCTGTAGATGTAGGAGTGTGTGGAAAGCTTGATACATGTTAGTGCTGTAGAGGTAGCATTGTGTAGGACGTTTGATACATGTTAGAGCTGTAGATGTAGGAGTGTGTGGGACGTTTGATACATGTTAGTGCTGTAGATGTAGGAGTGTGTAGGAAGATTGATACATGTTAGTGCTGTAGATGTAGGAGTATGTAGGAAGATTGATACATGTTAGTGCTGTAGATGTAGGAGTGTGTATGCAGCTTGATACATGTTAGTGCTGTAGATGTAGGAGTGTTTATGCAGCTTGATACATGTTAGTGCTGTAGATGTAGGAGTGTTTATGCAGCTTGATACGTGTTAGTGCTGTAGATGTTGGAGTATGTAGGAAGCTTGATACATGTTAGTGCTGTAGATGTAGCAGTGTGTAGGAAGTTTGATACATGGTAGTGCTGTAGATGTAGGAGTGTGTATGAAACTTGATACATGTTAGTGCTGTATATGTAGGAGTGTGTAGGACGTTTGATACATGTTAGTGTGGAGATGTAGGAGTGTGTATGACGTTTGATACATGTTAGTGTGGAGATGTAGGAGTGTGTATGACGTTTGATACATGTTAGTGCTGTAGATGTAGGAGTGTGTATGCAGCTTGATACATGTTAGTGCTCTAGATGTAGGAGTTTGTATGAAGTTTGATACATGTTAGTGCTGTAGATGTAGGAGTGTGTATGCAGCCTGATACATGTTAGTGCTGTAGATGTAGGAGTGTGTATGCAGCTTGATACATGTTAGTCATGTAGATGTAGCAATGTGTAGGAAGCTTGATACATGTTAGTGCTGTAGATGTAGCAGTGTGTAGGAAGTTTGATACCTGTTAGTGCTGTATATGTAGCAGTGTGTGTAGGAAGTTTGATACATGTTAGTGCTGTATATGTAGAAGTGTAGGAAGCTTGATACATGTTAGTGCTGTAGATGTAGGAGTGTGTATGAAGCTTGATACATGTTAATGCTGTAGATGTAGGAGTGTGTAGGACGTTTGATACATGTTAGTGCTGTAGATGTAGGAGTGTGTATGACGCTTGATACATGATAGTGCTGTAGATGTAGGAGTGTGTATGCAGCTTGATACATGTTAGTGCTGTATATGTAGGAGTGTAGTAAGCTTGATACATGTTAGTGCTGTAGATGTAGGTGTGTGTAGGATGCTTAATACATGTTAGTGCTGTAGATGTAGCAGTGTGTATGAAGCTGGATACATGTTAGTGCTGTAGATGTAGGAGTGTGTATGACGCTTAATACATGTTAGTGCTGTAGATGTAGGAGTGTGTAGGAAGATTGATACATGTTGGTGCTGTAGATGTAGGTGTGTGCATGAAGCTTGATACATGTTAGTGCTGTAGATGTAGGAATGTGCATGAAGCTTGATACATGTTAGTGCTGTAGATGTAGCAGTGTGTATGAAGCTTGATACATGTTAGTGCTGTAGATGTAGGAGTGTGTATGAAGCTTGATACATGTTAGTGCTGTAGATGTAGGAGTGTGTAGGAAGCTTGGTGCATGTTAGTGCTGTAGATGTAGGAGTGCGTAGGAAGATTGATACATGTTAGTGCTGTAGATTTAGGGGTCTGTATGAAGCTTGATACATGTTAGTGCTGTAGATGTAGGAGTGTGTAGGAAGCTTGGTGCATGTTAGTGCTGTAGATTTAGGTGTGTGTAGGACGCTTGATACATGTTGGTTCTGTAGATGTAGGAATGTGCATGAAGCTTGATACATGTTAGTGCTGTAGATGTAGCAGTGTGTATGAAGCTTGATACATGTTAGTGCTGTAGATGTAGGTGTGTGTAGGACGCTTGATACATGTTAGTGCTGTAGATGTAGCAGTGTGTAGGACGTTTGATACATGTTAGTACTGTAGATGTGGCAGTGTGTAGGACGTTTGATACATGTTAGAGCTGTAGATGTAGGACTGTGTGGGAAGCTTGGTGCATGTTAGTGCTGTAGATGTAGGAGTGTGTATGCATCTTGATACATGTTAGTGCTGTAGATGTAGGAGTGTGTATGCAGCTTGATACATGTTGGTGCTGTAGATGTAGGAGTGTGTGGGAAGCTTGATACATGTTAGTGCTATAGCGGTAGCAGTGTGTAGGACGTTTGATACATGTTAGAGCTGTAGATGTAGGAGTGTGTGGGACGTTTGATACATGTTAGTGCTGTATATGTAGGAGTGTGTATGAAGATTGATACATGTTAGTGCTGTAGATGTAGGAATGTGTAGGAAGATTGATACATGTTAGTGCTGTAGATGTAGGAGTGTGTATGCAGCTTGATATATGTTAGTGCTGTAGATGTAGGAGTGTCTATGCAGCTTGATACATGTTAGTGCTGTATATGTTGGAGTATGTATGCAGCTTGATACATGTTAGTGCTGTAGATGTAGGAGTGTGTAGGACGTTTGATACATGTTAGTGCTGTAGATGTAGGAGTGTGTATGAAGCTTGATACATATTAGTGCTGTAGATGTAGGTGAGTGTAGGACGCTTGATACATGTTAGTGCTGTAGATGTAGGAATGTGCATGAAGCTTGATACATGTTAGTGCTGTAGATGTTGCAATGTGCATGAAGCTTGATACATGTTAGTGCTGTAGATGTAGGTGTGTGTAGGACGCTTGATACATGTTAGTGATGTAGATGTAGGAGTGTGTATGAAGCTTGATACATGTTAGTGCTGTAGATGTAGGTGTGTGTAGGACGCTTGATACATGGTAGTGCTGTAGATGTAGGAATGTGCATGAAGCTTGATACATGTTAGTGCTGTATATGTAGGAGTGTGTATGAAGCTTGATACATGTTAGTGCTGTAGATGTAGCAGTGTGTAAGAAGCTTGATACATGTTAGTGCTGTAGATGTAGCAGTGTGTAGGAAGTTTGATACATGTTATTGCTGTAGATGTAGGAGTGTGTATGAAGCTTGATACATGTTAGTGCTGTAGATGTAGGAGTGTGTAGGACGTTTGATACATGTCAGAGCTGTAGATGTAGCAGTGAGTATGAAGCTTGATACATGTTAGTGCTGTAGATGTATGAGTGTGTATGAAGCTTGATACATGTTAGTGCTGTAGATGTAGGAGTGTGTATGAAGCTTGATACATGTAAGTGCTGTAGATGTAGGAGTGTGTAGGAAGCTTGGTGCATGTTAGTGCTGTAAATGTAGGAGTGTGTTGGAAGATTGATACATGTTAGTGCTGTAGATGTAGGGGTCTGTATGAAGCTTGATACATATTAGTGCTGTAGATGTAGCAGTGTGTAGGAAGTTTGATACCTGTTAGTGCTGTATATGTAGCAGTGTGTGTAGGAAGTTTGATACATGTTAGTGCTGTATATGTAGAAGTGTAGGAAGCTTGATACATGTTAGTGCTGTAGATGTAGGAGTGTGTATGAAGCTTGATACATGTTAATGCTGTAGATGTAGGAGTGTGTAGGACGTTTGATACATGTTAGTGCTGTAGATGTAGGAGTGTGTATGACGCTTGATACATGATAGTGCTGTAGATGTAGGAGTGTGTATGCAGCTTGATACATGTTAGTGCTGTATATGTAGGAGTGTAGAAAGCTTGATACATGTTAGTGCTGTAGATGTAGGTGTGTGTAGGACGCTTAATACATGTTAGTGCTGTAGATGTAGCAGTGTGTATGAAGCTGGATACATGTTAGTGCTGTAGATGTAGGAGTGTGTATGACGCTTAATACATGTTAGTGCTGTAGATGTAGGAGTGTGTAGGAAGATTGATACATGTTGGTGCTGTAGATGTAGGTGTGTGCATGAAGCTTGATACATGTTAGTGCTGTAGATGTAGGAATGTGCATGAAGCTTGATACATGTTAGTGCTGTAGATGTAGCAGTGTGTATGACGCTTGATACATGTTAGTGCTGTAGATGTAGGAGTGTGTATGAAGCTTGATACATGTTAGTGCTGTAGATGTAGGAGTGTGTAGGAAGCTTGGTGCATGTTAGTGCTGTAGATGTAGGAGTGTGTAGGAAGATTGATACATGTTAGTGCTGTAGATTTAGGGGTCTGTATGAAGCTTGATACATGTTAGTGCTGTAGATGTAGGAGTGTGTAGGAAGCTTGGTGCATGTTAGTGCTGTAGATTTAGGTGTGTGTAGGACGCTTGATACATGTTGGTTCTGTAGATGTAGGAATGTGCATGAAGCTTGATACATGTTAGTGCTGTAGATGTAGCAGTGTGTATGAAGCTTGATACATGTTAGTGCTGTAGATGTAGGTGTGTGTAGGACGCTTGATACATGTTAGTGCTGTAGATGTAGAGTGTGTAGGACGTTTGATACATGTTAGTGCTGTAGATGTGGAGTGTGTAGGACGTTTGATACATGTTAGTGCTGTAGATGTAGGACTGTGTGGGAAGCTTGGTCATGTTAGTGCTGTAGATGTAGGAGTGTGTATGCATCTTGATACATGTTAGTGCTGTAGATGTAGGAGTGTGTATGCAGCTTGATACATGTTGGTGCTGTAGATGTAGGAGTGTGTGGGAAGCTTGATACATGTTAGTGCTAAGCGGTAGCAGTGTGTAGGACGTTTGATACATGTTAGAGCTGTAGATGTAGGAGTGTGTGGGACGTTTGATACATGTTAGTGCTGTATATGTAGGAGTGTGTATGAAGATTGATACATGTTAGTGCTGTAGATGTAGGAGTGTGTAGGAAGATTGATACATGTTAGTGCTGTAGATGTAGGAGTGTGTATGCAGCTTGATATATGTTAGTGCTGTAGATGTAGGAGTGTGTATGCAGCTTGATATATGTTAGTGCTGTAGATGTAGGAGTGTGTATGCAGCTTGATATATGTTAGTGCTGTAGATGTAGGAGTGTCTATGCAGCTTGATACATGTTAGTGCTGTATATGTTGGAGTATGTATGCAGCTTGATACATGTTAGTGCTGTAGATGTAGGAGTGTGTAGGACGTTTGATACATGTTAGTGCTGTAGATGTAGGAGTGTGTATGAAGCTTGATACATATTAGTGCTGTAGATGTAGGTGAGTGTAGGACGATTGATACATGTTAGTGCTGTAGATGTAGGAATGTGCATGAAGCTTGATACATGTTAGTGCTGTATATGTAGGAGTGTGTATGAAGCTTGATACATGTTAGTGCTGTAGATGTAGCAGTGTGTAAGAAGCTTGATACATGTTAGTGCTGTAGATGTAGCAGTGTGTAGGAAGTTTGATACATGTTATTGCTGTAGATGTAGGAGTGTGTATGAAGCTTGATACATGTTAGTGCTGTAGATGTAGGAGTATGTAGGAGGTTTGATACATGTCAGAGCTGTAGATGTAGCAGTGAGTATGAAGCTTGATACATGTTAGTGCTGTAGATGTATGAGTGTGTATGAAGCTTGATACATGTAAGTGCTGTAGATGTAGGAGTGTGTAGGAAGCTTGGTGCATGTTAGTGCTGTAAATGTAGGAGTGTGTTGGAAGATTGATACATGTTAGTGCTGTAGATGTAGGGGTCTGTATGAAGCTTGATACATATTAGTGCTGTAGATGTAGGAGTGTGTAGGAAGCTTGGTGCATGTCAGTGCTGTATATGTAGGGGTGTGTAGGAAGATTGATACATGTTAGTGCTGTTGATGTAGGAGTGTGTAGGACGCTTGTTACATGTTAGTGCTGTACATGTAGCAGTGTGTAGGACGTTTGATACATGTTAGAGCTGTAGATGTAGCAGTGTGTAGGACGTTTGATACATGTTAGTGCTGTAGATGTAGGAGTGTGTAGGAAGTTTGATACATGTTAGTGCTGTAGATGTAGGAGTGTGTATGGAGCTTAATACATGTTAGTGCTGTAGATGTAGGAGTGTGTAGGACGTTTGATACATGTTAGTGCTGTATATGTAGGAGTGGGTATGGAGCTTGATACATGTTAGTGCTGTAGATGAAGGAGTGTGTATGAAGCTTGATACATGTTAGTGCTGTAGATGTAGCAGTGTGTAGGAAGATTGATACATGTTAGTGCTGTAGATGTAGGAGTGTGTATGGAACTTGATACATGTTAGTGCTGTAGATGTAGGAGTGTGTAGGACGTTTGATACATGTTAGTGCTGTATATGTAGGAGTGTGTATGGAGCTTGATACATGTTAGTGCTGTATATGTAGGAGTGTGTAGGAAGTTTGATACATGTTAGTGCTGTAGATGTAGGAGTGTGTATGAAGCTTGATACATGATAGTACTGTAGATGTAGGTGTGTGTATGCAGCTTGATACATGTTAGTGCTGTAGATGTAGGAGTGTGTATGCAGCTTGATACATGTTAGTGCTGTAGATGTAGGAGTGTAGGAAGCTTGATACATGTTAGTGCTGTAGATGTAGGTGTGTGTAGGACGCTTGATACATGTTAGTGCTGTAGATGTAGGAGTGTGTATGAAGCTTGATACATGTTAGTGCTGTAGATGTAGGAGTGTGTATGAAGATTTATACATGTTGGTGCCGTAGATGTAGGTGTGTGCATGAAGCTTGATACATGTTAGTGCTGGATGTAGGATTGAGAAGTTGATACAGTTGTGCTGTAGATTAGTTGTATGAAGCTGATACATGTTAGTGCGTAGATGAGTGTGTAGGAAGCTGGTGCATGTTAGTCTGTAGATTAGGTGTGTGTAGGCGTTGATACATGTTGTTCTGTAGATGTAGCAGTGTGTATGAAGCTTGATACATGTTAGTGCTGTAGATGTAGGGTGTGTAGGACGCTTGATACATGTTAGTGCTGTAGATGTAGATTAGAGTTGATACATGTTAGCTGTAGAGTGCAGTGTGTAGGACGTTTGATACATGTTAGGCTGTAGATGTAGGATGTGTGAAGCTTGTCATGTTAGTGCTGTAGATGTAGGAGTGTGTATGCAGCTTGATACATGTTAGTGCTGTAGATGTAGGAGTGTGTATGCAGCTTGATACATGTTAGTGCTGTAGATGTAGGAGTGTGTAGGAAGCTTGATACATGTTAGTGCTGTAGATGTAGCAGTGTGTAGGAAGCTTGATACATGTTAGAGCTGTAGATGTAGGAGTGTGTAGGACGTTTGATACATGTTAGTGCTGTAGATGTAGTGTGTATGAAGCTTGATACATGTTAGTGCTGTAGATGTAGGAGTGTAGGAAGCTTGATACATGTTAGTGCTGTAGATGTAGGAGTGTGTATGAAGCTTGATACATGTTAGTGCTGTAGATGTAGGAGTGTGTATGCAGCTTGATACATGTTAGTGCTGTATATGTAGGAGTATGTATGAAGATTGATACATGTTAGTGCTGTAGATGTAGGAGTCTGTATGAAGCTTGATACATGTTAGTGCTGTAGATGTAGGAGTGTGTAGGAAGCTTGATACATGTTAGTGCTGTAGATGTAGGAGTGTGTATGAAGCTTGATACATGTTAGTGCTGTAGATGTAGGAGTGTGTAGGAAGATTTATACATGTTGGTGCCGTAGATGTAGGTGTGTGCATGAAGCTTGATACATGTTAGTGCTGTAGATGTAGGAATGTGTAGGAAGATTGATACATGTTAGTGCTGTAGATTTAGGGGTCTGTATGAAGCTTGATACATGTTAGTGCTGTAGATGTAGGAGTGTGTAGGAAGCTTGGTGCATGTTAGTGCTGTAGATTTAGGTGTGTGTAGGACGCTTGATACATGTTGGTTCTGTAGATGTAGGAATGTGCATGAAGCTTGATACATGTTAGTGCTGTAGATGTAGCAGTGTGTATGAAGCTTGATACATGTTAGTGCTGTAGATGTAGGTGTGTGTAGGACGCTTGATACATGTTAGTGCTGTAGATGTAGCAGTGTGTAGGACGTTTGATACATGTTAGTACTGTAGATGTGGCAGTGTGTAGGACGTTTGATACATGTTAGAGCTGTAGATGTAGGACTGTGTGGGAAGCTTGGTGCATGTTAGTGCTGTAGATGTAGGAGTGTGTATGCATCTTGATACATGTTAGTGCTGTAGATGTAGGAGTGTGTATGCAGCTTGATACATGTTGGTGCTGTAGATGTAGGAGTGTGTGGGAAGCTTGATACATGTTAGTGCTATAGCGGTAGCAGTGTGTAGGACGTTTGATACATGTTAGAGCTGTAGATGTAGGAGTGTGTGGGACGTTTGATACATGTTAGTGCTGTATATGTAGGAGTGTGTATGAAGATTGATACATGTTAGTGCTGTAGATGTAGGAGTGTGTAGGAAGATTGATACATGTTAGTGCTGTAGATGTAGGAGTGTGTATGCAGCTTGATATATGTTAGTGCTGTAGATGTAGGAGTGTCTATGCAGCTTGATACATGTTAGTGCTGTATATGTTGGAGTATGTATGCAGCTTGATACATGTTAGTGCTGTAGATGTAGGAGTGTGTAGGACGTTTGATACATGTTAGTGCTGTAGATGTAGGAGTGTGTATGAAGCTTGATACATATTAGTGCTGTAGATGTAGGTGAGTGTAGGACGCTTGATACATATTAGTGCTGTAGATGTAGGAATGTGCATGAAGCTTGATACATGTTAGTGCTGTAGATGTTGCAATGTGCATGAAGCTTGATACATGTTAGTGCTGTAGATGTAGGTGTGTGTAGGACGCTTGATACATGTTAGTGATGTAGATGTAGGAGTGTGTATGAAGCTTGATACATGTTAGTGCTGTAGATGTAGGTGTGTGTAGGACGCTTGATACATGGGAGTGCTGTAGATGTAGGAATGTGCAAGAAGCTTGATACATGTTAGTGCTGTATATGTAGGAGTGTGTATGAAGCTTGATACATGTTAGTGCTGTAGATGTAGCAGTGTGTAAGAAGCTTGATACATGTTAGTGCTGTAGATGTAGCAGTGTGTAGGAAGTTTGATACATGTTATTGCTGTAGATGTAGGAGTGTGTATGAAGCTTGATACATGTTAGTGCTGTAGATGTAGGAGTGTGTAGGACGTTTGATACATGTCAGAGCTGTAGATGTAGCAGTGAGTATGAAGCTTGATACATGTTAGTGCTGTAGATGTATGAGTGTGTATGAAGCTTGATACATGTTAGTGCTGTAGATGTAGGAGTGTGTATGAAGCTTGATACATGTAAGTGCTGTAGATGTAGGAGTGTGTAGGAAGCTTGGTGCATGTTAGTGCTGTAAATGTAGGAGTGTGTTGGAAGATTGATACATGTTAGTGCTGTAGATGTAGGGGTCTGTATGAAGCTTGATACATATTAGTGCTGTAGATGTAGGAGTGTGTAGGAAGCTTGGTGCATGTCAGTGCTGTATATGTAGGGGTGTGTAGGAAGATTGATACATGTTAGTGCTGTTGATGTAGGAGTGTGTAGGACGCTTGTTACATGTTAGTGCTGTACATGTAGCAGTGTGTAGGACGTTTGATACATGTTAGAGCTGTAGATGTAGCAGTGTGTAGGACGTTTGATACATGTTAGTGCTGTAGATGTAGGAGTGTGTAGGAAGTTTGATACATGTTAGTGCTGTAGATGTAGGAGTGTGTATGGAGCTTAATACATGTTAGTGCTGTAGATGTAGGAGTGTGTAGGACGTTTGATACATGTTAGTGCTGTAGATGTAGGAGTGTGTATGAAGCTTGATACATATTAGTGCTGTAGATGTAGGTGAGTGTAGGACGCTTGATACATATTAGTGCTGTAGATGTAGGAATGTGCATGAAGCTTGATACATGTTAGTGCTGTAGATGTTGCAATGTGCATGAAGCTTGATACATGTTAGTGCTGTAGATGTAGGTGTGTGTAGGACGCTTGATACATGTTAGTGATGTAGATGTAGGAGTGTGTATGAAGCTTGATACATGTTAGTGCTGTAGATGTAGGTGTGTGTAGGACGCTTGATACATGGTAGTGCTGTAGATGTAGGAATGTGCAAGAAGCTTGATACATGTTAGTGCTGTATATGTAGGAGTGTGTATGAAGCTTGATACATGTTAGTGCTGTAGATGTAGCAGTGTGTAAGAAGCTTGATACATGTTAGTGCTGTAGATGTAGCAGTGTGTAGGAAGTTTGATACATGTTATTGCTGTAGATGTAGGAGTGTGTATGAAGCTTGATACATGTTAGTGCTGTAGATGTAGGAGTGTGTAGGACGTTTGATACATGTCAGAGCTGTAGATGTAGCAGTGAGTATGAAGCTTGATACATGTTAGTGCTGTAGATGTATGAGTGTGTATGAAGCTTGATACATGTTAGTGCTGTAGATGTAGGAGTGTGTATGAAGCTTGATACATGTAAGTGCTGTAGATGTAGGAGTGTGTAGGAAGCTTGGTGCATGTTAGTGCTGTAAATGTAGGAGTGTGTTGGAAGATTGATACATGTTAGTGCTGTAGATGTAGGGGTCTGTATGAAGCTTGATACATATTAGTGCTGTAGATGTAGGAGTGTGTAGGAAGCTTGGTGCATGTCAGTGCTGTATATGTAGGGGTGTGTAGGAAGATTGATACATGTTAGTGCTGTTGATGTAGGAGTGTGTAGGACGCTTGTTACATGTTAGTGCTGTACATGTAGCAGTGTGTAGGACGTTTGATACATGTTAGAGCTGTAGATGTAGCAGTGTGTAGGACGTTTGATACATGTTAGTGCTGTAGATGTAGGAGTGTGTAGGAAGTTTGATACATGTTAGTGCTGTAGATGTAGGAGTGTGTATGGAGCTTAATACATGTTAGTGCTGTAGATGTAGGAGTGTGTAGGACGTTTGATACATGTTAGTGCTGTATATGTAGGAGTGGGTATGGAGCTTGATACATGTTAGTGCTGTAGATGAAGGAGTGTGTATGAAGCTTGATACATGTTAGTGCTGTAGATGTAGCAGTGTGTAGGAAGATTGATACATGTTAGTGCTGTAGATGTAGGAGTGTGTATGGAACTTGATACATGTTAGTGCTGTAGATGTAGGAGTGTGTAGGACGTTTGATACATGTTAGTGCTGTATATGTAGGAGTGTGTATGGAGCTTGATACATGTTAGTGCTGTATATGTAGGAGTGTGTAGGAAGTTTGATACATGTTAGTGCTGTAGATGTAGGAGTGTGTATGAAGCTTGATACATGATAGTACTGTAGATGTAGGTGTGTGTATGCAGCTTGATACATGTTAGTGCTGTAGATGTAGGAGTGTGTATGCAGCTTGATACATGTTAGTGCTGTAGATGTAGGAGTGTAGGAAGCTTGATACATGTTAGTGCTGTAGATGTAGGTGTGTGTAGGACGCTTGATACATGTTAGTGCTGTAGATGTAGGAGTGTGTATGAAGCTTGATACATGTTAGTGCTGTAGATGTAGGAGTGTGTAGGAAGATTTATACATGTTGGTGCCGTAGATGTAGGTGTGTGCATGAAGCTTGATACATGTTAGTGCTGTAGATGTAGGAATGTGTATGAAGCTTGATACATGTTAGTGCTGTAGATGTAGCAGTGTGTATGAAGCTTGATACATGTTAGTTCTGTAGATGTAGGTGTGTGTAGGACGCTTGATACATGTTGGTTCTGTAGATGTAGGAATGTGCATGAAGCTTGATACATGTTAGTGATGTAGATGTAGCAGTGTCTATGAAGCTTGATACATGTTAGTGCTGTAGATGTAGGAGTGTGTAGGACGTTTAATACATGTAAGTGCTGTAGATGTAGGAGTGTGTAGGACGTTTAATACATGTTATTGCTGTAGATGTAGCAGTGTGTAGGACGTTTGATACATGTTAGAGCTGTAGATGTAGGAGTGTGTGGGAAGCTTGGTGCATGTTATTGCTGTAGATGTAGGAGTGTGTATGCAGCTTGATACATGTTAGTGCTGTAGATGTAGGAGTGTGTATGGAGCTTGATACATGTTGGTGCTGTAGATGTAGGAGTGTGTGTAAAGCTTGATACATGTTATTGCTGTAGAGGTAGCATTGTGTATGACGTTTGATACATGTTAGAGCTGTAGATGTAGGATTGTGTGGGACGTTTGATACATGGTAGTGCTGTAGATGTAGGAGTGTGTAGGAAGATTGATACATGTTATTGCTGTAGATGTAGGAGTGTGTAGGAAGATTGATACATGTTAGTGCTGTAGATGTAGGAGTGTGTTTGCAGCTTGATACATGTTAGTGCTGTAGATGTAGGAGTGTTTATGCAGCTTGATACATGTTAGTGCTGTAGATGTAGGAGTGTTTATGCAGCTTGATACATGTTAGTGCTGTAGATATTGGAGTATGTATGAAGCTTGATACATGTTAGTGCTGTAGATGTAGGAGTGTGTAGGACGTTTAATACATGTTAATGCTGTAGATGTAGCAGTGTGTAGGAAGTTTGATACATGGTAGTGCTGTAGATGTAGGAGTTTGTATGAAGCTTGATACATGTTAGTGTTGTAGATGTAGGAGTTTTATGACGTTTGATACATGTTAGTGCTGTAGATGTAGGAGTGTGTATGACGTTTGATACATGTTAGTGCTGTAGATGTAGGAGTGTGTATGCAGCTTGATACATGTTAGTGCTGTAGATGTAGGAGTTTGTATGCAGCTTGATACATGTTAGTGCTGTATATGTAGGAGTGTGTATGCAGCTTGATACATGTTAGTGCTGTAGATGTAGGAGTGTGTATGCAGCTTGATACATGTTAGTCATGTTGATGTAGCAATGTGTAGGAATCTTGATACATGTTAGTGCTGTAGATGTAGCATTGTGTAGGAAGTTTGATACATGTTAGTGCTGTAGATGTAGCAGTGTGTGTAGGGAGTTTGATACATGTTAGTGCTGTAGATGTAGGAGAGTGTATGAAGCTTGATACATGTTAGTGCTGTAGATGTAGGAGTGTGTAGGACGTTTGATACATGTTAGTGCTGTAGATGTAGGAGTGTGTATGACGCTTGATACATGATAGTGCTGTAGATGTAGGTGTGTGTATGCAGCTTGATACATGTTAGTGCTGTAGATGTACGAGTGTGTATGCAGCTTGATACATGTTAGTGCTGTAGATTTAGGAGTGTAGGAAGCTTGATACATGTTAGTGCTGTAGATGTAGGTGTGTGTAGGACGCTTGATACATGTTAGTGCTGTTGATGTAGCTGTGTGTATGACGCTTGATTCATGTTAGTGCTGTAGATGTAGGAGTGTGTAGGAAGATTGATACATGTTGGTGCTGTAGATGTAGGTGTGTGCATGAAGCTTGATACATGTTAGTGCTGTAGATGTAGGAATGTGCATGAAGCTTGATACATGTTAGTGCTATAGATGTAGCAGTGTGTATGAAGCTTGATACATGTTAGTGCTGTAGATGTAGGAGTGTGTATGAAGCTTGATACATGTTAGTGCTGTATATGTAGGAGTGTGTAGGAAGCTTGTTGCATGTTAGTGCTGTAGATGTAGGAGTGTGTAGGAAGATTGATACATGTTAGTGCTGTAGAGGTAGGGGTCTGTATGAAGCTGGATACATGTTAGTGCTGTAGATGTAGGAGTGTGTAGGAAGCTTGGTGCATGTTAGTGCTGTAGATGTAGGTGTGTGTATGAAGCTTGATACATGTTAGTGCTGTAGATGTAGGTGTGTGTAGGACGCTTGATACAAGTTAGTGCTGTAGATGTAGCAGTGTGTAGGACGTTTGATACATGTTAGAGCTGTAGATGTAGGAGTGTGTGGGAAGCTTGGTGCATGTTAGTGCTGTAGATGTAGGAGTGTGTATGCAGCTTGATACATGTTAGTGCTGTAGATGTAGGAGTGTGCATGCAGCTTGATACATGTTGGTGCTGTAGATGTAGGAGTGTGTGGGAAGCTTGATACATGTTAGTGCTGTAGCGGTAGCAGTGTGTAGGACGTTTGATACATGTTAGAGCTGTAGATGTAGAGGTGTGTGGGACGTTTGATACATGTTAGTGCTGTATATGTAGGAGTGTGTATGAAGATTGATACATGTTAGTGCTGTAGATGTAGGAGTGTGTATGCAGCTTGATACATGTTAGTGCTGTAGATGTAGGAGTGTGTATGAAGCTTGATACATGTTAGTGCTGTAGATGTAGGAGTGTGTATGAAGCTTGATACATGTTAGTGCTGTAGATGTAGGAGTGTGTATGAAGCTTGATACATGTTAGTGCTGTAGATGTAGGAGTGTGTATAAGCTTGATACATGTTAGTGCTGTAGATGTAGGAGTGTGTATGAAGCTTGATACATGTTAGTGCTGTAGATGTAGGAGTGTGTATGAAGCTTGATACATGTTAGTGCTGTAGATGTAGGAGTGTGTATGAAGCTTGATACATGTTAGTGCTGTAGATGTAGGAGTGTATGCAGCTTGATACATGTTAGTGCTGTAGATGTAGAAGTGCATGAAGCTTGATACATGTTAGTGCTGTAGATGTAGCAGTGTGTATGAAGCTTGATACATGTTAGTGCTGTAGATGTAGGAGTGTGTATGAAGCTTGATACATGTTAGTGCTGTAGATGTAGGAGTGTGTAGGAAGCTTGATACATGTTAGTGCTGTAGATGTAGGAATGTGCATGAAGCTTGATACATGTTAGTGCTGTAGATGTAGCAATGTGCATGAAGATTGATACATGTTAGTGCTGTAGATGTAGGTGTGTGTATGAAGCTTGATACATGTTAGTGCTGTAGATGTAGGAGTGTGTATGAAGCTTGATACATGTTAGTGCTGTAGATGTAGGTGTGTGTAGGACGCTTGATACATGTTAGTTCTGTAGATGTAGGAATGTGCATGAAGCTTGATACATGTTATTGCTGTAGATGTAGCAGTGTGTATGAAGCTTGATACATGTTAGTGCTGTAGATGTAGCAGTGTGTAGGAAGCTTGATACATGTTAGTGCTGTAGATGTAGCAGTGTGTAGGAAGTTTGATACATGTTAGTGCTGTAGATGTAGGAGTGTGTATGAAGCTTGATACATGTTAGTGCTGTAGATGTAGGAGTGTGTAGGACGTTTGATACATGTCAGAGCTGTAGATGTAGCAGTGAGTATGAAGCTTGATACATGTTAGTGCTGTAGATGTATGAGTGTGTATGAAGCTTGATACATGTTAGTGCTGTAGATGTAGGAGTGTGTATGAAGCTTGATACATGTAAGTGCTGTAGATGTAGGAGTGTGTAGGAAGCTTGGTGCATGTTAGTGCTGTAAATGTAGGAGTGTGTTGGAAGATTGATACATGTTAGTGCTGTAGATGTAGGGGTCTGTATGAAGCTTGATACATATTAGTGCTGTAGATGTAGGAGTGTGTAGGAAGCTTGGTGCATGTCAGTGCTGTATATGTAGGGGTGTGTAGGAAGATTGATACATGTTAGTGCTGTTGATGTAGGAGTGTGTAGGACGCTTGTTACATGTTAGTGCTGTACATGTAGCAGTGTGTAGGACGTTTGATACATGTTAGAGCTGTAGATATAGCAGTGTGTAGGACGTTTGATACATGTTAGTGCTGTAGATGTAGGAGTGTGTAGGAAGTTTGATACATCTTAGTGCTGTAGATGTAGGAGTGTGTATGGAGCTTAATACATGTTAGTGCTGTAGATGTAGGAGTGTGTAGGACGTTTGATACATGTTAGTGCTGTATATGTAGGAGTGGGTATGGAGCTTGATACATGTTAGTGCTGTAGATGAAGGAGTGTGTATGAAGCTTGATACATGTTAGTGCTGTAGATGTAGCAGTGTGTAGGAAGATTGATACATGTTAGTGCTGTAGATGTAGGAGTGTGTATGGAACTTGATACATGTTAGTGCTGTAGATGTAGGAGTGTGTAGGACGTTTGATACATGTTAGTGCTGTAGATGTAGGAGTGTGTATGAAGCTTGATACATGATAGTACTGTAGATGTAGGTGTGTGTATGCAGCTTGATACATGTTAGTGCTGTAGATGTACGAGTGTGTATGCAGCTTGATACATGTTAGTGCTGTAGATGTAGGAGTGTAGGAAGCTAGATACATGTTAGTGCTGTAGATGTAGGTGTGTGTAGGACGCTTGATACATGTTGGTTCTGTAGATGTAGGAATGTGCATGAAGCTTGATACATGTTAGTGATGTAGATGTAGGAATGTGTATGAAGCTTGATACATGTTAGTGCTGTAGATGTAGCAGTGTGTATGAAGCTTGATACATGTTAGTGCTGTAGATGTAGGTGTGTGTAGGACGCTTGATACATGTTGGTTCTGTAGATGTAGGAATGTGCATGAAGCTTGATACATGTTAGTGATGTAGATGTAGCAGTGTCTATGAAGCTTGATACATGTTAGTGCTGTAGATGTAGGAGTGTGTTGGACGTTTAATACATGTTAGTGCTGTTGATGTAGCAGTGTGTATGACGCTTGATACATGATAGTGCTGTAGATGTAGGTGTGTGTATGCAGCTTGATACATGTTAGTGCTGTAGATGTAGGAGTGTGTATGCAGCTTGATACCTGTTAGTGCTGTAGATGTAGGAGTATGTATGGAGCTTGATACATGTTGGTGCTGTAGATGTAGGAGTGTGTGTAAAGCTTGATACATGTTAGTGCTGTAGAGGTAGCATTGTGTAGGACGTTTGATACATGTTAGAGCTGTAGATGTAGGATTGTGTGGGACGTTTGATACATGTTAGTGCTGTAGATGTAGGAGTGTGTAGGAAGATTGATACATGTTATTGCTGTAGATGTAGGAGTGTGTAGGAAGATTGATACATGTTAGTGCTGTAGATGTAGGAGTGTGTTTGCAGCTTGATACATGTTAGTGCTGTAGATGTAGGAGTGTTTATGCAGCTTGATACATGTTAGTGCTGTAGATGTAGGAGTGTTTATGCAGCTTGATACATGTTAGTGCTGTAGATATTGGAGTATGTATGAAGCTTGATACATGTTAGTGCTGTAGATGTAGGAGTGTGTAGGACGTTTAATACATGTTAATGCTGTAGATGTAGCAGTGTGTAGGAAGTTTGATACATGGTAGTGCTGTAGATGTAGGAGTGTGTATGAAGCTTGATACATGTTAGTGCTGTAGATGTAGGAGTTTTATGACGTTTGATACATGTTAGTGCTGTAGATGTAGGAGTGTGTATGACGTTTGATACATGTTAGTGCTGTAGATGTAGGAGTGTGTATGCAGCTTGATACATGTTAGTGCTGTAGATGTAGGAGTTTGTATGCAGCTTGATACATGTTAGTGCTGTATATGTAGGAGTGTGTATGCAGCTTGATACATGTTAGTGCTGTAGATGTAGGAGTGTGTATGCAGCTTGATACATGTTAGTCATGTTGATGTAGCAATGTGTAGGAAGCTTGATACATGTTAGTGCTGTAGATGTAGCATTGTGTAGGAAGTTTGATACATGTTAGTGCTGTAGATGTAGCAGTGTGTGTAGGGAGTTTGATACATGTTAGTGCTGTAGATGTAGCAGTGTGTATGACGCTTGATACATGATAGTGCTGTAGATGTAGGTGTGTGTATGCAGCTTGATACATGTTAGTGCTGTAGATGTACGAGTGTGTATGCAGCTTGATACATGTTAGTGCTGTAGATTTAGGAGTGTAGGAAGCTTGATACATGTTAGTGCTGTAGATGTAGGTGTGTGTAGGACGCTTGATACATGTTAGTGCTGTTGATGTAGCTGTGTGTATGAAGCTGGATACATGTTAGTGCTGTAGATCTAGGAGTGTGTATGACGCTTGATTCATGTTAGTGCTGTAGATGTAGGAGTGTGTAGGAAGATTGATACATGTTGGTGCTGTAGATGTAGGTGTGTGCATGAAGCTTGATACATGTTAGTGCTGTAGATGTAGGAATGTGCATGAAGCTTGATACATGTTAGTGCTGTAGATGTAGGAGTGTGTAGGAAGCTTGGTGCATGTTAGTGCTGTAGATGTAGGTGTGTGTAGGACGCTTGATACATGTTGGTTCTGTAGATGTAGGAATGTGCATGAAGCTTGATACATGTTATAACCAAAAAACAACAACAAAACACAATGATGTAGATGTAGCAGTGTGTATGAAGCTTGATACATGTTAGTGCTGTAGATGTAGGTGTGTGTAGGACGCTTGATACAAGTTAGTGCTGTAGATGTAGCAATGTGTATGAAGCTTGATACATGTTAGAGCTGTAGATGTAGGAGTTTGCATGAAGCTTGATACATGTTAGTGCTGTAGATGTAGGAGTGTGCATGAAGCTTGATACATGTTAGAGCTGTAGATGTAGGAGTGTGTATGCAGCTTGATACATGTTAGTGCTGTAGATGTAGGAGTGTAGGAAGCTTGATACATGTTAGAGCTGTAGATGTAGCAGTGTGTAGGACGTTGTTACATGTTAGAGCTGTAGATGTAGGAAGTGTGTGTGACTTGATACATGTTAGTGCTGTAGATGTAGGAGTGTGTATGAAGATTGATACATGTTAGTGCTGTAGATGTAGGAGTGTGTATGCGCTTGATACATGTTAGTGCTGTAGATGTAGGAGTGTTATGCAGCTTGATACATGTTAGTGCTGTAGATGTTGGAGTATGTATGAAGCTTGATACATGTTAGTGCTGTAGATGTAGCAGTGTGTAGGAAGCTTGATACATGTTAGTGCTGTAGATGTAGCAGTGTGTAGGTATGGAAGCTTGATACATATTAGTGCTGTAGATGTAGGAGTGTGTAGGAGGTTTGTTACATGTTAGTGCTGTAGATGCAGCAGTGTGTATGAAGTTTGATACATGTTAGTGCTGTAGATGTAGGAGTGTGTATGAAGTGTTATATATATTAGTGCTGTAGATTTAGGAGTGTGTATGAAGCTTGATACATGTTAGTGCTGTAGATGTAGGAATGTGTATGAAGCTTGATATATGTTAGTGCTGTAGAGGTAGGTGTGTGTGTGCAGCTTGATACATGTTAGAGCTGTAGATGTAGGAGTGTGTATGAAGCTTGATACATGTTAGTGCTGTAGATGTAGGAAGTGTAGGAAGCTTGGTACATGTTAGTGCTGTAGATGTAGGAGTGTAGGAAGATTGATACATGTTAGTGCTGTAGATGTAGGGGTCTGTAGAAGCTTGATACATGTTAGTGCTGTAGATGTAGGAGTTGTAGGAAGCTTGATACATGTTAGTGCTGTAGATGTAGGTGTGTAGGACGCTTGATACATGTTAGTTATGTAGATGTAGGAATGTGCATGAAGCTTGATACATGTTATTGATGTAGATGTAGCAGTGTGTATGAAGCTTGATACATGTTAGTGCTGTAGATGTAGGTGTGTGTAGGACGCTTGATACAAGTTAGTGATGTAGATGTAGCAGTGTGTATGAAGCTTGATACATGTTAGAGCTGTAAATGTAGGAGTGTTTAGGAAGCTTGATACATGTTAGTGCTGTAGATGTAGGAATGTGCATGAAGCTTGATACATGTTAGTGCTGTAGATGTAGGAGTGTGTATGAAGCTTGATACATGTTAGTGCTGTATATGTAGGAGTGTGTATGAAGCTTGATACATGTTAGTGCTGTAGATGTAGCAATGTGCAAGAAGCTTGATACATGTTAGTGCTGTAGATGTAGCAGTGTGTATGAAGCTTGATACATATTAGTGCTGTAGATGTAGGAGTGTGTATGAAGCTTCATATACATGTTAGTGCTGTAGATGTAGGAGTGTGTATGCAGCTTGATACATGTTAGTGCTGTAGATGTAGGAGTGTTTATGCAGCTTGATACATGTTAGTGCTGTAGATGTTGGAGTATGTATGAAGCTTGATACATGTTAGTGCTGTAGATGTAGGAGTGTGTAGGACGTTTGTTACATGTTAGTGCTGTAGATGTAGCAGTGTGTAGGAAGCTTGATACATGTTAGTGCTGTAGATGTAGCAGTGTGTAGGAAGTTTGATACATGGTAGTGCTGTAGATGTAGGAGTGTGTATGAAGCTTGATACATGTTAGTGCTGTAGATGTAGGTGTGTGTAGGACGCTTGATACAAGTTAGTGCTGTAGATGTAGCAGTGTGTAGGACGTTTGATACATGTTAGATCTGTAGATGTAGGAGTGTGTGGGAAGCTTGGTGCATGTTAGTGCTGTAGATGTAGGAGTGTGTATGCAGCTTGATACATGTTAGTGCTGTAGATGTAGGAGTGTGCATGCAGCTTGATACATGTTGGTGCTGTAGATGTAGGAGTGTGTGGGAAGCTTGATACATGTTAGTGCTGTAGCGGTAGCAGTGTGTAGGACGTTTGGTACATGTTAGAGCTGTAGATGTAGAAGTGTGTGGGACGTTTGATACATGTTAGTGCTGTATATGTAGGAGTGTGTATGAAGATTGATACATGTTAGTGCTGTAGATGTAGGAGTGTGTATGCAGCTTGATACATGTTAGTGCTGTAGATGTAGGAGTGTTTATGCAGCTTGATACATGTTAGTGCTGTAGATGTTGGAGTATGTATGAAGCTTGATACATGTTAGTGCTGTAGATGTAGCAGTGTGTAGGAAGCTTGATACATATTAGTGCTGTAGATGTAGCAGTGTGTAGGAAGTTTGATACATGGTAGTGCTGTAGATGTAGGAGTGTGTATGAAGCTTGATACATGTTAGTCCTGTAGATGTAGGAGTTTTATGACGTTTGATACATGTTAGTGCTGTAGATGTAGGAGTGTGTATGCAGCTTGATACCTGTTAGTGCTGTAGATGTAGGAGTGTGTATGCAGCTTGATACATGTTAGTGCTGTAGATGTAGGAATGTGCATGAAGCTTGATACATGTTAGTGCTGTAGATGTAGCAGTGTGTATGAAGCTTGATACATGTTAGTGCTGTAGATGTAGGAGTGTGTATGAAGCTTGATACATGTTAGTGCTGTAGATGTAGGAGTGTGTAGGAAGCTTGGTGCATGTTAGTGCTGTAGATGTAGGAGTGTGTAGGAAGATTGATACATGTTAGTGCTGTAGATGTAGGGGTCTGTATGAAGCTTGATACATGTTAGTGCTGTAGATGTAGGAGTGTGTAGGAAGCTTGGTGCATGTTAGTGCTGTAGATGTAGTGTGTGTAGGACGCTTGATACATGTTGGTTCTGTAGATGTAGGAATGTGCATGAAGCTTGATACATGTTATTGCTGTAGATGTAGCAGTGTGTATGAAGCTTGATACATGTTAGTGCTGTAGATGTAGGTGTGTGTAGGACGCTTGATACAAGTTAGTGCTGTAGATGTAGCAGTGTGTAGGACGTTTGATACATGTTAGAGCTGTAGATGTAGGAGTGTGTGGGAAGCTTGGTGCATGTTAGTGCTGTAGATGTAGGAGTGTGTATGCAGCTTGATACATGTTAGTGCTGTAGATGTAGGAGTGTGTATGCAGCTTGATACATGTTGGTGCTGTAGATGTAGGAGTGTGTGGGAAGCTTGATACATGTTAGTGCTGTAGCGGTAGCAGTGTGTAGGACGTTTGTTACATGTTAGAGCTGTAGATGTAGGAGTGTGTGTGACGTTTGATACATGTTAGTGCTGTATATGTAGGAGTGTGTATGAAGATTGATACATGTTAGTGCTGTAGATGTAGGAGTGTGTATGCAGCTTGATACATGTTAGTGCTGTAGATGTAGGAGTGTTTATGCAGCTTGATACATGTTAGTGCTGTAGATGTTGGAGTATGTATGAAGCTTGATACATGTTAGTGCTGTAGATGTAGGAGTGTGTAGGACGTTTGTTACATGTTAGTGCTGTAGATGTAGCAGTGTGTAGGAAGCTTGATACATGTTAGTGCTGTAGATGTAGCAGTGTGTAGGAAGTTTGATACATGGTAGTGCTGTAGATGTAGGAGTGTGTATGAAGCTTGATACATGTTAGTGCTGTAGATGTAGGAGTTTTATGACGTTTGATACATGTTAGTGCTGTAGATGTAGGAGTGTGTATGCAGCTTGATACCTGTTAGTGCTGTAGATGTAGGAGTGTGTATGCAGATTGATACATGTTTGTGCTGTAGATGTAGGAATGTGCATGAAGCTTGATACATGTTAGTGCTGTAGATGTAGCAGTGTGTATGAAGCTTGATACATGTTAGTGCTGTAGATGTAGGAGTGTGTATGAAGCTTGATACATGTTAGTGCTGTAGATGTAGGAGTGTGTAGGAAGCTTGGTGCATGTTAGTGCTGTAGATGTAGGAGTGTGTAGGAAGATTGATACATGTTAGTGCTGTAGATGTAGGGGTCTGTATGAAGCTTGATACATGTTAGTGCTGTAGATGTAGGAGTGTGTAGGAAGCTTGGTGCATGTTAGTGCTGTAGATGTAGGTGTGTGTAGGACGCTTGATACATGTTGGTTCTGTAGATGTAGGAATGTGCATGAAGCTTGATACATGTTATTGCTGTAGATGTAGCAGTGTGTATGAAGCTTGATACATGTTAGTGCTGTAGATGTAGGTGTGTGTAGGACGCTTGATACAAGTTAGTGCTGTAGATGTAGCAGTGTGTAGGACGTTTGATACATGTTAGAGCTGTAGATGTAGGAGTGTGTGGGAAGCTTGGTGCATGTTAGTGCTGTAGATGTAGGAGTGTGTATGCAGCTTGATACATGTTAGTGCTGTAGATGTAGGAGTGTGTATGCAGCTTGATACATGTTGGTGCTGTAGATGTAGGAGTGTGTGGGAAGCTTGATACATGTTAGTGCTGTAGCGGTAGCAGTGTGTAGGACGTTTGTTACATGTTAGAGCTGTAGATGTAGGAGTGTGTGTGACGTTTGATACATGTTAGTGCTGTATATGTAGGAGTGTGTATGAAGATTGATACATGTTAGTGCTGTAGATGTAGGAGTGTGTATGCAGCTTGATACATGTTAGTGCTGTAGATGTAGGAGTGTTTATGCAGCTTGATACATGTTAGTGCTGTAGATGTTGGAGTATGTATGAAGCTTGATACATGTTAGTGCTGTAGATGTAGGAGTGTGTAGGACGTTTGTTACATGTTAGTGCTGTAGATGTAGCAGTGTGTAGGAAGCTTGATACATGTTAGTGCTGTAGATGTAGCAGTGTGTAGGAAGTTTGATACATGGTAGTGCTGTAGATGTAGGAGTGTGCATGAAGCTTGATACATGTTAGTGCTGTAGATGTAGGAGTTTTATGACGTTTGATACATGTTAGTGCTGTAGATGTAGGAGTGTGTATGCAGCTTGATACCTGTTAGTGCTGTAGATGTAGGAGTGTGTATGCAGCTTGATACATGTTAGTGCTGTAGATGTAGGTGTGTGTATGCAGCTTGATACATGTTAGTGCTGTAGATGTAGGAGTGTGTATGCAGCTTGATACATGTTAGTGCTGTAGATGTAGGAGTGTGTAGGACGTTTGATACATGTTAGTGCTGTAGATGTAGGAGTGTGTAGGACGTTTGATACATGTTAATGCTGTAGATGTAGCAGTGTGTAGGACGTTTGATACATGTTAGTGCTGTAGATGTAGGAGTGTGTATGAGGCTTGATACATGTTAGTGCTGTATATGTAGGAGTGTGTATGACGCTTGATACATGTTAGTGCTGTAGATGTAGGAGTTTGTATGACGTTTGATACATGTTAGTGCTGTAGATGTAGGAGTGTGTAGGAATATTGATACATGTTGTTGCTGTAGATGTAGTAGTGTGTACCAGGATAGTGCAATGATATAGACAAGAGTCTTCTCTCATTTACGTGCATGGTGTACAGCACTGACACGATAACCTCGGTTTAATGTCCCATCTGAAAGACTGTTAATTTTATTAGGGTCAGACGTGGGATCGAACCTGCGACCCTGGTTTATCAATCCAGCGGGTTACCTCTGGACTACAGATCCATCTGTCGACATGCCAGAGGAATATAATAATTATTATATAGCACTTTCTGTTTGCAGAACATTATTGTGCACACTTTATGGCATGCTTTCTGTTTGCAAAACATTATTGTGCACACTTTATGGCATGCTTTCTGTTTGCAGAACTTTATTGCTTCACAATTTATGGTATGCCTTCTGTTTGCAGAATATTATTGTGCATAATTTATGGCATGCTTTCTGTTTGCAGAACATTATTGTGCACAATTTATGGCATGCAGAACATTATTGTGCACATTTTATGGCATGCTTTCTGTTTGTCATGCTTTCTGTTTGCAGAACATTATTGTGCACATTTTGTGGCATGTTTTCTGTTTGCAGAACATTATTGTGCACAATTTATGGTATGCTTTCTGTTTGCAGAACATTATTGTGCACAATTTATGGCATTCTTTCTGTTTGCAGAACATTATTGCATACACTTTATGGCATGCTTTCTGTTTGCAGAACATTATTGTGCACACTTTATGGCATGCTTTCTGTTTACAGAACATTATTGTGCACACTTTATGGCATGCATTCTGTTTACAGAATATTATTGTGCACACTTTATGGCATGCATTCTGTTTGCAGAACATTATTGTGCACAATTTATGGCATGTTCAGGAAATAAAGCCTTTTATGGCCATTCTTTCCGCGTCGGTGTAATGAGATTTGAGACCACAATTGAAATAAGAGAGCTTTGTTGCTCTCTTTTTGTGTTATCCTTGGTATTCATTATATGTCATCTACACTGCACGTTAATGCTCACATGTACTATGTTGACATTGATTATATGTTATCTACCCTGCACGTTAATGCTCACATGTACTATGTTGACATTGATTATATGTTATCTACCCTGCACGTTAATGCTCACATGTACTATGTTAACATTGATTATAATTATGTTATCTACCCTGCACGTTAATGCTCACATGTACTATGTTGACATTGATTATATGTCATCTACCCTGCACGTTAATGCTCACATGTACTATGTTGACATTGATTATATGTCATCTACCCTGCACGTTAATGCTCACATGTACTATGTTGGTATTGATTATATGTCATCTACTATGCACGTTAATGCTCACATGTACTATGTTGACATTGATTATATGTTATCTACTCTGCACGTTAATGCTCACATGTACTATGTTGACATTGATTGTATATCATTTACTCTGCACGTTAATGCTCACATGTACTATGTTGACATTGATTATATGTCATCTACTCTGCACGTTAATGCTCACATGTACTATGTTGACATTGATTATATGTCATCTACTCTGCACGTTAATGCTCACATGTACTATGTTGACATTGGTTTTGTATATGTTTAATGACATTATGCTCTATCTTTTAACAGAATAAAACAATCTATATATATCTATTTATATACAACGAAAACTGGAACTCGTAAACTAGGGTTAATATATATTTTGCTTTCCATAAATACACATGAACCATAATATCGCTGATCTATGGCGACAATGTGACACGGCTCCTGTCCTGCCACATAAATGGATGTATGGATCATTATTACTCCAGTCAAGGTAGCTGGAATTGGTATCTAGGTGCAACCTAATTGCAAAAGAATTTATTTCAGCCGTTATGACTATGATAATATGTGCAGCTCTGGGTATTAAAAGTTGCACTCTGTACTATTGGCCAAAATTGGTAAACAATGTCCAAGAAAGGGACAACTGACGAAATATTGGGTAATTTATTCCGTGCATTTGGTGTTCAATAAAAGCATATCATAACATTGCTACTTCAATTTGTTAGATTGTCTTTACGTGTACATACATGTGTACGGTAACTAGCCATATTTTAACCAAATTCCTTAAATGAAACTAAAATGGTTGACAAAATAAGACCTATTCGGGGGTAATGTTACCCCAACCACTACCGATGTAATATTTCAATACTTCAAAGTAGCGGACAACGAATTTGCATCTGACTTTCTGATATTTTGTATAACATATTAACAGCTATAGTTACTTGTTACTGTCAAACTGGTTAAAATACCATATGTAAATAGTGACCACTTTGACACGGACATTTGATCCGTGTTGTGCCAGTAGATCTACACTTTATATGCACCCCAGATGTTGGATGTCTTTAATTCAATTTGTTAATGCATGATAACTCCCCCCATTGTACATGACAAATGCATATAGAAGATATTTTGGCATGTGCATATAAATGATGTGTGTTCATAGAGGGGTGATTTACCCCACCCACTATGTATACACTTCATAACATGTCTATTTACCCCACCCACTATGTTTACACTACATAACATGTTTTTTTTAACTCGATTAAAATGTGGATATAGTGCATCAATACTTATGTTAAATCTGTATGTTTTATATAAATTAATTACACGTACATGTATACTTTATACAAACTGAATGCATGTTTACAATGTAATGATTGTTTATTAGTAGCCTACATTATTCCAAACATTCGAAATCACGCTTTCGACCATGTACTACCTATCCAGTAATATTATGATCCACATTTTACAATTATTTATCCTAAAATTGTCGCAGATTTAATATCATGATATCAATGACATTTATTCGATAGTGTGATGTCAGCAATTCGAATTTATGATATCAATCTGTCAAAAGTGTCATGTCAGTACCAATGTGGAACCAATTTATCATAAATAGTCGAAATGTTATATACACAATGAAATTGTTGATATAAAATATTTGAATATGTGATTCGTATCTATCGAATACGAACTATGTCTATGAATCACATTCAACTATATCATATGATTGTATCACATATTGAATAGATGATATCAATCACATACATATCACGTCTTCGAATATATTGACTCTATGCTGTTTGCAAAAGGACTGTTTTATACTCTCGACATATCGCCAGTGTACAATGAAAACAATGCTCTTTAATTTGTTGAATGTATCAAACTAGTCATTACCTAAATTCAACTATACATCACAACAATTTTCTCCCACTTCCTCAATATGTGATTCAGCAAGTGGGTGGATTTCAACAACCAACGCCTCGAAATGCTCCACACGCCATACTAATCCATGTTTTCAAAATGTGACAAACGTTGCACATTTCGAAAACATGGATTAGTATGGCGTGTGGAGCATTTCGAGGCGTTGGTTGTTGAAATGTGCAACGTTTGTCACATTTTGCTTTGCATTCTCAACGTATACTGTTCAGAATACGCGTTTTCACTACCATAGACATTCTATTAGTTTAGTATAATCATATGTTATTGCTCTCGATTCGTTATACATAATATAATAATATATGTGAATACAAAACATGACAAATTAAAGAAAGGCAAATGGGTCTGGCCACAAGGTCTAACGACATTAGTTACGACCATTACTGATAAAAAAAACATATTAACAACAACTTCCCAACGCCAATCGTCTGTGCGAAGTTCTTCCGATCATTTCCACACTTGTGATGGGTAAATAGCTCAAACTGTGAACGTTCACAGCAGTAGACGTGGATGGATGGATATCGACATAAACAAATGACGTATTTGTCAGAATCTTTGGCGAAAACAGCTTAAACGTGGCTGTATCCTGAATTTCAGTCAAGTTAATATCAATAAAATGAATTACTGCTAACTCGCCAAATTTTGCAACATCATGCTGTGCTGAATGAAGTGCATGGCAACTTTTCCAATGCCATATAATCGCGATATTGTGTTACAACCTGTGTGGCATGAAGGAAAAGAATAAAATCACATATTTCGAGAGAGAGAACATTTTGGGTCATTTGAATATCCCATATCTTATTTCTCTTTACCGCAGTTTTCCTCGAGTCTTATCTGAATAATAAATGTTTTCGAATATTGCCTCACATGGTAACATAAGAAGTCGTAAGTCTTCAACAATAATGAAAGTGTGTCTGGTTGCTGCAAGCTGAAGTACCATATTGACAATAAGTGTATCTGCATCATTGGATGCATATCTGACATCAATTCCGATTTACGCCAGGAATTCTCCAAGAAGTGTATTACAGTTTTGCGTGCTGTTCAGGGTTTTCAAATATATACGATTCTTTGATTTGAATGGTGTCTTGAACATGTATGCGAATTTAACTTCAGTTCAAACTACTCCATTTCCTCGCCTGTAATTGGTCAAGGTTTTTGTAGATGGCTCGTGGGAGCTTGTTTTGATAACTGCGATATTGCTGGCAAATATCACCAACTGTTTTATTCTTTTGCGATGGAATCTTTTGTAGCAAGGAACCTTCATCTGTCACATAAAATGTCTGTTCATCAGATTGTTCCTCTTCATCGATGATTCTGCAGTCTCCAAGTACCCAAATAGCGCGTGCTAAATTTGTATCTGGGGTATTTGAGGTAGTCCATTGGTTTAAGCAACGCTGATGGAAGGCTACTGAGCTCATACCTAAATAATATTGAAATATCTTCAGCATCTGCTTTTAATCTCTGAAAGTGTTTCACGTGTCACATTAACAGTGTTATTTTATGATTTATCATTAGACGTAGCTAAACCGTTTAAATGTGTATTCCTCTGAAGATTTCCCAACCATATCTTTCACTATTTCTTCTACAATTGCCTTTTCCTTGTCTACATTTACTTTGTTACCCACAGTAGCTCCTATTTCAATATTTCTCAACACTGTATCTGTTTCATCAAAAGGAGATCACTGTAGAGGAAATGTCAACACTTCTCTAGTGTATTTTACAGGCAGATCAAGCTTTGCCAACGTCCTTGTGCTGCCTACTGGTTTTATACTATGTATTAGAGACGTTTTGCATAGCATTGTTAAGTTCCGTGCTAGCTGGCATTGAAACCAACCATAGTGACCACGCTGCTTGTAACCGGTAATATTTAGCGTAAAGATGTACACATTAATTGTCCTATAATGTTTTGAGATTAACACATTGTCTCGAATTGGGAGCCGTATATATGTTCATCTTAGGTGGTATTACCATTCAATATGTGGTACCACCTAACCGAGTAGATAATATCACAAATTCAATACAATACTATATCTAAATATTTAGAACACCACATACCAGGTGTCGAAAATATAATGTTAGCCATACTGTAACGTGTTTCTTGTTATAGTGTTAGACTGAGTATTATATAGCTTGACGTTTGACAGTGTAATGTTAAGCATACAATAGTACTTTCAGCTATATTATGAAGCACTAGCGAATGTACACTTAAGATGGATACTATACATACATGTTCAGTGTTATTATATGTTATATGTCTATTGGTCGGAGTACAGTTTGTAAACAACTACTTTTCTTAAAGTCAGGTCACAATTCTCAAACTCCAATATACCATTTTCCAAAACCAACATATCATTCTCCAAGAACAACATATCATTCTCCAAAACCAACATATCATTGTCCAAAACCAACATATCAATCTCCAAGAACAACATATCATTCTCCAAGAACAACATATCATTCTCCAAGAACAACATATCAATCTCCAAAACCAACATATCATTGTCCAAAACCAACATATCATTGTCCAAAACCAACATATCATTGTCCAAAACCAACATATCAATCTCCAAGAACAACATATCAATCTCCAGGAACAACATATCAATCTCCAAGAACAACATGTCATTGTCCAAGAACAACATATCAATCTCCAAGAACAACATATCATTCTCCAAGAACAACATATCATTCTCCAAGAACAACATATCATTGTCCAAAACCAACATATCATTGTCCAAAACCAACATATCATTGTCCAAAACGAACATATCAATCTCCAAGAACAACATATCATTCTCCAAGAACAACATATCATTCTCCAAGAACAACATATCAATCTCCAAAACCAACATATCATTGTCCAAAACCAACATATCATTGTCCAAAACCAACATATCATTGTCCAAAACCAACATATCAATCTCCAAGAACAACATATCAATCTCCAGGAACAACATATCAATCTCCAAGAACAACATGTCATTGTCCAAGAACAACATATCAATCTCCAAGAACAACATATCATTCTCCAAGAACAACATATCATTCTCCAAGAACAACATATCATTGTCCAAAACCAACATATCATTGTCCAAAACCAACATATCATTGTCCAAAACGAACATATCAATCTCCAGGAACAACATATCATTGTCCAAAACCAACATATCAATCTCCAAGAACAACATATCATTCTCCAAGAACAACATGTCATTCTCCAAGAACAACATATCATTCTCCAAGAACAACATATCATTCTCCAAGAACAACATGTCATTCTCCAAGAACAACATATCATTCTCCAAGAACAACATATCATTCTCCAAGAACAACATTCTCACAGCATTCTCCATTGATAGATAAGATAGATAAGACAAGAAGTAAGCAGCGCACATGATGTATCAATACTCCCATCTAATACTCGGGATGTGGGAAAATTATTTCACAACTATTGCAACAGTTTATAGTGGGGTATAAAAAGCCGTTTTGCGTCATATAACGTTATCCCAGACCGACCTCCCCACGGCGTACACGTCGCGGTCGGGACACAGCGCACAGAAGCAGCGAAGGATACTGGGAACTTCTGGTCGTCGAACTTGCAACTGGAGCGACCGAGACGACCAGATGTCTAACTGTCAGATCCATGTATATGCTACTGCGAGATAACAGTGGGGAGTGTGGCCCTACAATGCACCATCTTCGAAAGAGTAACACACTCGCAGGACTTTTCACCCTGGACCAGAGGAAGCCTTACTCCTGATGTCACCAGATGTACCGTATGAGTAATAATCATCTTCGAGAAACCAATCGCCCACATGCCTCGGCGGAGGCGAATATAAATAAACCTACAGGGCCGATATAACGTTATTGCGAGACAAATACTACTACGGCGCTCCTGTTTATACTATATGTGAAAAAAGCGATTAGACCTGTCAATCAAATGTTCTAAAGTGCTGACAATGTAGTGATGCCACTTGCTGGAGAAGGAACCCATCGTCTTGTGAACAATAAACATGCTACGGTTGCCTGCATCCTGTATG
>CM026390.1:97112268-97152909 GCA_014843695.1 Archivesica marissinica | reverse complement strand
CGGTCGGTCGGTCGGTCGGTCGGTCGGTCGGTCGGTCGGTCGGTCGGTCGGTCGGGTCGGGTCGGGTCGGGTCGGTCGGTCGGTCGTTGTTATTTTGAGGCGCTCAAACAATTTATCAATGGAGGCCATCAGCTGGAAGTTATTATTTCGTAAATTCAGGGATATAGTTTTGTGCTTTTCTGCATATGTCCCTAAACATTTAGTATACTTGTTATTAGTCTGAGATTCAACTACAGCCATTGAGAAGGAAATACACATGTACAGGCTATATTCACGTTCTACCATAACCATTAAACAATGGAGTCACCATACCCACTGCACCAACAACCCTGTCCGATTAGCGCAGTGGTTAGCGCGCTCGCTTCTCACCAATGCAACCCGGGTTCGATCCTCGGACCGGGAAGTATGTGAGATGGTATTGTTGTCGCCAGATTGGACAGGTGGGTTTTCTCCGGGTTCTCCGGTTTCCTCCTACACGAATGACCACATTTACGCTTTCATCCGAGCCAACGAGAGTGATTAATATAAGTTGTTAAAGCTTACTTCGCGATCGTTGTAAAATAAAATTAAAAACCCACCGCACCCATCATACCCACTGCACCCACCATACCCACTGCACCCACCATACCCACTGCACCCACCATACCCACTGCATCCACCATACCCACTGCATCAACCATTCCCACTGCATCCACCATACCCACTGCATCCACCATACCCACTGCATCCACCATACCCACTGCACCCATCATACCCACTGCATCCACCATACCCACTGCACCCACCATACCCACTGCACCCACCATCCACCACCACTGCACCCACCATACCCACTGCACCCACCATACCCACTGCATCCACCATACCCACTGCACCACCATACCCACTGCACCCACCATACCCACTGCACCCACCATACCCACCTTACCCACTGCACCCACCATACCCATTGCACTCGCCATATCCACTGCACCCACCATACCCACTACACCCACCACACCCACTGCATCCACCATACCCACTGCAACCACCATACCCACTGAACCCACCATATCCACTGCACCCACCATACCCACTGCATCCACCATACCCACTATATCCACTGCATCCACCATACCCACTGCATCCACCATACCCACTGCACCCACCATACCCACTGCACCCACCATACCCACTGCACCCACCATACCCACTGCATCCACCATACCCACTGCACCCACCATACCCACTGCACCCACCATACCCACTGCATCCACCATACCCACTGCACCCACATACCCACTGCATCCACCATACCCACTGCACCCACCATACCCACTGTACCCACCATACCCACTGCACCACCATACCAACTGCACCCACCATACCCACTGCACCCACCATACCCACTGCACCCACCATACCCACTGTACCACCATATCCACTGCACCCACCATACCCACTGCACCACCATACCCACTGCACCCACCATACCCACTGCATCCACCATACCCACTACCCACATCCCCGACCACCATCCCACTGACCACCATACCACTGCACCACCATACCCACTGCACACACCATACCCACTGCACTCACCATACCCACTGCACCCACCATACCCACTGCATCCACCATACCCACTGCATCCACCATACCCACTGCATCCACCATACCCACTGACCACCATACCCACTGCACCCACCATACCCACTGCACCCACCATATCCACTGCACCCACATACCCACTGACACCTTGTTGTTTGTTTGTTGTTGTTGTTGTTGTTTTGTTTGTTGTTCATACCCACTGCACCCATCATACACAATGCACCCACCATACCCACTGCATCTTGCACCCACCATACCCATTGCACCAACATCATACCCACTGCACCCACCATACCCATTGCACCCACTGTTGTTGTTTGTTATCATACCCACTGCACCCACCATACCCATTGCACCCATCATACCCACTGCACCCACCATACCCATTGCACCCACCATACCCACTGCACCCACCATACCCATTTCACCCACCATACCCACTGCATCCACCATCCCCATTGCATCCATCATACCCACTGCACCCACCATCCACTGCACCCACTATACCCACTGCATCCACATATGCACCCACATTGTTGTTGTTGTTGTTGTTGTTGTTTTGTTGCATACCCACTGCACCCACCATACACAATGCACCCACCATATCCACTGCATCCACATACCCACCATACCCACTGCACCCACCATACACAATGCACCCACCATACCCACTGCACCCACCATACACATTGCACCCACCATACCCACCATACATAATGCACCCACCATACCCACTGCATCCACAATACCCACATCATGACCCACCATCCACATTGCACCCACCATACCCACCATACACAATGCACCCACCATACCCACTGCATCTACATATGCACCTCACTGATCATACTCACTGCACCCACCATCCACTGAATGCACCTCGCATGCATCCACCGTACACAATGTACCCACCATACTCACTGCACCCACCATACACAATGCACCCACATCATACACACCATACACAATGCACCCACCATACCCACTGCATGGAACATAGCCAGTGGTAAAGCGTTCGCTTCACGTGCGATACCCTGGATCGAGCTCCCGCTGGAGCCACGATTGTGTCCTTAGGCAAGGCATTTACCATACCTCTTCTCTCTCCATGGCGATGGATCCATCATACTCAGTGATTAGTATAAGTTATAAGAATTTTTTTCGCAATCGAGCTAAAATAAATTTGTATAAACTACCCACTGCACCCACCATCCACAATGCACCCACATCATACCCACCATCCACAATGCACCCACATCATACCCACTGCACCCACGTCCCCATTGCACCACATCATACCCACCATCCACATTGCACCCCATCATACCCACTGCACCCACCATCCACAATGCACCCACATCATACCCACCATCCACAATGCACCCACATCATACCCACTGCACCCACGATCCCCATTGCACCCACATCATACCCACCATCCACAATGCACCCACATCATACCCACTGCACCCACCATCCACAATGCACCCACATCATACCCACCATCCACATTGCACCCACATCATACCCACTGCACCCACCATCCACAATGCACCCACATCATACCCACTGCACCCACCATCCACATTGCACCCACATCATACCCACCATCCACAATGCACCCACATCATACCCACCATCCACAATGCATCCACCTCATACCCACCATCCACAATGCACCCCACATCATACCCACCATCCACAATGCACCCACATCATACCCACCATCCACAATGCACCCACATCATATTCACTGCACCCACCATCCACAATGCACCCACATCATACCCACTGCACCCACAATCCTCATTGCACCCACTTCATACCCATTGCACCCACATCATACCGACCATCCACAATGCACCCACATCATACCCACTGCACCCACCATTCACAATGCACCCACATCATACTCACTGCACCCACCATCCACAATGTACCCACATCATACCCACTGCACCCACCATCCCCATTTCACCCACATAATACCCACCATCCACATTTCACCCACATCATACCCACCATCCACAATGCACCCACATCATACCCACCATCCACAATGCACCCACATCACACCCACCATCCCCATTGCATCCACCTCATACCCACCATCCACAATGCACCCACACCATACCCACTGCACCCCATCCCCATTGCACCCACATCATACCCACCATCCACAATGCACCTACATCATACCCACCATCCACAATGCACCCACATCATACCCACTGCACCCCATTGCACCCACATCATACCCACTGCACCCACCATCCACAATGCATCCACATCATACCCACTGCACCCACCATCCACAATGCACCCACATCATACCCACCATCCACAATGCACCCACATCATACCCACTGCACCCACCATCCACATTGCACCCACATCATACCCACCATCCACAATGCACCCACATCATACCCACCATCCCCATTGCACCCACATCATACCCACCATCCACAATGCACCCACATCATACCCACCATCCACATTGCACCCACATCATACCCACCATCCACAATGCACCCACATCATACCCACCATCTACAATGCACCCACATCATACTCACTGCACCCACCATCCACAATGCACCCGCATCATACCCACCGTACACAATGCACCCACATCATACTCACTGCACCCACCATCCACAATGCACCCACATCATACCCACCATCCACAATGCACCCACATCATACCCACTGCACTGGAAGTCGTGATAGCTCAGTGGTAAAGCGTTCGCTTCACGTGCGAAAGGCCCGGAGTTCGAGCCCCGCTGGAGCCGTTACGATTGTGTCCTTAGGCAAGGCATTTAAATTCCACATGCCTCTTCTCTCTCCCTCATGGCGATGGATTCCATCAGGAATGAGGTCTCGAGAGTGATTAGTATAAGTTATAAGAATTTTTTTCGCAATCGAGCTAAAATAAATTTGTATAAACTACCCACTGCACCCACCATCCACAATGCACCCACATCATACCCACCATCCACAATGCACCCACATCATACCCACTGCACCCACGATCCCCATTGCACCCACATCATACCCACCATCCACAATGCACCCACATCATACCCACTGCACCCACCATCCACAATGCACCCACATCATACCCACCATCCACATTGCACCCACATCATACCCACTGCACCCACCATCCACAATGCACCCACATCATAACCACTGCACCCCCATCCACATTGCACCCACATCATACCCACCATCCACAATGCACCCACATCATACCCACCATCCCCATTGCACCCACCATCCACAATGCACCCACATCATACCCACCATCCACAATGCACCACATCATACTCACTGCACCCACCATCCACAATGCACCCACATCATACCCACTGCACCCACCATCCACATTGCACCCACATCATACCCATTGCACCCACATCATACACACCATCCACAATGCACCCACATCATACCCACCATCCCCATTGCACCCACCATCCACAATGCACCCACATCATACCCACCATCCACAATGCACCCACATCATACCCACTGCACCCACCATCCACAATGCACCCACATCATACTCACTGCACCCACCATCCACAATGTACCCACATCATACCCACTGCACCCACCATCCACATTGCACCCACATCATACCCATTGCACCCACATCATACCCACCATCCACAATGCACCCACATCATACCCACCATCCACAATGCACCCACATCATACCCATTGCACCCACCATCCACATTGCACCACATCATACCCACTGCACCCACCATCCACATTGCACCCACATCATACCATTGCACCCACCATCATGCACCCACATCATACCACTGCACCCACCATCCCATTGCACCACATATACCCACCATCCACATTGCACCCACATCATACCCACCATCCACAATGCACCCACATCATACCCACCATCCACAATGCATCCACCTCATACCCACCATCCACAATGCACCCACACCATACCCACTGCACCCACCATCCCCATTGCACCCACATCATACCCACTACACCCACGATCCACATTGCACCCACATCATACCCACTGCACCCACCATCCACAATGCATCCACATCATACCCACTGCACCCACCATCCACAATGCACCCACAACATACCCACTGCACCCACCATCCACAATGCACCCACACCATACCCACTGCACCCACCATCCACATTACACCCACACCATACCCACTGTGGGTCAATCGCTATTTATTGATGTCCAAATTGGTATTAATAATTATGGACTGTTTGATAATTTATTAAATTTAGTTTTAAATTACCAGTTACAGTTAATATCAAATAACCATTCTGATTGTGTCTACACCTGTTTTCTGCATGACGTAATTATGGCCATATCTCTTCCGTTGAGTAGTTTTGCCTTCCTAAATGAGCATAATAATGGAGTACTTTAGTTAATTATTTCACTGCCTGTCAATCATTGCCTGCCATTTCTTGTTGCGATATTTCTGCTGGGAAGGTAAGCTCCATCTTGCACTTCTCGTTATTTTTGTGTTAAACTTTCTTTATTTTACAATGATTGCAAGTTTTAACAACTTATATTAATCACTCTCGTTGGCTCGGATGAAAGCGTAAATGTGGTCATTCGTGTGGGATGAAACCGGAGTACCCGGAGAAAACCCACCTGCCCGATCTGGCGACCACCGTACCATCTCACATACTTCTCGGACCGAGGATCGAACCCGGGTTGCATTGGTGAGAGGCGAGCGCGCTAATCGGACTGACTTACTGTATGATGTTATGATGCAATTACCGGACTGACTTACTGTATGATGTTATGGTGCAATTACCGGACTGACTTACTGTATGATGTTATGGTGCAATTACCGGACTGACTTACTGTATGATGTTATGGTGCAATTACCAAATGTAATGTTATTAAGCTAAGCATTACATTTAAATTAAACTCATAAAATTGAGTATAATATAAATAATAATAATAATAAAGACTTTATTTTACGAAAGAACTCATTTAACAAAAGTTAAAACACTATCGTGACGTCATACCTTTGTACTTGCAGTGCATTATTATTAATATTGAACTGATATAAACCAGAGTATTATACTAAATACTTCGCGTAACTGTACGAAATTAACAATTTTAATTAGTAGTATCCTGTTATATAAGGGTGTGTTTTAAGTAAGATATAAGCCTCAAACGGATCCAGTATGTAAACTATAGGTACTGTCTACGGCGCTACGCGCCTCACACAGTCCAATATTTTACATATTGGATCGTTTTCAGCTTATATCCTATACTTAATCTACCATGAGGCCCTCAACATATTACAAATCAAATGCAATCAAGACATAGGACTATAAGTGTAAAGTGCACATTGGAAGTATATATAGTAACGTTAAAGCTGACAAGTAGAGTATAAGTTGCAATCATATTCAAAATGAAACAAAAATAAAATGGTAAGACGGTTGTCATGGACATAGTATATTTGTGAAGATGTATGTTGTCTACAATACATATGAAGCACGCAGTACTTGTATATAATTGTTAGATGACAATTATTTTGAATTTTGTTGATAATTAATGTTCAAATAAATAATGAATGAAATAGGTGAATAATATGACTTTTAATGTCTGCAAGGAAAGTAATACGCTACGTCTGTTGTAATTCCTGCAATGAACATAATACGCCACGTATGTTGTAATTCCTGCAATGAACATAATACGCCACGTTTGTTGTAATTCCTGCAATGAACATAATACGCCATGTTTGTTGTAATTCATGCAATGAACAACATACGCCATGTTTGTTGTAATTCCTGCAATGAACATAATACGCCACGTTCGTTGTAATTCCTGCAATGAACATAATACGCCATGTTTGTTGTAATTCTTGCAATGAACATAATACACCATGTTTGTTGTAATTCCTGCAATGAACATAATACACCATGTTTGTTGTAATTCCTGCAATGAACATAATACGCCATGTTTGTTGTAATTCCTGCAAGGAACATAATACGCCATGTTTGTTATAACTCTTTCAAGGAACATAATACGCCACGTTTGTTGTATCTCTTGCAAGGAACATAATACGCCATGTTTGTTGTATCTCTTGCAAGGAACATAATACGCCACGTTTGTTGTATCTCTTGCAAGGAACATAATACGCCATGTTTGTTGTATCTCTTGCAAGGAACATACTACGCCACGTTTGTTGTATCTCTTGCAAGGAACATAATACGCCATGTTTGTTGTATCTCTTGCAAGGAACATAATACGCCATGTTTGTTGTAATTCCTGCAAGGAACATACTACGCCATGTTTGTTGTAATTCCTGCAAGGAAAATAATACGCCATGTTTGTTGTAACTCTTGCAAGGAACATAATACGCCATGTTTGTTGTAATTCCTGCAAGGAACATAATACGCCACGTTTGTTGTAATTCCTGCAAGGAACATAATACGCCACGTTTGTTGTAATTCCTGCAAGGAACATAATACGCCATGTTTGTTGTAACTCTTGCAAGGAACATAATACGCCACGTTTGTTGTAATTCCTGCAAGGAACATAATACGCCATGTTTGTTGTAATTCCTGCAAGGAAAATAATACGCCATGTTTGTTGTAATTCCTGCAAGGAACATAATACGCCATGTTTGTTGTAATTCCTGCAAGGAACATAATACGCCATGTTTGTTGTAATTCCTGCAAGGAACATAATACGCCACGTTTGTTGTAATTCCTGCAATGAACATAATACGCCACGTTTGTTGTAATTCCTGCAAGGAACATAATACGCCATGTTTGTTGTAACTCTTGCAAGGAACATAATACGCCATGTTTGTTGTAATTCCTGCAAGGAACATAATACGCCATGTTTGTTGTAATTCCTGCAAGGAACATAATACGCCACGTTTGTTGTAATTCCTGCAAGGAACATAATACGCCACGTTTGTTGTAATTCCTGCAAGGAACATAATACGCCACGTTTGTTGTAACTCTTGCAAGGAACATAATACGCCACGTTTGTTGTAATTCCTGCCAGGAACATAATACGCCATGTTTGTTGTAATTCTTGCAAGGAACATACTACGCCACGTTTGTTGTATCTCTTGCAAGGAACATAATACGCCATGTTTGTTGTAATTCCTGCAATGTACATAATATGCCACGTTTGTTGTAATTCCTGCAAGGAACATAATACGCCACGTTTGTTGTAATTCTTGCAAGGAACATAATACGCCATGTTTGTTGTAATTCTTTCAAGGAACATAATACGCCACGTTTGTTGTAATTCTTGCAAGGAACATAATACGCCATGTTTGTTGTAATTCTTGCAAGGAACATAATACTCCACGTTTGTTATATCTCTTGCAAGGAACATAATACGCCACGTTTGTTGTAATTCCTGCAAGGAACATAATACGCCACGTTTGTTGTAATTCCTGCAAGGAACATAATACGCCACGTTTGTTGTAATTCCTGCAAGGAACATAATACGCCACGTTTGTTGTAATTCCTGCAAGGAACATAATACGCCACGTTTGTTGTAACTCTGTGTGTTAAGCAAATATTAACTAATAACGTAATCTGTTATTTAATAACGAACAGGTGATACCTGTTTTTCAACGAACAAAAAAATGAAAACTTCTTTAGTGTAAGTCTTTGTTTCTTTTAGAAATATTATACAATTAGATCTTACAAATCATGTAACATCATTCAGATTGTTGGACTGCGTTACAAGTTCACGTTCTCATGTAGTGAAATAATGTTGGACTGCGTTACAAGTTCAGGTTCTCATTTAGTGAAAGAACATTGGACTGCGTTACAAGTTCACGTTCTCATTTAATGAAAGAATGTTGGACTGCGTTACAAGTTCATGTTCTTGTGTAGTGAACGAATGTAGGACTGCGTTACAAGTTCACGTTCTCATGTAGTGAAAGAATGTTGGACTGCGTTACAAGTTCACGTTCTCATGTAGAGAAAGAATGTTGGACTGCGTTACAAGTTCACGTTCTCATGTAGTGAAAGAATGTTGGACTGCGTTACAAGTTCACGTTCTCATGTAGTGAAAGAATGTTGGACTGCGTTACAAGTTCACGTTCTCATGTAGTGAAAGAATGTTGGACTGCGTTACAAGTTCACGTTCTCATGTAGTGAAAGAATGTTGGACTACGTTACAAATTCACGTTCTTATGTAGCGAAAGAATGTTGGACTGCGTTACAAGGTCACGTTCTCATTTAGTGAAAGAATGTTGGACTGCGTTACAAGTTCACGTTCTCATTTAGTGAAAGAATGTTGGACTGCGTTACAAGTTAACGTTGTCATATAGAGAAATAATGTTGGACTGCGTTACAAGTTCACGTTGTCATGTAGAGAAAGAATGTTGGACTGCGTTACAAGTTCACGATCTTAGGTAGTGAAAGAATGTTGGACTGCGTTACACGTTCACGTTGTCATGTAGAGAAAGAATGTTGGACTGCTTTACAAGTTTACGGTCTCATGTAGTGAAAGAATGTTGGACTGCGTTACAAGTTCAAGTTCTCATGTAGAGAAAGAATGTTGGACTGCGTTACAAGTTCACGTTCTCATGTAGAGAAAGAATGTTGGACTGCGTTACAAGTTCACGTTCTCATTTAGTGAAAGAATGTAGGACTGCGTTACAAGTTCTCGTTCTCATTTAGTGAAAGAATGTAGGACTGCGTTACAAGTTCACGTTCTCATTTAGTGAAAGAATGTTGGACTGCGTTACAAGTTCACGTTCTCATTTAGTGAAAGAATGTTGGACTGCGTTACAAGTTCACGTTTTCGTGTAGTGAACGAATGTAGGACTGCGTTACAAGTTCACGTTCTCATGTAGAGAAAGAATGTTGGACTGCGTTACAAGTTCACGTTCTCATGTAGAGAAAGAATGTTGGACTGCGTTACAAGTTCACGTTCTCATGTAGTGAACGAATGTTGGACTGCGTTACAAGTTCACGTTCTCATTTAGTGAAAGAATGTTGGACTGCGTTACAAGTTCACGTTCTCATGTAGTGAACGAATGTTGGACTGCGTTACAAGTTCACGTTCTCATTTAGTGAAAGAATGTTGGACTCCATTACAAGTTCACATTATCATGTAGAGAAAGAATGTTGGACTGCGTTACAAGTTCACGTTGTCATGTAGAGAAAGAATGTTGGACTGCGTTACAAGTTCACGTTCTTAGGTAGTGAAATAATGTTGGACTGCGTTACACGTTCACGTTGTCATGTAGAGAAATAATGTTTGACTAGGTTACAAGTTTACGGTCTCATGTAGAGAAAGAATGTTTGACTGCGTTACACGTTCACGTTGTCATGTAGAGAAAGAATGTTTGACTGCGTTACAAGTTTACGGTCTCATGTAGTGAAAGAATGTTGGACTGCGTTACACGTTCACGTTGTCATATAGAGAAAGAATGTTTGACTGCGTTACAAGTTCACGTTCTCATGTAGAGAAAGAATGTTGGACTGCGTTACAAGTTCACGTTCTCATGTAGTGAAATAATGTTGCACGCGTTACAAGTTCACGTTCTCATGTAGTGAAAGAATGTTGGACTGCGTTACAACTTCACGTTCTCATTTAGTGAAAGAATGTTGGACTGCTTTACAAGTTCACGTTCTCATGTAGTGAAAGAATGTTGGACTGCGTTACAAGTTCACGTTCTCATTTAGTGAAAGAATGTTGGACTGCGTTACAAGTTCACGTTCTCATGTAGAAAAAGAATGTTGGACTGCGTTACAAGTTCACGTTCTCATGTAGTGAAAGAATGTTGGACTGCGTTACAAGTTCACGTTCTCGTGTAGTGAAAGAATGTTGGACTGCGTTACAAGTTCACGTTCTCATGTAGAGAAAGAATGTTGGACTGCGTTACAAGTTCACGTTCTCATGTAGTGAAAGAATGTTGGACTGCGTTACAAGTTCACGTTCTCATTTAGTGAAAGAATGTTGGACTGCGTTAGAAATTCACGTTCTCATGTAGTGAAAGAATGTTGGACTGCGTTACAAGTTCACGTTCTCATGTAGTGAAAGAATGTTGCACGTGTTACAAGTTCACGTTCTCATGTAGTGAAAGAATGTTGCACGCGTTACAAGTTCACGTTCTGATGTAGTGAAAGAATGTTGGACTGCGTTGCAAGTTCACGTTCTCATGTAGAGAAAGAATGTTGGACTGCGTTACAAGTTCACGTTCTCATGTAGTGAAATAATGTTGGACTGCGTTACAAGTTCACGTTCTCATGTAGAGAAAGAATGTTGGACTGCGTTACAAGTTCACGTTCTCATGTAGTGAAAGAATGTTGCACGCATTACAAGATCATGTTCTCATGTAGAGAAAGAATGTTGGACTGCGTTACAAGTTCACGTTCTCATGTAGTGAAAGAATGTTGCACGCATTACAAGTTCATGTTCTCATGTAGTGAAAGAATGTAGGACTGCGTTACACGTTTACGGTCTCATGTAGAGAAAGAATGTTGGACTGCGTTACAAGTTCACGTTCTCATGTAGAGAAAGAATGTTGGACTGCGTTACAAGTTCACGTTCTCATGTAGAGAAAGAATGTTGGACTGCGTTACAAGTTCACGTTCTCATGTAGTGAAAGAATGTTGCACGCATTACAAGTTCACGTTCTCATGTAGTGAAAGAATGTTGGACTGCGTTACACGTTTACGGTCTCAAGTAGTGAAAGAATGTTGCACGCGTTACAAGTTCACGTTCTCATGTAGTGAAAGAATGTTGGACTGCGTTACAAGTTCACGCTCTCATGTAGAGAAAGAATGTTGGACTGCGTTACAAGTTCACGTTCTCATGTAGAGAAAGAATGTTGGACTGCGTTACAAGTTCACGTTCTCATGTAGAGAAAGAATGTTGGACTGCGTTACAAGTTCACGTTCTCATGTAGTGAAAGAATGTTGGACTGCGTTACAAGTTCACGTTCTGATATAGTGAACCTGGTTTCGCGGTATTTTTGTCTTGTTCAGATGATTTAAAGACCCCAACAACTTAGAAATGTAATATCAATCAGCAAATAGTCTTATGTCATTGTCTAATTATTGCGTGCAAGGAGCCAGGAGCAAATGGGGCAAATGGTGCGTTTGCTAATTACGAAGAGTTAATATGTTTACTGTGGCGTATGACAAGATAATTAATCAAGTTTGCTTTCATAAATGCCAATGACACAAGATTCAACTGCAGCACATTGCCAGCAAATACCAAGAAAATCACCGTATGGATTAAATACAGTGCAATGCTTCATAGCATTCAGCTGGAAACAACGCAAATGGAATTGTAAACTATACACGCACATCTGTTCCAGACAATAAATGAAATGAATTGTATGCAGCATTCTTGGAGGCCACTGGGTCCATTATGATTGTATATAATTAAGGCAGGGGGTATAATGGGATTTTCAGCTCAAGCTACATCTATTGACTAGGGTCTTTGATAATGACGTACATGTTGCATTCTCCTGGAATGAACATACCGTGTGCTTTGACTCCTATATACTACTTTTATCCAATTGATATAATGCTGGCATGCAAGAAAGATGCAATGCACGTAGTTATTCAGCATCATGCTAATCAACTACGCAGCTACTAACCAGTGCCATATCACACACACCTTTCCAGACCATACCTAATAACAGTATAACCCAGCTCTTCCAACCCGACCATATATAATAACCATGACCATATCGCGCATGTCCTTACGAGCAATATCTATCTAATAACCATGACAATATCGCGCATGTCCTTATGAGCAATATCTATCTAATAACCATGACCATATCGCGCATGTCCTTCCGACCAATATCTATCTTATAACCATGAACATATCGCGCATGTTCTTTGACCAATATCTATATAATAACCATGACCTTATCGCGCATGTCCTTCCGACCAATATCTATATAATAACCATGACCTTATCGCGCATGTCCTTCCGACCAATATCTATATAATAACCATGACCTTATCGCGCATGTTCTTCCGACCAATATCTAACTAATAACCATGACCATATCGCGCATGTCCTTACGAGCAATATCTATCTAATAACCATGACCATATCACGCATGTCCTTCCGACCAATATCTATCTAATAACCATGACCATATCGCGCATGTCCTTCCGACCAATATCTATCTAATAACCATGACCATACAGAGCATGTCCTTTGACCAATATCTATCTAATAACCATGAACATATCACGCATGTCCTTCCGACCAATATCTTTTTAATAACCATGAACATATCGCGCATGTCCTTTGACCAATATCTATCTAATAACCATGACCATATCGCGCATGTCCTTCCGACCAATATCTATCTAATAACCATGACCATATCGCGCATGTCCTTCCGAACAATATCTATCTAATAACCATGACCATATCGCGCATGTCCTTCCGACCAATATCTATCTAATAACCATGACCATATCGCGCATGTCCTTCCGACCAATATCTATCTAATAACCATGACAATATCACGCATGTCCTTTGACCAATGTCTATCTAATAACCATGACCATATCGCGCATGTCCTTCCGACCAATATATATCTAATAACCATGACCATATCGCGCATGTCCATTGACCAATATCTATCTAATAACCATGAACATATCACGCATGTCCTTCCGACCAATATCTATCTAATAACCATGAACATATCGCGCATGTCCTTTGACCAATATCTATCTAATAACCATGACCATATCGCGCATGTCCTTCCGACCAATATCTATCTAATAACCATGACCATATCGCGCATGTCCTTCCGACCAATATCTATCTAATAACCATGACAATATCACGCATGTCCTTTGACCAATGTCTATCTAATAACCATGACCATATCGCGCATGTCCTTCCGACCAATATATATCTAATAACCATGACCATATCGCGCATGTCCATTGACCAATATCTATCTAATAACCATGAACATATCACGCATGTCCTTCCGACCAATATCTATCTAATAACCATGAACATATCGCGCATGTCCTTTGACCAATATCTATCTAATAACCATGACCATATCGCGCATGTCCTTCCGACCAATATCTATCTAATAACCATGACCATATCGCGCATGTCCTTCCGACCAATATCTATCTAATAACCATGACCATATCGCGCATATCCTTCCGACCAATATCTATCTAATAACCATGACCATACCGCGCATGTCCTTTGACCAATATCTATCTAATAACCATGAACATATCGCGCATGTCCTTCCGACCAATATCTATCTAATAACCATGACCATATCACGCATGTCCTTCCGACCAATATCTATCTAATAACCATGACCATATTGCGCATGTCCTTCCGACCAATATCTATCTAATAACCATGACCATATCACGCATGTCCTTTGACCAATATCTATCTAATAACCATGACCATATCGCGCATGTCCTTCCGACAAACATATAAGAAATACAGTAAATAACATGAAAAAGCATGCGAAAGAAATATTTTTTAACAATATTGAATTTACTTTAAGTGACTATAGCTCGTCCAATCCCAGACAGTATTGGAAAATAATCAAAATGTTACTTAAGGGAACTTCAAAACAATGTGAAAGTATACCACCATTAAAAAACAACGATCAGTCATTCTCGCTTTCGGACACCGATAAGGCTAACACATTAAACGACTTCTTTGTCTCTATATCAAAGGTAGATGATTCGCAAACTCCTTTGCCAACGTTTATATCTAAAACCAATTCACGTATGAATAATTTCATTATAACTGAACAGGACATTACTGGTGTTTTATCTAGTTTAATGGTTAATAAGGCATCTGGACCCGACGAAATAAGTCACAAAATGATGAAGGAATCTTCAGATACATTATGTGTACCATTATCTATACTTTTTAATCGCTCATTAGCTGAAAGTGTCTATCCTAAATGTTGGAAATCAGCTAATGTAATGCCACTATATAAACAAGGCGACAAAGACGAACCATCAAACTATAGACCGATCTCCTTAATCAGTTGTGTAGGTAAGGTTATGGAACGAGTTATTTTCAAACAAACGTATAACTATTTACACGGAAATAATCTTATATATCCCAAACAATCTGGATTTCTTCCAGGTCACTCAACTATCTACCAACTAATAGATATCTACAATCACATTTGCAAGGCACTCGATGATAAGAAATCAACATGTATAATATTTTGCGATATATCCAAGGCATTTGACAGAGTATGGCATAAAGGATTATTATTTAAGATAGAGCAATATGGTATCACCGGAAATCTGTTGACGTGGTTTTCAAATTACTTATCGAATCGCAAGCAACAGGATTTTGTTAGAACGTCATTTTCTGAAGAAAAATTATTATACGAAGGTGTCCCGCAGGATTCAGTATTAGGTCCTCTACTATTTTTAATTTACGTTAATGATATTGCAGATTCTTTGATAAGTATTACCAGACTATTCGCAGACGACAGTTCCCTTGCAACATCAACGAGTGACATATCGCTAATGGAGACAATACTTAATGAAGATATGAACACTATTATGTCCTGGTCCAAGCAGTGGCTTGTTAAATTCAACCCAACAAAAACAGAAGCAATGTTCTTCTCCTTTATCAAAAGAAACCGCCCTAATGTGTACTTTGATAACACTCGTCTAACATTTGTTGAACATCATAGACATCTTGGTATTACTTTTAGCGAAGATGGGTCGTGGCACAAACACATATCTAATATAATTACATCATCGTCTAAAGTTCTAGGTTCAATGAAAATGCTAAAATTCAAGCTAAAACGTCAAACACTAAATCAAATGTATATATCGTATTTGAGGCCGTTGCTAGAATACGCTTCACTAATCTGGGACAATTGTGCACAATATGAGAAAGAAACTCTAGAAAAAATACAATATGAATCAGCAAGAGTTGTAACAGGCCTTACCAGATCTGTATCAATACAAAACTTACTACGTGAAATAGGATGGGTATCTCTAGCAGACAGAAGAAACATCCAAAAGCTAGTGTTAATTTATAAAGAAAAAACAGGAATTTTACCGGCTTATTTACATGATCTATTCCCATCGATTGTTTCAGATGCTAATCCCTATAACTTAAGAAATAGTACCAATTTTGCAACTTTAGCTAGGAGAACGGAGATTTATTCACAATCTGTCATTCCATCGTCGTTGCAACTTTGGAATCAACTTGGTCAAGCTATTAGAGCATCTATATCACTTCCTGTATTCAAACGAAAACTTAAAGCTATGTTTAGATCTCCAACTGTCCCATTATACTATTTAAAAGGTGAACGTTTTTCGGCCGTGCATCATGCCCGTATACGAAATAAATGTAGTAATCTAAATGCCGATTTACATGGTAACCATTTAATACCTAGCTCTGTATGTGATTGTGGACATGACATTGAAGACGCTGAACATTATTTTTTTAGATGTACTCGTTTCATTATCCAGCGGAGAAAACTATTTACCAATACGCGAGGTTTCCATCCCATGAGTACATACAAATTATTATTTGGCAATGAAAACCTAACCGATGATCAACATGTATCTATTTTCAATCATGTCCAAATATTTATAAAAGAAACGGAACGATTTAAACATTAATTATCATACATTATGATACATAGAATATATAGTTTGTATCACGAGTCACTATATACTTTACTCTGATAACAAGGGTCTCGGGGGTGGGGCGATAACATCTGAGCATACTTGTCCATTTTCTTCATGTTTTTTCCTTCTCTTAATTATATCCTCACTTCTTGTACGCTTTCATACAAATAAACCACTACTTATTTATCAGCTACAATGGGGAGGACCGAATCTAATGTTGTTATAACTTGTGGTCCAACCCATTTGTGTATGTATGTAATACCTGTATGATTGTGATTGTATTTATGTATACATATACAATAAAATATGATTAAACAAATGTCCTTCCGACCAATATCTATCTAATAACCATGAACATATCGCGCATGTCCTTCCGACCAATATCTATCTAATAACCATGACCATATCGCGCATGTCCTTCCGACCAATATCTATCTAATAACCATGAACATATCGCGCATGTCCTTCCGACCAATATCTATCTAATAACCATGACCATATCGCGCATGTCCTTCCGACCAATATCTATCTAATAACCATGACCATATCGCGCATGTCCTTCCGACCAATATATATATAATAACCATGACCATATCTCACATGTCCTTTGACCAATATCTATCTAATAACCATGACCATATCGCGCATGTCCTTCCGACCAATATCTATCTAATAACCATGACCATATCGCGCATGTCCTTCCGACCAATATCTATCTAATAACCATGAGCATATCGCGCATGTCCTTCCGACCAATATCTATCTAATAACCATGACCATATCGCGCATGTCCTTCCGACCAATATCTATCTAATAACCATGACCATATCGCGCATGTCCTTCCGACCAATATCTATCTAATAACCATGAACATATCGCGCATGTCCTTCCGACCAATATCTATCTAATAACCATGAACATATCGCGCATGTCCTTCCGACCAATATCTATCTAATAACCATGACCATATCGCGCATGTCCTTCCGACCAATATCTATCTAATAACCATGACCATAATAACCATGACCATATCGCGCATGTCCTTCCGACCAATATATATCTAATAACCATGACCATATCTCGTATGTACTTCGACCAATATATATCTAATAACCATGACCATATCGCGCATGTCCTTCCGACCAATATCTATCTAATAACGATGACCATATCGCGCATGTCCTTCCGACCAATATCTATCTAATAACCATGACCATATCGCGCATGTCCTTCCGACCAATATCTATCTAATAACCATGACCATATCGCGCATGTCCTTCCGACCAATATCTATCTAATAACCATGAACATATCGCGCATGTCCTTCCGACCAATATCTATCTAATAACCATGATCATATCGCGCATGTCCTTCCGACCAATATCTATCTAATAACCATGACCATATCACGCATGTCCTTCCGACCAATATATATCTAATAACCATGACCATATCTCGTATGTACTTCGACCAATATATATCTAATAACCATGACCATATCGCGCATGTCCTTCCGACCAATATCTATCTAATAACCATGACCATATCGCGCATGTCCTTCCGACCAATATCTATCTAATAACCATGACCATATCGCGCATGTCCTTCCGACCAATATATATATAATAACCATGACCATATCTCACATGTCCTTTGACCAATATCTATCTAATAACCATGACCATATCGCGCATGTCCTTCCGACCAATATCTATCTAATAACCATGACCATATCGCGCATGTCCTTCCGACCAATATCTATCTAATAACCATGAGCATATCGCGCATGTCCTTCCGACCAATATCTATCTAATAACCATGACCATATCTCGCATGTCCTTCCGACCAATATCTATCTAATAACCATGACCATATCGCGCATGTCCTTCCGACCAATATCTATCTAATAACCATGACCATATCGCGCATGTCCTTCCGACCAATATCTATCTAATAACCATGACCATATCGCGCATGTCCTTCCGACCAATATCTATCTAATAACCATGAACATACCGCGCATGTCCTTCCGACCAATATCTATCTAATAACCATGACCATATCGCGCATGTCCTTCCGACCAATATCTATCTAATAACCATGACCATATCGCGCATGTCCTTCCGACCAATATATATCTAATAACCATGACCATATCTCGTATGTACTTCGACCAATATATATCTAATAACCATGACCATATCGCGCATGTCCTTCCGACCAATATCTATCTAATAACGATGACCATATCGCGCATGTCCTTCCGACCAATATCTATCTAATAACCATGACCATATCACGCATGTCCTTTGACCAATATCTATCTAATATCCATGGCCATAGCTCGCAGGTCCTTCACGCTCATATCGACTAACCATATAATACAAGTTCTTCGACACCATATCTAATAACCATGAACTTATCATGCAAGAAATAATTCGAGACCACATCTAACGGTAAACCTCGGCCATACCAAGCAAGCCTTTTCACTCCACATTTGCTAACCTCGACAATACCAGGCAAGCTATTTCACTCCATTTTTACTAACCTCGACAATACCACGCAAGCTATTTCACTCCACATCTCCTAACCTTGACAATACCACGCAAGCTATTTCACTCCACATCTCCTAACCTCGACAATACCACGCAAGCTATTTCACTCCACGGCTACTAACCTCGACAATACCATGCAAGCTATTTCATTCCACATCTACTAACCTCGGCAATACCACGCAAGCTATTTCACTCCACAGCTACTAACCTCGACAATACCACGCAAGCTATTTCACTCCACGGCTACTAACCTCGACAATACCACGCAAGCTATTTCACTCCACATCTACTAACCTCGACAATACCATGCAAGCTATTTCATTCCACATCTACTAACATCGGCAATACCACGCAAGCTATTTCACTCCACATCTACTAACCTCGACAATACCACGCAAGCTATTTCATTCCACATCTACTAACCTCGACAATACCACGCAATCTAGTTCACTCCACATCTCCTAACCTCGGCAATACCACGCAAGCTATTTCACTCCACAGCTACTAACCTCGACAATACCACGCAAGCTATTTCACCCCACATCTCCTAACCTCGACAATACCACGCAAGCTATTTCACTCCACATCTCCTAACCTCGGCAATACCACGCAAGCTATTTAACTCCACAGCTACTAACCTCGACAATACCACGCAAGCTATTTCACTCCACATCTCCTAACCTCGACAATACCACGCAAGCTATTTCACTCCACATCTCCTAACCTCGACAATACCACGCAAGCTATTTCACTCCACATCTCCTAACCTCGACAATACCACGCAAGCTATTTCATTCCACATCTACTAACCTCGACAATACCACGCAAGCTATTTCACTCCACATCTACTAACCTCGACAATACCACGCAAGCTATTTCACTCCACATCTACTAACCTCGGCAATACCACGTAAGCTATTTCACTCCACATCTACTAACCTCGACAATACCACGCAATCTATTTCAGTCCACATCTACTAACCTCGACAATACCACGCAAGCTATTTCACTCCACATCTACTAACCTCGGCAATACCACGCAATCTATTTCAGCCCACATCTACTAACCTCGGCAATACCATGCAAGCTATTTCACTCCACATCTACTAACCTCGACAATACAACGCACGCTATTTCAGTCCACATCTAATAACCTCGACAATACAATGCAATCTATTTCAGCCCACATCTACTAACCTCGGCAATACCACGCAAGCTATTTCAGTCCACATCTACTAACCTCCTTACTAATGGGGACATTGTAAAATTGTTTACCGTTACAAGATTTATATCACTAATAATCAACGTTCCCATTATTGTAAACCAAATCATTTACTACTAATTAAGCTGATGTTTGAAAAACTTTGTTTCGAAGCATTAATAATTTAAACTAAAACGCAGATTGATATTATACGAAGCGCTTAATACTCGTTAAACCATCCTTGTCATTGCTGCTGATTGAGTTGCCAAGTAACTATCTATCTACCTAGCTATTGAAGCAACATATTAATGTAATAACGGGTTCCGCTGGCAATATAATTATATGATAACATCAAACGTTAATGTAGTAAATTAATGGACTTATTATGTTATACTTTTTAGTGGATTTGCATCGTACAGTAGCAGGTCTATAATTATGAATGTGTTTCTACAAGAGACGACTCATCAATACGCACAACGACATACAGGATAGTGTCCTAGGTGTCCGACACGTGTACTGTTGCGTACAACGACATGCAGGATAGTGTCCTAGGTGTCCGACACGTGTACTGTGGCGCACAACGACATACAGGATAGTGTGCTAGGTGTCCGACACGTGTACTGTGGCGCACAACGACATACAGGATAGTGTCCTAGGTGTCCGACATGTGTACTGTGGCGCACAACGACATACAGGATAGTGTCCTAGGTGTCCGACACGTATACTGTGGCGCACAACGACATACAGGATAGTGTGCTAGGTGTCCGACACGTGTACTGTGGCGCACAACGACATACAGGATAGTGTCCTAGGTGTCCGACACGTGTACTGTGGCGCACAACGACATACAGGATAGTGTGCTAGGTGTCCGACATGTGTACTGTGGCGCACAACGATATACATGATAGTGTGATAGGTGTCCGACACGTGTAATGTGGCGCACAACGACATACAGGATAGTGTCCTAGGTGTCCGACACGTGTAATGTGGCGCACAACGACATACAGGATAGTGTGCTAGGTGTCCGACACGTGTACTGGGGCGCACAACGACATGCAGGATAGTGTCATAGGTGTCCGACACGTGTAATGTGGTGCACGACATACAGGATAGTGTCCTAGGTGTCGGACACGTGTAATGTGGCGCACGCCATACAGGATAGTGTCATAGGTGTACTGTGGCGCACAACGACATACAGTATAGTGTCCTAGGTGTCCGACACGTGTAATGTGGCGCACAACGACATACAGGATAGTGTCCTAGGTGTCCGACACGTGTAATGTGGCGCACGACATACAGGATAGTGTGCTAGGTGTCCGACACGTGTACTGAGGCGCACAACGACATGCAGGATAGTGTCATATGTGTCCGACACGTGTAATGTGGTGCACGACATACAGGATAGTGTCCTAGGTGTCGGACACGTGTAATGTGGCGCACGCCATACAGGATAGTGTCATAGGTGTACTGTGGCGCACAACGACATACAGTATAGTGTCCTAGGTGTCCGACACGTGTAATGTGGCGCACAACGACATACAGTATAGTGTCCTAGGTGTCCGACACGTGTAATGTGGCGCACGACATACAGGATAGTGTCCTAGGTGTCCGACACGTGTAATGTGGCGTACAACGACATACAGTATAGTGTGCTAGGTGTCCGACACGTGTAATGTGGCGCACGACATACATGATAGTGTACTAGGTGTCCGACACGTGTAATGTTGCGCACAACGACATACAGGATAGTGTGCTAGGTGTCCGACACGTTTACTGTGGCGCACAACGACATACAGGATAGTGTGCTAGGTGTCCGACATGTGTACTGTGGCGCACAACGACATACAGGATAGTGTGTTAGGTGTCCGACACGTGTAATGTGGCGCACAACGACATACAGGATAGTGTCCTAGGTGTCCGACACGTGTAATGTGGCGCACGACATACAGGATAGTGTGCTAGGTGTCCGACACGTGTACTGGAGCGCACAACGACATGCAGGATTGTTTCCTATGTGTCCGACACGTGTAATGTGGCGCACGACATACAGGATAGTGTGCTAGGTGTCCGACACGTGTACTGGGGCGCACAACGACATGCAAGATAGTGTCATAGGTGTCCGACACGTGTAATGTGGTGCACGACATACAGGATAGTGTCCTAGGTGTCCGACACGTGTAATGTGGCGCACGACATACAGGATAGTGTCATAGGTGTCCGACAGGTGTACTGTGGCGCACAACGACATACAGTATTGTGTCCTAGGTGTCCGACACGTGTAATGTGGCGCACGACATACAGGATAGTGTCCTAGGTGTCCGACACGTGTAATGTGGCGCACAACGACATACAGTATATAGTGTCCTAGGTGTCCGACACGTGTAATGTGGCGCACGACATACAGGATAGTGTCCTAGGTGTCCGACACGTGTAATGTGGCGTACAACGACATACAGTATAGTGTGCTAGGTGTCCGACACTTGTAATGTGGCGCACGACATACATGATAGTTTCCTAGGTGTCCGACACGTGTACTGGGGCGCACAACGACATACAGGATAGTGTCCTAGGTGTCCGACACGTGTAATGTGGCGCACAACGACATACAGGATAGTGTCCTAGGTGTCCGACACGTGTAATGTGGCGCACGACATACAGGATAGTGTCCTAGGTGTCCGACACGTGTAATGTGGCGCACACCGACATACAGGATAGTGTCCTAGGTGTCCGACACGTGTAATGTGGCGCACAACGACATACAGGATAGTGTTCTAGGGTCCGACACGTGTAATGTGGCGCACAACGACATACAAGATAGAGTCCTAGGTGTCCGACACGTGTAATGTGGCGTACAACGACATACAGTATAGTGTGCTAGATGTCCGACACGTGTAATGTGGTGCACAACGACATACAGGATAGTGTGCTAAGTGTCCGACACGTGTACTGTGGCGCACAACGACATACAGGATAGTGTCCTAGGTGTCCGACACGTGTACTGTGGCCCACAACGACATACAGGATAGTGTGCTAGGTGTCCGACATGTGTACTGTGGCGCACAACGACATACAGGATAGTGTGTTAGGTGTCCGACACGTGTAATGTGGCGCACAACGACATACAGGATAGTGTCCTAGGTGTCCGACACGTGTAATGTGGCGCACGACATACAGGATAGTGTGCTAGGTGTCCGACACGTGTACTGGAGCGCACAACGACATGCAGGATTGTTTCCTATGTGTCCGACACGTGTAATGTGGCGCACGACATACAGGATAGTGTGCTAGGTGTCCGACACGTGTAATGTGGCGCACAACGACATACAGGATAGTGTCCTAAGTGTCCGACACGTGTAATGTGGCGCACGACATACAGGATAGTGTGCTAGGTGTCCGACACGTGTACTGGGGCGCACAACGACATGCAAGATAGTGTCCTAGGTGTCCGACACGTGTAATGTGGCGCACGACATAAAGGATAGTGTGCTAGGTGTCCGACACGTGTACTGGGGCGCACAACGACATGCAGGATAGTGTCATAGGTGTCCGACACGTGTAATGTGGTGCACGACATACAGGATAGTGTCCTCGGTGTCCGACACGTGTAATGTGGCGCACGACATACAGGATAGTGTCATAGGTGTTCGACAGGTGTACTGTGGCGCACAACGACATACAGTATTGTGTCCTAGGTGTCCGACACGTGTAATGTGGCGCACGACATACAGGATAGTGTCCTAGGTGTCCGACACGTGTAATGTGGCGCACAACGACATACAGTATAGTGTCCTAGGTGTCCGACACGTGTAATGTGGCGCACGACATACAGGATAGTGTCCTAGGTGTCCGACACGTGTAATGTGGCGTACAACGACATACAGTATAGTGTGCTAGGTGTCCGACACTTGTAATGTGGCGCACGACATACATGATAGTTTCCTAGGTGTCCGACACGTGTAATGTGGCGCACAACGACATACAGGATAGTGTGCTAGGTGTCCCACACGTGTACTGTGGCGCACAACGACATACAGGATAGTGTCCTAGTTGTCCGACACGTGTACTGTGGCGCACAACGACATACAGGATAGTGTGCTAGGTGTCCGACATGTGTACTGTGGTGCACAACGACATACAGTATAATGTGCTAGGTGTCCGACACGTGTACTGTGGCACACAACGACATACAGGATAGTGTCCTAGGTGTCCGACACGTGTAATGTGGCGCACAACATACATGATAGTGTGCTAGGTGTCCGACACGTGTACTGGGGCGCACAACGACATGCAGGATAGTGTCCTAGGTGTCCGACACGTGTAATGTGGCGCACGACATACAGGATAGTGTGCTAGGTGTCCGACACGTGTACTGGGGCGCACAACGACATGCAGGATAGTGTGCTAGGTGTCCGACACGTGTACTGGGGCGCACAACGACATACAGGATAGTGTCCTAGGTATCCGACACGTGTAATGTGGCGCACGACATACAGGATAGTGTCCTAGGGTCCGACACGTGTAATGTGGCGCACAACGACATACAAGATAGTGTCCTAGGTGTCCGACACGTGTAATGTGGCGCACAACACGCCTCCTGGTGAGATTAGTCATTTCAGATCATTGGAGGATAGTGCAATGATACAGACAGAGACCCATTCCAGAGTCTCCTCTGGTTCTTTTACGTGCTCGGAGTAAAGCACCGACACGAGACCTCGGTCCCATCTGAAAGGCTATTAATATTATTAGGGTCAGACGGGGGATCGAACTTGCGTTATATGGATTCGCTGTCCAGCGTGTTAACCACTGGAATACTGATTCGTCAGGTGTACCATGCTTAGCGGTGTTAGAAAGTCAAGTGTAGCGGATTGAGACCGAAAACGCTCACATTGACAATATTCATACACTGTTGTCTTATACTAGTATAAATTGGTTGGATTTGTCAAATTAAGTATGACACAGACGGATCTGCAGTCCAGTTTTAGCACGCTGGACTCGCAATCCAGTGATCGCATGTTCTTTCCCCTGTCTGACCCTAATAAAATTAACAGTCTTTCAGATGGGACTTTAAACCGAGGTCTCGTGTCGGTACTTTACATCATGCACGTAAAAGAACCAGGGAGATTCTGGAATGGGTCTCTGTCTGTATCATTGCGCTATCCTCCAAAAATCTAAAATGACTAATCTCTTCAGGACGTTTCGCTGATACGGGCAACCGGTAGCGACGATAGATAAACGTAAAACACAATATATGTATAAGTATGATCAAACCCAGATGTGTGATAGGCGTATTTCAATCTGTGTCCTTATAGGCTTATATTGCATGCAATGCTTAACTGTATGTATACTCATCATGGCCACGCGAGCTGGTAATCCGGGTACTCCCATAACGTGTACCCGTAACAAGGTCATAGAAGAGCGCTTTGAAAATGAACTACATGTATATTTGTATTAAGCATGGTATTAAACACGGCATTAAACACGGTATTAAACCTGGTATTAAACATGGTATTAAACATGGTATTAAACATGGTATTAAACATGGTATTAAACATGGTATTAAACATGGTATTATAACACGGCATTTAAACATGGTATTAAACATGGTATTAAACCTGGTATTAAACATGGTATTATAACACGGCATTAAACATGGTATTAAACACGATATTAAACATGATATTAAACACGGTATTAAACATGATATTAAACACGGTATTAAACATGGTATTAAACACGATATTAAACATGGTATTAAACATGATATTAAACCTGGTATTAAACACGGTATTAAACACGGTATTAAACCCGATATTAAACATGATATTAAACACGGTATTAAACATGGTATTAAACACGGTATTAAACACGGTATTAAATACGGTATTAAACATGGTATTAAACCTGGTATTAAACACGGTATTAAACATGGTATTAAACATGGTATTAAACACGGTATTAAACATGGTATTAAACATGGTATTAAACATGGCATTAAACATGGTATTAAACATGGCATTAAACATGGTACTAAACATGGTATTAACCACAGTATTAAACACGGTATTAAATACGGTATTAAACACGGTATTACACACGGTATTAAACACGGTATTAAACCCGATATTAAACATGATATTAAACACGGTATTAAACATGGTATTAAACACGGTATTAAACACGGTATTAAATACGGTATTAAACATGGTATTAAACCTGATATTAAACACGGTATTAAACATGGTATTAAACATGGTATTAAACACGGTATTAAACATGGTATTAAACATGGTATTAAACATGGCATTAAACATGGTATTAAACATGGCATTAAACATGGTACTAAACATGGTATTAACCACAGTATTAAACACGGTATTAAATACGGTATTAAACACGGTATTACACACGGTATTAAACACGGTATTAAACCCGATATTAAACATGATATTAAACACGGTATTAAACATGGTATTAAACACGGTATTAAACACGGTATTAAATACGGTATTAAACATGGTATTAAACCTGATATTAAACACGGTATTAAACATGGTATTAAACATGGTATTAAACACGGTATTAAACATGGTATTAAACATGGTATTAAACATGGCATTAAACATGGTATTAAACATGGCATTAAACATGGTACTAAACATGGTATTAACCACAGTATTAAACACGGTATTAAATACGGTATTAAACATGGTATTATAACACGGCATTAAACATGGTATTAAACGTGGTATTAATTATCAATTAAATTGTTCTAACATCAATCTATATACTTGATGTTACTTTACTATATACCATCTCGTGTAGTTTAGAACCTAGCCTTAACATATTTACAGGTCGGTAATTGTCAGATTGCAAACCACTGTTGTTTGTATGAAAGGTTACAACTAACATGAACTAGTATGTGTATGTTAGGCAGCGGAACACCGTTGTAACATCGTGGTGTCACCGCAAAATCACATCACTATAGTTGTATCTCAAACCACGTGTCACTCGCCGTTGTAACATAGTGGTGTCACAGCAATCACATCACTATAATTGTATCTCAAACCACGTGTCACTCGCCGTTGTAACATAGTGGTGTCACACCAATCACATCACTATAGTTGTATCTCAAACCACGTGTCACTCGCCGTTGTAACATCGTGGTGCAACAGCAATCACATCACTATAATTGTATCTCAAACCACGTGTCACTCGCCGTCGTAACATAGTGGTGTCACACCAATCACATCACTATAGTTGTATCTCAAACCACGTGTCACTCGCCGTTGTAACATCGTGGTGTCACAGCAATCACATCACTATAGTTGTATCTCAAACCACGTGTCACTCGCCGCTGTAACATCGTGGTGTCACAGCAATCACATCACTATAGTTGTATTCCAAACCACGTGTCACTCGCCGCTGTAACATCGTGGTGTCACAGCAATCACATCACTATAGTTGTATCCCAAACCACGTGTCATCGCCGCTGTAGACTCGAATCTCACTGGCTATGTCGAATTATTTCCAGTTAGAAAGCTATCCAGCTGATCTGCGGAAGTTCTGTGGTTATACCCGGGTACTCACCCATGCCTGAAATACTGCTCTCCGGGTTCTTCCTCCACCAATAATAGCCTACAAGTTGCCGTATGACCGATATTGAAATACTGTTAGAAAATCAGTGATTTGTTAATGTGCATTATCATGATATCTAGTGATCATTCTTGGAATAAATTATCTCACTTAGCCGAATTATATAGCTAATGGATTTCCTGTGCACTTATGTACAATTCATAACGACGGAATTCTCGAGGTTCCAGCTCCCATCCCTAAAATGCGCGGGTCAGAATAATCTAATTTACTGTCACTGAGATCTGAGAGCTATATATATATATGGATTGGATCATTAGTCTTAGACAATTGTTTGTGAAGAAATGATTCAGATTTGCCAACGACTGTCCTACAAATGGAGCGACATTTATAGTGTATGTACGCAATACGTTTATATTGTTAGATATCACACATATACACATGGTGCATACTATTCTAGTGAGTATATCCCTCACTTTATCTATAATCTACAGCTGATGAATACCCGCCTTCCAGTGGGTATATCCCTCACTTTATCTATAATCTACAGCTGATGAGTACTCGCCTTCTAGTGGGTATATCCCTCACATTATCTATAATCTACATCTGATGAATACTCGCCTTCCAGTGGGTATATCCCTCACTTTATCTATAATCTACAGCTGATGAGTACTCGCCTTCTAGTGGGTATATCCCTCACATTATCTATAATCTACATCTGATGAATACTCGCCTTCCAGTGGGTATATCCCTCACTTTATCTATAATCTACAGCTGATGAGTACTCGCCTTCTAGTGGGTATATCCCTCACATTATCTATAATCTACATCTGATGAATACTCGCCTTCCAGTGGGTATATCCCTCACTTTATCTATAATCTACAGCTGATGAGTACTCGCCTTCTAGTGGGTATATCCCTCACATTATCTATAATCTACATCTGATGAATACTCGCCTTCCAGTGGGTATATCCCTCACTTTATCTATAATCTACAGCTGATGAGTACCCGCCTTCTAGTGAGTATATCCCTCACTTGATCTATAATCTACAGCTGATGAGTACCCGCCTTCTAGTGGGTATATCCCTCACTTTATCTATAATCTACAGCTGATGAGTACCCGCCTTCTAGTGGGTATATCCCTCACTTTATCTATAATCTACAGCTGATGAGTACCCGCCTTCTAGTGGGTATATCCCTCACTGTATCTATAATCTACAGCTGATGAGTACTCGCCTTCCAGTGGGTATATCCCTCACTTTATCTATAATCTACAGCTGATGAGTACTCGCCTTCTAGTGAGTATATCCCTCACTTTATCTATAATCTACAGCTGATGAGTACTCGCCTTCTAGTGGGTATATCCCTCACTTTATCTATAATCTACAGCTGATGAGTACCCGCCTTCTAGTGGGTATATCCCTCACTTTATCTATAATCTACAGCTGATGAGTACTCGCCTTCTAGTGGGTATATCCCTCACTTTATCTATAATCTACAGCTGATGAATACCCGCCTTCTAGTGGGTATATCCCTCACTTTATCTATAATCTACAGCTGATGAGTACTCGCCTTCTAGTGGGTATATCCCTCACTTTATCTATAATCTACAGCTGATGAGTACCCGCCTTCTAGTGGGTATATCCCTCACTTTATCTATAATCTACAGCTGATGAGTACCCGCCTTCTAGTGGGTATATCCCTCACTTTATCTATAATCTACAGCTGATGAGTACCCGCCTTCTAGTGGGTATATCCCTCACTTTATCTATAATCTACAGCTGATGAGTACCCGCCTTCTAGTGAGTATATCCCTCACTTGATCTATAATCTACAGCTGATGAGTACCCGCCTTCTAGTGGGTATATCCCTCACTTTATCTATAATCTACAGCTGATGAGTACCCGCCTTCTAGTGGGTATATCCCTCACTTTATCTATAATCTACAGCTGATGAGTACTCGCCTTCCAGTGGGTATATCCCTCACTTTATCTATAATCTACAGCTGATGAGTACTCGCCTTCTAGTGAGTATATCCCTCACTTGATCTATAATCTACAGCTGATGAGTACTCGCCTTCTAGTGGGTATATCCCTCACTTTATCTATAATCTACAGCTGATGAATACCCGCCTTCTAGTGGGTATATCCCTCACTTTATCTATAATCTACAGCTGATGAGTACTCGCCTTCTAGTGGGTATATCCCTCACTTTATCTATAATCTACAGCTGATGAGTACTCGCCTTCTAGTGGGTATATCCCTCACTTTATCTATAATCTACAGCTGATGAGTACTCGCCTTCTAGTTGGTATATCCCTCACTTTATCTATAATCTACAGCTGATGAGTACCCGCCTTCTAGTGGGTATATCCCTCACTTTATCTATAATCTACAGCTGATGAATACCCGCCTTCTAGTGGGTATATCCCTCACATTATCTATAATCTACAGCTATTGAACACTCGATTTCTAATGAGGCTATCCTTAATTCGGCTTCAAGTTATCTATAGTCTGCAGCTGATGAACGCTCGACTCTTGTAATATAACATGCATCTATATCAGTAGTCGCTGTGGATGACGTATATATTAATTATGTTCGAAGTTGAATCCGTTGATATACGATATTAATACATTTATTGGGGGAAGAGTCCACGATTGTCCAGAAATAGAGTGGAAGTAAATGAAATGATATGTAGATATTGTAATATTGTTGAAGATGAATAGCATTTTGTGCTATGTTGTTATATATGCGTACAATAGTAAGTTGTATGCACGCATTCAAGGTTGAATATCTGATTACAGTCTACATCCGTTCTGTCAAAGTCGATTATGTCGAATTATCCGGTTATCTCGAAGTTGGATCAAAGTCCCGTTTCAGACACTATCATTATATATATAACTGGCTCCGTTTATATCGAATTTCGTTAAGTCAAACTTCGGTGATGTGGACGTATTTTGCTCGGTCCTACGAAATTTGACATAGCGGATGTAGACTGTATTTGTATATATTATGTACACTGTTGTTGATAAATAACGTATATCAGTGAACGTTTATGTAACCCATGTCAAAAGTAGTATGAATTATCAAATGCGATGCTGTTGTCCGCTGCACGTCGCAGTTTGAGTGGTACAGCCAGAAGCCTTTTGTCATCCCTAGGGGAAAATGCAACTATTGTTGACATATTAGATAAATTTGACTCTAGGTTCGGGGACATTTCAACAAATGAATTGGTCATGCAGGAATTTTTCAATTGCCAACAAAACGAAAGGGAATCAGTCTGTTTATGGGTGTAGATTAGAATCCCTGTTACAAACTGCAGTGAAACAATGGTATCTTAATAATACATCGAAAAATGACGTTACGTCATAAATTCTGGCAGTCCCTTCATTCAGAACAGCTAAAGGCACAAACAAGACATAAATATGACAGTATTTCAAATTTTGATGCACTTTTACTAGGATGGTTGAAAAACAAATTAACCTTAATCCACCTGCAATGCCAGAAACTGTCATAACCAATAAGCCGGAAAAGTCCAAATCTGTACATCATGCCCCATTGGTCACGCAAAATGATATACAGATTTTGGAAAAGAAATTGGATAATACGATAGATCAAGTGGGTAAACAGTTTGATACTAAACTGGATTCCAAATTTGATCAAATAATGTCTAAACTAGATAGTACTAGTAGTATACAGAGGGGTGGTTTCAGAGGAAACTCAAGTTCACGGTCCCATGGATCAAGGGGTACTAGAGATAGTTTCAGGGGAAATAAGAGTAGTTATCATCCATCTAGTAACAATGGTGCATACCATTACCCACAGTATAGCAATCAAGGTGGTTATAATTCTAGTAATCAGAGTTACTACAATGGGGGAGCATAATTATGCTGGTCAACAAATGACTGAACGTTTTAATGCGCCATTGCCACAAGCCCAAAATGCACAACCGAGCGATGTTCGTAGAGGCAATGGTCCTTTAAACGTTTAGGGGCTTCTGCAAATGATGGCCAGTCGGGAGCCCAGGTTGATATTCAAGGCCATGGTGAACATACTATTGATGTTGATATGGTAGGCCCTAGTAACACTAGTACAATCGTGTTGCAAAACCAAACAATTGTTGCCTTGATTGACAGCGGATCACAAATTACTACAATCTCGCAATCGACTCTAGATTCCTTGAATCATAGACCCCCAATTAAAGATATTAAAGACCTAGGTCTTACAATCTCAGGCGCAAATGGAACAAAGTTAAAATATACTGGTTTTGTTGAATGTTCCATTGAACTTTCCTTCCTACCCGGTTATACTTTGAATGTTCCAGTGTTAGTCCTTCCAGATAATGATTTTAACTCATATGTTCCTTTCATATTGGGCTCAAATGTCATGAGAATTTACAAACGCTTATATGAGGAAGCTGTTGGTGTTTCTGATTTACCACCTGAATGGAAAATAGCATTTGTGGGGGGGGGATATGTCGGTCTTTCCCAATTATGTCCATTAATAAGAAAGACCTGGTCATTCCACCGTATGAAACTGTTATGGTTAAAGGAATCAGTAGAAAACTTGATACTGACATGGTTGATTGCGTCACAGAAACCATGGATGGCAGAAATGATTATACTGTCTGTCACAGGGTAGTGCGCGTTGCAAATAGGGCACAGACCATACTATCTATTAAGGTGTGCAATATCTCTGCCAAACCCAATACAATCAAACCCAAGACTGACTTTGGTCAACTGTCCGAAATTAGGGTTGTCGATGATTTGGTATCTGAAATTAGAACAGATGAGGATGAATATGGTGTTGGTCAATCAGTATCATTTGATGATCTTAGAATAACAATTTATAGTTCATGCATTACGTCAGAACAATTACTTAGAGTGAGACAAGTGCTAGGTATATGGCAACAATGCTTTTCCAAACATCCCAATGCCTAGTGAAACAAAGAATTGTGTTGGAAGATGAGCGTCCATTTGAGCAAGCTTATAGAAGGATCAGCCCAAGCATGTAAGAGGAGGTTCGTCAACATGTCAAGGAAATGCTAGACGCAGGGGTCATTCGTGAATCTGAGAGCCCATACTCGTCCAATGTTGTTCTTGCCAGGAAGAAGGATGGTTCCCGTCGATTTTGTATTGATTATAGGTTACTCAATCAAAGAACAAGGAAGGATGCGTACATGTTACCACGGTTTGATGACACCATATATACTCTTAGTGGGCCCAAATACTTTGTTGGACCACCATTCAAGTTATAGGCAAGTTGAAATGGAAGAAGCTGATAAACACAAAACTGCTTTTTCTGTTTGAAACCTTGGTTTTTTCGAATAATTATAATAGAATGGGCTCTGGGTTAACAAATACACCAGCTACATGCCAAAGGTTAATGGAGAAATGCGTGAGATGCACCTAAGAGATTGTTTAATTTTCTTGGACGATATTTTCATCTTCTCCAAAACCTTTAATCAGCATATCGACCGCTTGGAAGCTGTCTTTGGTCGTCTTGAACAGCATAATCTAAAGATAAAACCATCCAAATGCGAGTTATTTATGTCCTCAGTCACATACTTAGGTCATGTGGTTTCGGAACAGGGTGTTGAAACTGATCCAGAAAAGGTTTCAGCAGTTCATTCTTGGCCAATCCATACTAATGTGAGAGTTACGGCAATTTCTTGGTTTCGTGGGATACTATCGTCGTTTTATTAGGGATTTTGCAAAGCTCGTCCAACCTCTACATACACTTCTGCAAGGTTACCATTCAAGCCCAACTAAATCTAGGAAGAAACCCAAATTCCGATAATGACATTCCCGTGTATCATGTACAGTTGGAAACGGGCAAAGGATCCACCCGTGTCCTCCATAGAAATATGTTGTTGCCAATCAACAGCATCTTTACAGAGTTGGCCGAACCTGAGAATGTAGACGTGTACATCCTACAGATAGGGGCCGTAGAACGAGAAGTGCTGCTCGCATTCTATCAGCATCAGGATCATCTGACTCTGATGGTGACGCAAGTAGTTCTTCACTACCATACATTATCCCACATGCTATTGATACAGCTTAAATATTTCTCCTGTTGGAAAACGCTTTTAAATGTACAATATGTTTCTAATTTAGGCAAATGGCTTATTTCAGAAAACCAGTGTTGTAAATATTGATCTTTGGTGCGCTGTATAACACTATTTATCTGCATATTAGTTACATCAATAATGTCACATAAATAAGCAAATAATAAATATACTAGAGGACAGAACAGGAACATTATATGAGTATTATTACATGAACACGAAATACGAAGGATTCCATCAAAGATATATCACATCTTTATTTTATTTTACAAAGCACAAACGGAACAACTGAAATATAAATGTATAATAATATGTATTTATAATTGTATATAATTATTGTTTTCATGTAAAAACACACATATCTGAATTGTACGTTTTCTATGTCATAGTATAAATATGTAATAAACAATTTGTTTTATTTATACTACTACATGAACACAACTGTATCACAGCAATACTAATTATGATGGTCGCCAGATCGGACATGTGGGTTTTCTCCGGGTACTCCGGTTTCCTCCCACATGAATGACCACATATATGCTTCCATCCGAGCCAACGAGAGTGATTAATATAAGTTGTTAAAACTTGCTTCGCAATCGTTGTACAATAAATAGTTTAAAAACAAAAATACTAATTAAGTTCATGACATCAACTTCATAAGGGCGGTAATAATCGCAAAAACATTATCCCAAGTTAAATTAACAACAGCCGATATCACTGTGATATAATCAAATATCATTGATTCCAGTTCCTGGCACACTACAAGTCTCAGCTAACATTGTTTTTTCTGTTTGCTTTCAGATAAATTACGTCAGAGACTAGTGATTTACTACTACGAGTGGGTACAGATGAGACGTTTTCCGATCAATACAGATATATAACGTGCGACAGCTTTTTATTCGTGTTGCTCTCTGATGTCCGCAGTTTGTTTGAATGGTGTATTGGCATCAAATGACGACCATAGTTATTAACTCAACACGTCAACAATTAATTCGTCAAGCCGATCACTATGCTAAAAGTTAACTAATCAGTTCCTGTCAATTGATTCGACACGTAAACAACGCGAAACGTAGTCAAATAAATCAACAATGTTAACAACACTATAGGCGAAAAACAATACACGCAATGTCCAAGAATAGGCGAACCAACTATAAGCTGATTGGTAAATTATGTGACATTCTCAGGATGTAGACAGACACAATTTGTCATATTTATAATGCACGATTAATGAATCGAATATGGCGCATGCCCGGTGCAGTAAGTAATTGTTTGTGCTAGACAATATCTTGATTGTTTATGTATTAAGAACTATTTAAGCAGACTTAGATAGAGAATAAACGGTAAGGGGATAGCAGAGTAATTCAGGAACACACCATGGCGCATAGAAACGACACATTCTATTATATTGAACTGTTGAAACAAATTGAGCAGCAGATTAAAAACTTATCAATAAATGAGAGCAGTTCGGCGGATGTAGACATATACCACGTGCCTGTTGTGGTCGTTGTACTGTTGGCCATTCTGTATGGCTCAATTTCAGTAATCGCAATAATTGGAAACGGTTTGGTTATTCTTGTCATCGCAAAAGATAAAAGAATGCAAACAGTGACAAATATTTTCATTGGCAACTTAGCAATTGCTGATGTTATAATAGGATTATTCACCACACCGTTCCAATTTCATCCAGCATTAGTTCAACGATGGGATTTTCCAAGTTTTATGTGTAAAATAGCTCCATCATTTAAGATCTTGTCAGTTAGTGTAAGCGTTTTCACACTGACCATTATATCCCTCGACCGATACGTTGCAGTCATTTACCCTCTCAAGGCTGGATTCTCAAAGTCCATAGCATTCATATGCCTAGCATTTATATGGGGACTGAGCATTGGGACGAGCTTCCCGGAAGGTTATTTCCACTCAGTTAGTCCTGTATTTGATAAACAAACAACGGATGTTAAGCCATTTTGCATTCCAAAATGGCCGACAAATCACTTTGGACAGTACTACCATCTGTACCTGACTTCCGTTCAATATTTCTTACCACTTTTGGTAATAAACTTCTCCTACACCAGGATCGCCTTTCGGATTTGGGGAACGAAAGTACCAGGAAATACTATAGATAGAGACAACGTTCGCCAACGAACTCGGCAAAAGGTGAGATACATTTACATAAGTATGCATCGGAACATAGTATTTACTGGTAGTTAGTCATGTATCTATATAATATGTAAACACAACATAGCAATAATGCGTTAGCTACTTTTAATAATTATATGTACCTGTTCAGTTACTCTCCTCTCTCTCTCCTCTCCTCTCCTCTCTCTCTCTCTCCTCTCTCTCCTCTCTCTCCTCTCTCTCTCCTCTCTCTCTCCTATCTCTCTCCTCTCTCACTGTGGCGAATATATTTGCGATTATTAATTAGCAAGGATATTCAAGTTGAAATTCGCGGTTTGCCTATAGATAAATACTGAAAAAAGCAAACGGTTACGAGGCTTGGAATTTCTCAAGAATCCTTGCGAATCCTTTCCGAATGTCTACGAATGCACTTGGTATGATATACTTGCCAAAAATCAAGCCGAATGCTAGAAAATCCACAACAATAATCGTACGATAATATCATTGTCATCAATAAGAGTGGCTTGTGATTGCCTATGCATATGCTGTGAAAACAATGAGACTATTCTTAGTTGCAAATTTTAGGAGCATTTCCTCATATTCGCCCCCCCCCCCCCAATGAACGACCGCGAATGTTACAAACACCTAAACATAGTGGTCACCTTGTGTAGGAATATGATTGAGATCATTGAGGACTTAAGCCGGGAATCTATAAATCAATCACAATATATATATATATATATATATATGTTATATAAAGACCACATATATGTGGCAGAAGCCACACTGTACATATGATAATATATGAAATATCATATGTACAGTGTGGCTTCTGGCACATATATATAGTATCATATGTACAGTGTGGCTTCTGGCACATATATATATAGTATCATATGTACAGTGTGGCTTCTGGCACATATATATATATATAATATCATATGTACAGTGTGGCTTCTGGCACATATATATATAGTATCATATGTACAGTGTGGCTTCTGGCATATATATATAATATATATCATATGTACAGTGTGGCTTCTGGCACATATATATATAGTATCATATGTACAGTGTGGCTTCTGGCACATATATATATATAGTATCATATGTACATGTGGCTTCTGGCATATATATATATATATATATATATATAATATCATATGTACAGTGTGGCTTCTGGCACATATATATATATATCATATGTACGTGTGGCTTCTGGCACATATATATATATAATATCATATGTACAGTGTGGCTGCTTCTGGCACATATATATATATAGTATCATATGTACAGTGTGGCTTCTGGCACATATATATATATATAATATCATATGTACAGTGTGGCTTCTGGCACATATATATATATATATATAGTATCATATGTACAGTGTGGCTTCTGGCACATATATATATATAATATCATATGTACAGTGTGGCTTCTGGCACATATATATATATAGTATCATATGTACAGTGTGGCTTCTGGCACATATATATATATAGTATCATATGTACAGTGTGGCTTCTGGCACATATATATATATAGTATCATATGTACAGTGTGGCTTCTGGCACATATATATATATATATATAGTATCATATGTACAGGGTGGCTTCTGACACATATATATATATAATATCATATGTGCAGTGTGGCTTCTGGCACATATATATAATATCATATGTACAGGGTGGCTTCTGGCACATATATATATAATATCATATGTACAGGGTGGCTTCTGGCACATATATGTGGTATTTACTCCTTCAAAGTGGAATGCATATCTTGAGAACTATGAAACTGTGCTCTGGGAACACAACTTTTCATATATTTTAATACCGATTAATACTAAGGAATTGATATGGTTTATATTGGCCGTACATTTCCCATAGTTATGATAGTTCGACTAAAAAGGGTAGAGTGGAATGTGCAAGCACAATATACACTAGTCTTACTAATCACAAACATATTATACATCTTGTCATTTTAATGTCTTAAACTTTATTTATTTTAAAACGATTGCGAAACAAGTTCTTAATATTTATATTAACCACTCTCGTTGGCGCGGATGAAAGCGTAAATGTGGTCATTCATGTGGGAGGAAACCGGAGTACCCGAATCAAACCCACCTGTCCGATCTGGCGACCACCGTACCATCTCACATACTTCCCGGTCCGAGGATCGCACCCGAGTTGCATGGGTGAGAAGCGAGCGTGCTACCCACTGCGCTAATCGGACAGCCTTTAATGTCTGATGCCCCATTGTAGGATAAGCACTTTGATATTACAGTTGTACAAAACCATGCGTTTTACTTACTTCCTCACACACGCCAACAGACTGCCTAAGGTTATTCGTTCCATTTCTGTCTCAGATAGTTGACTTATCGAAGATGTTATGAACAGATTGCTGCTAATAACTTATATTAACACTAAGCATAGCAAGAGCCGATGCAACACAATAATGACGTTACCACGGGATAGTATCTATGCACATGTCGTGTGTTACAGATAATCAGTAGCAGCTTTGTTCATTTACGTCCAACTCATTCTGCAAAATGGTATCATTAAGGAATTTAATAATAACAACTTCTTCTCAGTTTCTTACATTCATCCTAAAATACTAATTAGTCACTCTGCAAGCCAGGAGATAACGAAGTGATTGAAATGAGCCAGGAGATAATGAAGTGATTGAAATGACACGTAGTGTATGTTTCTGTCGGTTAATAGGAAGCTGAATATTAGTGACTAGTACGCGGTAATTCTTCATGTATGCACCGAACTATCAACACTTGTAATGACTTTGTAGTCGGCACATACTATACGTAAATTGTATACTAGAGGACATAGAAAACGCACACCTACATTATAAGATTATTATTACATGAAAACGAAATACGAAGGATTCGATCAAAGATATATCACATCCTTATTACAAAACACAAACTGAACAACTGAACAACTAAACATATTCCAAAATGTTTAAAACTATGTATTTATATAGTTATTGTTTTTCATGTAAAAACACACTTATCCGAAGTGTGCGTTTTCTATGTCCTCTAGTATACATTGAAAATGTTTAAGACAGCCATTTTGACATGATTTTGATCACCACTATATGGATGCTGCTAATCACCATTAACAAGTGTGCACTAGTGCCTATATTGATAATGCAGTCTTACACCCTCCTAGTTTTATTGCAATTTTTTTAATTAGGAGATTAGCAACGTTCATATAGATTTATCAGTTTTAGATATGTATATGTTATAAATGATAGAATCTATCTTAAAATACTAATTGTGATATTATTATAACGTCTCTTATAATTGTTCCAGAATGGCAATGTATATTTTATAGTGATAATTTATTTATATATTATGTCTGTAATATTGTATTATACACTGATGAGAGGAAAATAAAGATCTACTACTGCTAGCAGCTGCTGCTGCTGCTACTGCTACTTCTACTGCTACTACTACTACTACTACTACTACTACTACTACTATACTACTGCTACTACTACTACTACTACTACTACTACTGCTGCTGCTACTACTACTACTACTACTACTACTACTACTACTACTACTGCTATTGCTACTGCTACTACTACTACTACTACTATACTACTGCTACTACTACTACTACTACTATACTGCTGCTGCTACTACTACTACTACTACTGCTACTACTACTACTACTACTACTAACTACTATTACTATGCTACTACTATACTACTACTACTACTACTACTACTACTACTACTACTACTACTACTACTACTACTACTACTACTACTACTACTGCTGCTGCTGCTACTGCTGCTGCTATTACTACTGCTACTACTACTACTACTGCTGCTGC
>CM026390.1:97085381-97111268 GCA_014843695.1 Archivesica marissinica | reverse complement strand
GATACACGAGATTACTTGAGATACACGAGACTACTTGAGATACACGAGCCTACTTGAGATACACGAGACTACTTGAGATACACGAGACTACTTGAGATACACGAGACTACTTGAGATACACGAGATTACATGAGATACACGAGCCTACTTGAGATACACGAGACTACTTGAGATACACGAGACTACATGAGATACACGAGACTACTTGAGATACACGAGACTACTTGAGATACACGAGACTACATGAGATACACGAGCCTACTTGAGATACACGAGACTACTTGATATATTGAGATACACGATACTACTTGAGATACACGAGATTACTTGAGATACACGAGACTACTTGAGATACACGAGATTACTTGAGATACACGAGACTACTTGAGATACACGAGACTACTTGATATACACGATACTACTTGAGATACACGAGACTACTTGAGATACACGAGACTACTTGATATACACGAGACTACTTGAGATACACGAGACTACTTGAGATACACGAGACTACTACTTGAGATACACGAGACTACTTGAGATACACGAGACTACATGAGATACACGAGACTACTTGAGATACACGAAACTACTTGATATATTGAGATACACGATACTACTTGATATATTGAGATACACGAAACTACTTGATATATTGAGATACACGAGACTACTTGATATATTGAGATACACGAGACTACTTGATATATTGAGATACACGAGACTACTTGAGATACACGAGACTACTTGAGATACACGATACTACTTGAGATACACGATACTACTTGATATATTGAGATACACGAGACTACTTGAGATACACGAGACTACTTGAGATACACGATACTACTTGAGATACACGAGACTACTTGAGATACACGAGACTACTTGAGATACACGAGACTACTTGAGATACACGAGACTACATGAGATACACGATACTACTTGAGATACACGAGACTACTTGAGATACACGAGACTACATGAGATACACGAGACTACTTGAGATACACGAGACTACTTGAGATACACGAGACTACTTGAGATACACGAAACTACTTGAGATACACAAATACAAATACATAGCATTTATATAGCACAAAAATTAAATATTATGCTATTGCGCTTCACAATACTACATGGAATATATACACGAGACTGCATGTAATATATACAGGATACTACATGGACTATATACACGATGCTACATGGAATATATACACGATGCTACATGGAATATATACACGAGACTACATGAATATATACACGAGCTACATGGAATATATACACGAGACTACATGGAATATATACACGATGCTACATGGAATATATACACGAGACTGCATGTAATATATACACGAGACTACATGGAATATATACACGATGCTACATGGAATATATACACGAGACTACATGGAATATATACACGATGCTACATGGAATATATACACGAGACTGCATGTAATATATACACGAGACTACATGGAATATATACACGATGCTACATGGAATATATACATGATGCTACATGGAATATATACACGATGCTACATGGAATATATACACGAGACTACATGAATATATACACGAGACTACATGGAATATATACACGAGACTACATGAATATATACACGAGACTACATGGAATATATACATGATGCTACATGGAATATATACACGAGACTACATGGAATATATACACGAGACTACATGGAATATATACACGAGACTACATGGAATATATACACGAGACTACATGGAATATATACATGATGCTACATGGAATATATACACGAGACTACATGGAATATATACACGAGACTACATGGAATATATACATGATGCTACATGGAATATATACACGAGACTACATGGAATATATACACGAGACTACATGGAATATATACATGATTCTACATGGAATATATACATGATGCTACATGGAATATATACACGAGACTACATGGAATATATACACGAGACTACATGGAATATATACACGAGACTACATGGAATATATACATGATGCTACATGGAAAATATACACGAGACTACATGGAATATATACATGATGCTACATGGAATATATACATGATGCTACATGGAATATATACACGATGCTACATGGAATATATACATGATGCTACATGGAATATATACATGATGCTACATGGAATATATACATGATGCTACATGGTATATATACATGATGCTACATGGAATATATACATGATGCTACATGGAATATATACACGAGATTACATGGAATATATACACGAGCCTACATGGAATATATACACGAGATTACATGGAATATATACACGAGACTACATGGAATATATACACGAGACTACATGGAATATATACACGAGATTACATGGAATATATACACGAGATTACATGGAATATATACACGAGACTACATGGAATATATAAAATGATACGGAGTATATACACGAGACTACATGACACATATACACGGCACTAAATGGCATATATATATATATATATATATACTACATATATATGCCACAGATCAACAGACCGTGACACGTGTACGTTGTATAATGTAACAAACACACTTTAATGTTGTGATCACGTTTTAAAATAGTAATTTCCAAGAAATTGAAAACATTAATCTATGCAACACACAATACCATTGCAATACACATGAATTGGTTTAAATACATTTTGCCATGTGTCATCTGTCGGTTCCGTTTGTGACATTCGAACCTGCAGCGGTGAGGGGCTAGTGATTTGAATTCAACGAACGTAACTACTTCGATGGGAGTGTTGAATTATTTAATATGAGCAAACTATCCATCTGAAGTGTAAACTGCCGGTGGTACCATTGTACTCGTACATGCATGAACTACTTATCAGAGGGAAATCTGGGCTCAGTGTCCACCAATATCAGCTGGATAGTCGCCGTATCGATGCGACTTTAAAAACCATACACAAACAGTGTTCAAGCTGCCTGGGTCTGCTTAGTCGATGGATGTTCATCCACTCACTAGGACGACGTGAAGTCCCCCAATAATCGTCAACAGATAATACAACACAACTCGCTATGATTATACTGTATATGGTATATTATAAGGTACAACTGTACTAAGGTATTTAAAAAAGGTAACATAATGAATGTAGTTTCAAGGTAACGTAATAGAAGTTTGAGACTTTAGAACTTTTGTTGTGTATAATGTTTTTGAATATCAAGCTATGTGGATTGATCATCACATCACGTGCGAAAGGCCCGGAGTTCGAGCCCCGCTGGAGCCGTTACGATTGTGTCCTTAGGCAATGCATTTAAATTCCACGTTGCCTCTTCTCTCTCCCTCGTGGCGATGGATTCCATCAGGAATGAGGTCTCGAGAATGATTAGTATAAGTTATAAGAACTTATTTCGCAATCGAGCTAAAATAAATTTGTATAAACTAAATCATGTGTTATGCTGTATATATGTGTCAAGAAACTGTGTATGGTTTACGACAATACAATATTATGTCTGTCTGTCATATTGTAGACGGATCTGTAGTCCAGAGGTAACACGCTGGACTGGTAATCCAGGGATCGCAGGTTCGATCCCCCTTCTGACCCTAATACAATTGACAGTCTTTCAGATGGGACTATCAACCGAGGTCTCGTGTCGGTGCTTTATACCGTGTACGATAAAAGAACCAGAGTAGAATCTGGAATGGGTCTTTGTCTGTATCAGTGCACTATCCTCCAAAAATCTAACATGACTAGGAGGCGTCGCTCATATGGGCAACCGGTAGCGACGATAAATAAACGTAACAACACACACATATTGTAGTCAGTGTATCGCATGTTGGCTTACATGTGTAGTCATGTGTAATGTTAAGCTGCAAATTCGTTTCAGAACACATGTACCGTAATTATAGGCCTACATGAGAGAAAATAAAAGTTAATGTCTATCTGCTATTTTATTAGTATATTCTCATTTCATGCCTGTATATATCTTTAATTCCAATTATTAAGCACGCCAGTTTGGTTACAGACAGACATGTTTACGGTGATATATGTTGCATAGTATATATAGTTCCCGCATCCAGACTACCTGCTTGCACAAGCTTATCAATCCTGTATAGTTTGCTATGAGCATATACGATATGTTTTAATGCAATAAAGGAGTGTTGTTGTGTTGCATTGTATATTCAACTTAATACCGGGTGGAGAATTGCTATCGTATACATGTATATATATAGTTAATTATATGGTTGCAATGCAAAACAATAATGAGATCTGCTAAGTGTTGTCATCTGTCACATGAAACCTGTAGATATCATCAAGGCAATTAATTACCCGACTCCTATGTCATTGGTTCTAAAAGGCAGCTGTCCAGCAAATGACAAGATAATAGAACTCAAAGCTGTGGAGGAAATACAATGTAAGTGATGCTTGAAAAATAAGTCAGAATAAAGGTATACATTACTGGAAGGGAAAATCCGGCTTTACTGCTAATTGTCAAAGGCACACCAAAGCATATGGGATTGCTACATTGTGTGTAATAAAATTTGGAGAAAAATGTTGCATCGCATTCAGTATATTGTACCGCAATAAATACAACTAATTTTTATTCTTTGCCTTTTTCATCAGTCTTCAGAGTATGCATGGGGTGCCATCTAGTGTTGACACAATTGTGGTTTTGTTTTAAATTTATTTATTTTACAATGATTGCGAAGCAAGTTTTAACAACTTATATTAATCATTCTCGTTGGCGCAGATGAAAGCATATATGTGGTCATTTGTGTGGGAGGAAACCGGAGTATCCAAGAAAACCCACCTGTCCGATCTGTCGACCACCGTACCATCTCACATACTTCCCGGTCCGAGGATTGAACCCGGGTTGCATTGATGATAAGAGAGCGCGCTAACCACTGCGCTAATCGGACAGCCGCCTAACTGTGGTTTGTTGTGTGCTGGGGGAATGTGTTATATGGGTGTATTATATGGATGTATATATGTATGCACGCATTGAACAACATTCTAACGTGAATACTCTAGATGAAATCACACGAGGAAGTCATTTGTAATCATCTAAATCCGCACATTATGCAGGAAAAGTGGGGATCATCATGTAATGTTGAGAGAACTTGTGCTTGTTATTGAATGTCGATTGCCATAGGTTGTATATACGTAAATAGGCAGAAGTGCATCCAAATGTAGTCCCAATAACTAATATAGTTAATTATTCTTTTTGGTAAAAATGCATTTTCATGACAGGCAGTAAATAGTATTTGTGGGTTTTTTGGAGAAATTATGTTACTTGAGAAGACTTCAGACTAGATGATGTGTAGAAAAGATGTGGTATAAGAAATCAGGCCATTGCAAACTGAAGGTTGGTATACTGTATTATTTGACGGAGGAATACAGTGTGTAAACACAGTGACGTTATTCACAGGTGAGCACTGGCTATTTGAAACATAACATATGAAATATGCCAGATTTAAATACCTCTTCACAGTGGATGTGGTATCAGAAGAAATGAAAGATTGGAAATATAAATGAACAGACTGTATGTTTTTACTTTTTACTATGTATTTATTAGGCAATTTATTTGTTGTTTTACAACCTATAATATATAAGAAGTCATTGGTACCATATCATATGCTGACATAGAGTATGTGATGTCCTACAATAATTATAGTCTCTTCTGGAAGACACTGATTATGTCATAATAGAAAAGAAAACTGGGAAATTACTGCTCAAGTGCTCCTAGTCTGTAATAGACTGCTTCAAACTAAATGCGTGGTAGATTAGGAAGACATGGCGAATTCAAGACAGAACTATTGAATTGTCGGTTCACTGTTCGTAGATCTACCAACTCAGATATCGATGACACCGTCCCTGAAAATGCCGACATTCGTCCAAGCTGCGGTAAGCTTACAAAGTTTCCACAAGATACTGTCCAGGTACGGTCCAAGTACCTCTAACAACTGATGACCCCAGATAACACCAACACACTGGCCTCATATCTGACAGCTTTGAGAGAAAAGAGAGGCATCAATCGAGGCTAGAACCCACACTCGCATTTGTAATAGCGCTAAATAAACAAAACATAAGGAGAAGATTGATAGATGTCTTCTTTCTTGGATATTCAAATGCTAGTTACTGATCGTTGGTGTAGTTACTGGTCGTGTATGTAGTTACTGATCGTTGGTGTAGTTACTGGTCGTTGATGTACTTAACTGATCGTTTATGTAGTTACTGGTCGTTGATGTAGTTACTGGTCGTTGATGTAGTTAACTGATCGTTGATAAAGTTAATTATCATTGATGTAGTTACTGATCGTTGCTGTAGTTAACTGATCGTTTATGTAGTTACTGATCGTTGATGTAGTTAACTGATCGTTGATAAAGTTAATTATCATTGATGTAGTTACTGATCGTTGATGTAGTTAACTGATCGTTGATGTAGTTAATTATCGTTGATGTAGTTAACTGATCGTTGATGTAGTTACTGATCGTTGATGTAGTTAACTGATCATTGATGTAGTTACTTATCGTTGATGTTGTTAACTGATCGTTGATGAAGGTAACTGACCGTTAATGTAGTTACTGATCGTTGATATAGTTGTTGATCGTTGATGTATTCAACTGATCATTGATGTAGTTACTTATCGTTGATGTAGTTAACTGATCATTGATGTAGTTACTTATCCTTGATGTAGTTAACTGATCGTTGGTGTAATTGCTGATCGTTGATGTAGTTACTTGCCGTTGATGTAGTTAACTGATCGTTGATGTAGTTGCTGATCGTTGATGTAGTTAACTGATCGTTGATGTAGTTACTTGTCGTTGATGTAGTTAACTGATCGTTGATGTAGTTGTTGATCGTTGATGTAGTTAACTGATCGTTGATGTAATTGCTGATCGTTTATGTAGTTACTGACCGTTGATGTAGTTACTGACCGTTGATGTAGTTACTTATCGTTGATGTAGTTACTTATCGTTGATGTTGTTAACTGATCGTTGATGAAGGTAACTGACCGTTAATGTAGTTACTGATCGTTGATATAGTTGTTGATCGTTGATGTATTCAACTGATCATTGATGTAGTTACTTATCGTTGATGTAGTTAACTGATCGTTGATGTAGTTGCTGATCGTTGATGTAGTTAACTGATACAAACACAACACAACACAAACACGTTGATGTAGTTGCTGATCGTTGATGTAGTTACTTATCGTTGATGTTGTTAACTGATCGTTGATGAAGTTAACTGACCGTTAATGTAGTTACTGATCGTTGATATAGTTGTTGATCGTTGATGTATTCAACTGATCATTGATGTAGTTACTTATCGTTGATGTAGTTAACTGATCATTGATGTAGTTACTTATCCTTGATGTAGTTAACTGATCGTTGATGTAGTTGCTGATCGTTGATGTAGTTACTGGCCGTTGATGTAGTTAATTGATTGTTGATGTAGTTGTTGATCGTTGATGTAGTTACTTATCGTTGATGTAGTTAACTGATCGTTGATGTAGTTGTTGATCGTTGATGTAGTTACTTATCCTTGATGTAGTTAACTGATCGTTGATGTAGTTGTTGATCGTTGATGTAGTTACCTATCGTTGATGTAGTTAACTGATCGTTGATGTAGTTGCTGATCGTTGATGTAGTTACTTATCGTTGATGTTGTTAACTGATCGTTGATGAAGGTAACTGACCGTTAATGTAGTTACTGATCGTTGATATAGTTGTTGATCGTTGATGTATTCAACTGATCATTGATGTAGTTACTTATCGTTGATGTAGTTAACTGATCATTGATGTAGTTACTTATCCTTGATGTAGTAGTTAACTGATCGTTGATGTAGTTGCTGATCGTTGATGTAGTTACTGGCCGTTGATGTAGTTAACTGATCCTTGATGTAGTTGTTGATCGTTGATGTAGTTACTTATCGTTGATGTAGTTAACTGATCGTTGATGTAGTTGTTGATCGTTGATGTAGTTACTTATCCGTGATGTAGTTAACTGATCGTTGATGTAGTTGTTGATCTTTGATGTAGTTACTTATCGTTGATGTAGTTAACTGATCGTTGATGTAGTTGCTGATCGTTGATGTAGTTACTTGCCGTTGATGTAGTTAACTGATCGTTGATGTAGTTACTTGTCGTTGGTGTAGTTAACTGATCGTTGATGTAGTTGTTGATCGTTGATGTAGTTAACTGATCGTTGATGTAATTGCTGATCGTTGATGTAGTTACTGACCGTTGATGTAGTTACTTATCGTTGCTGTAGTTACTTATCGTTGATGTAGTTAACTGATCGTTGATGTAGTTGCTGATCGTTGATGTAGTTAACTGATCGTTGATGTAATTGCTGATCGTTGATGTAGTTACTGATCGTTGATGTAGTTACCTATCGTTGCTGTAGTTACTTATCGTTGATGTAGTTAACTGATCGTTGATGTATTTGCTGATCGTTGATGTAGTTACTAACCGTTGATGGCGGTATCGGTGAACAGTGATCAGTGGGAAAATAACATCACCAATGACATTAGGCATTGTTTCGACGCTGTTTCTAATATATATTGTTCAAGCACAATGGAAGGGTAATCTCCAATGTTGCAATACCCTTTGTTCAAACCTTAGGCAACCGATTCAGGCACCTAGCTACTATAATGTCCCAGAACAATCTAAACCCCAGAAAATGCAATACAAACTCTAAGGGGCACCATGTGGGTACATCTTTAAACATATCGACGTACATTAACGTTTTAGGATTCAAAATCGTCCGGGGAGTATGCCCCAGACCACTCTAGCAACATCGCATCGTCTATGCTCAATTTATTAGTCGGGCCTGGAAACTCACAATCGCTAGCTACGCCCCTGGATTACATAGACTCATACCACGCAGCTCTGACATATATACACGCACATGGTAAATCCGTACTCTAGTCAACTTGACCCTCGGCCTTGTCTTACGCCGTAATACCCATGTCCGTTGTACGCGGTAATTATCCATTTTAATGACCCACACTTCAGTGTGCTCAAATATCAACAAACCTTACAATAAACGTTTTACAAAATGATAAAAATAAACCACCGAAACCACACTATGCAAACATACAAGGTCTAGCAGCCGCCATCTGAATCCGGAACGGAAGTGACATTTTCACACTAAACGGGTTATCAATATTTCGTTTAAATTTTGTTGATCAGTTTTTCAAGTTCATCTACAAACTACGACGGGAACCAGTTGTTGTATCAGGTAGTTTCTCCCGCTTTATCGAGACACTCATATTGTACTATAGAAGTATGATGTGTTGCCTTTATGATGTGTATAATGTCAAAGAGCAATACAATATGAATACGCCTCTAGTATCTGTTACATCGTAAGTAGATCTATATAATAAGATAACGCCTCATGCTGTCAGTGTAAATGACCCGAGAGCATTAATAGAAATGAAATTAAGAGTTGAATGATTGACTTCATTGATATATTAGGCAGACAAAGCAATATATAGTTCTTTCTCTTCTGAAAGTCCCTGCTTGGCAAATTAATTTATTTTGAAATTGCGACAGGAAGCAGCGCATACGATAAATTATATGTACAATGTACAGGCAACCCACATTCAGAGTTAATAGTATATACTAAAATATTAACAACTAAATTAAATAACATATTAATCCAGCAGCAACATAATAACACCATATAGTATCTTTTATTTCTGAATATTTACATTGCACTCATTAATAGAAAACCAGCTACAAAGAACATAATTTATAAACACAATTATAATGTACACATTAGAATATACAGACAACATGAACTACGTACAGATAATTAAGAATAAGATAATAAATACCCTTGGCTAAAAGCAATGAGTGTCAAACGTTATTTTCTGACTTAATCATAATATACAACCATATAAAACAACATATGGTTTCACGAGAAGCAAAATTGGAACATTAAGTTTGTCTATAACATATATAACCTAATAGAGAAATTGTCATTTACATGGTTCAGGTAAGTATTTCTGAGAATGTCTGTCTGACTTCATATATTAGATGAAATAATTCGTCATATGTAATACTATTACAGTTCAAGGTTTGCAGACGTGCGTAGCTACAAAAGACATACGTTCAATGGTGTTATACTGGAGGGGATAAGTTCATCGTGTACGTCTCTGAATATTGCAAATTAATCACAGGAAGACATTCTCATGGACCAGTTTGTGTGTTTTTAGTTGAACACAGATTGTTTACATATTAGCTTCCCCCGTAGTTTCACAGGAAACGCGTTATTCGACACAATGTCATGCATGTAACATACTAAGCAGTATTTCTCAAGAACAACGGTGATATCGGACACGAAACCTCGATTGCGGAATGTACTTGTGTTATTGTGTTGATATACTCTATAGATGAACAACTGTAGTGCGAAGTCATACGACTTTAGCCGACACAGATAACCAAAAACACAAACCTTTTGTAAGTCGATATGTGCTTCAATGGAGGTGAAGCAAAGTAGACCATTCATACTGTCAGAGCGGGTTAGGTGTGGACGATTTTGTAATCGTTTGAGGCAAAAATGGTGTTTTTCTCAATATGGCGCATGTCGGATTTTGCGATATGACTCCATTTGCAGAATGCTCGTTGTAGAACAGTTGATGTATATAGTGTTGCTTTCGTTATTGGTTTTAAACTGTTTGCGTGAATTCCAGAGTTTATGAAGCTGTCCGATTAGCGCAGTGGTTAACGCTCTCTCTTCTCACCAATGCGACCCGAGTCCGATCATCGGACCGGGAAGTATGTACGGTGGTCGCAAGATCGGACATGTGGGTTGTCTCCGTGTACCCCGGTTTCCTCCCACACGAATGGCCACATTTACGCTTTCACCCGCGCAGAAAATGATTTAACTATCGATAAATTTTGAGACAGACATCCACAAAGTTAGACTCGGAAGAAAATGAATACAACTGAGCAAAGTAATTTCACCAACCTGTCAAAATTGTCTCCGGTTCATTTACTAGTTTATCACAAGTCCTTCCAAACACAAGTTTGGTCCCTTTCCTCTACTTTATCTAAGCGTTCATATACGGTCCGTTCAAATGTACTTGCGGCATTTTCTTCTGAACTATTTCAAGCTTATATTCACCATACGTTTTCCCATTTCTTGATCGTCCTTCACGTTCCTCTTTTGAACGAACTAAGTTGGTATGTTTATGAAAGTGTTTCGATAATGGGAACCAGTATGGTTTTAAATAATGATTAAAAGATCGTGTTGCAACATGTCTATTAGTCGATTCATTTATGCAAGCGATACTTTCATCATAAGTTTCATTTATATTATTATAGTTCTGCCGCCATTTTAAGACTGTTTCCGAAGTTGCGACTGCATAGAACCAGTCGTAAAGTTAAGACTTTATTTACGATATCTTAGCTGCGACTGTGTTGATAACACGGACCTTGGTCTTAACTAAGACGTTACGGCGTCGTAACTCGGTCTTAAGCAATACTCTTAACTAAGACTGACTTACGACCGTTGATAAAACGGTGCCCTGCTTCGTAACATTAACGGTAGTTCGTGTTCGTAATTCTGAATATGCGTGTTAGATAGATGTCCATTTGTAGCACTTACCTCCACTACATAGCGTTAGTTTATACACATTTATTTTAGCTCGATTGCCAAACAAGTTCTTACAATTTATATTAATCACTCTCGAGACCTCATTCCTGATGGAATCCATCGCCACGAGGGAGAGAGAAGAGGCAACGTGGAATTTAAATGCCTTGCCTAAGGGCACAATCGTAACGGCTCCAGTGGGGCTCGAACACCGGACCTTTCACACCTGAAGCGAACGCTCATCCACTGCGCTATCACGACTTCCACATAGCGTTGTTCCCGTAACAGGCTTCGGGTAATGATGCTTTTCAATATACATGTCTCTGGGTCTTACTAAGTTTGTTGAGACAAGTTGGCTGTCATTTTCGAAACTACTAACCAAATGGTACAGCTGACCAACCTTCGATTTGAACATCTCAATTAATTCATTCACACGTGGCTATTATACTTGTACAGCATACAAGTTGTTCGACAGGAGCTTAACTTTAATTGCGGCAATGGGATCACTGCCGCCATAATGTATAACGCCACAAGGGTTACCTCCCGTATTAGCACCATGGTGATCCAGGGTTTAGGTTGTAGAAGCAACTGTTTTCAAGAATAACTGGTCCTTATCATGATTACATGATTATATATAGTATGTTGTTTATCTAGGTCTAGGATCGTATAGTCATAATCAATCATTTCACCATGATTATCATCCCCGGTAGCTGACATGTTGTCAACCTCCATACCTCGTTGGTTTCCGTAGGTCGTCCGAACAGTTACAATATCAGCCGACGACATAAACTATGTCCACACTAGTACATAAGCCAGGTAAAAAGTGTCCACTACAAGTTATGTCACTCAAAAAGCATTTCACAATATTGTCTGAACAGTTACAATATTAACCGACGACAGATTATATGTCCACAATTATAGTACATAAGCCAGGTAAATAGTGTGCACTACATGTTATGTCACACAATGTGCATTTCACAATCTTGTCTTTGTTTGTCTATTGTCTTTCGAAAATGCTCCATTCCTGGCTAACTAGACAACACTATTCTAATGTTTTTACATAAACGCATTTATCACTTAAAAACACGCATTCAAAAATATTTCTTTCAACTTTTCTGTCAATATTTTAATAAATATAATCCGTTTTCTGAGACCTTAGAATAACATGATTAATCACACCTTCACATTTGCACTTATTTCGTAAAACGAAGACTCAATTATCCTCGATCAGTAGACTTTTTTAACCAGTATGATCATTTGTGCGATTTAGAAACGATCTGCTATTGTTGATATTGATGGTTTTATTGATAAAAACATAGAAATCAGCTGTACAAAAGCAAATGGGGAGGCATAGATATATACGTACGCGAACCCATTACGCATTTCGATCATATTTTGGAGGGGGAAATCTGAATTCGTTTTATGGATTACTATACATAAGAACTTTCTAAATGTACAGATAATGCAGTTCTTGTTGCTATCTATTTACCGCCAGCATGTTCTAGATTTTTAAATGAAGGCTATTCAAATGACCTTGAAAATGAAATAACTCTCACGCGTAGTACTAATACATATGTATGACTTGCTGGAGGTATTAATGCAATAACTTTATTGTACTGAAATGTTCGACATTGATCCAGATTCTCAAGATACATACACTTTGCTTGAAAATGTGTCAACACCTTTAATAAGAGAGTCAACTGATACACGAACTAATACTCAAGGTTTCAGATTAATCGACATATTTGGAAATAATAACCTTTTTTATATTAAATGGAATAATTGGTAATCATGACTGTAATAACGGTCGTAGTACATTCAGAGATACATATGGGGATGGTTGTAAAATGGGGAGGGCTGTAAATAATGTTGTCATAACTTGTAGCCCAAACCATTTGATTTCCCCCCAGATTAAATCGTATACAGCAATACTAATTATTCCTAATTTAATTTCTAATAACCAGTTTTCCATGTATTTCAGTGCATGTATAATTGCAATGTAATGGTAATGAATGAAAACATAGCATATTATTAAACTTAAAACAATAGATAAATCGGTTACAGGTTATGTAATAACGACAAAAGAATGTGTTAATTTTATCTAAGACTTTGAAATTATTGAAACTGTCTCATTATTTGCAGATGGCGATACTGCATTACACTGGTCTATGAAACTCGAATACTGTTCAAATATTCATACATAGATACAAACAAATAATGTATGGAAATATGAAAATAAACAACAACACAATTAAATACATATCTACACTCACAAACTACGACAGAAAACACAACAAACAAACATAGAACACTTTTCCAAAAACTTCGCAAATATTACATTCCCAAAGACTCGACCGTGCCACTCTGGTGCTAACAAACCATGGTTTGGTCCTAACTGTTTTAGATCTAGGAAATACTACAATGACGCCAAACAGAAGTATTAAACAAATATTAAAACATGACAATAAACTATATAAATACAAATAAGCAAATACATTAAGGGCTCTTCATTCCAAAAGTCCAAAACAATACTGGAAATCTACTAAATAATCTCAAACCCAAAAGAAAAGAGAATACATATCCATCTAGAGAGGAATGTTATGAACAATTTAAGAATAGTAATACAGACACACAAGATGAGCAGACTGCCGATCATATAATAATGGATGATGACCAGATACACAATGACAATGCTTACCTGAATGCTCCTAATAGAAGAAGACGACATTAATAAATGCATCAACACTCTTAGAAATGCTATGGCTTAATTGCGCATTGGGAATTGGGTTTATACCTAATACATGGCTTGAAGGAATAATCATGCCAATTTTCAAAAACAAAGGTAATCCCATTGATCCAAATAACTATCGACCCATTACAATTTTAAGGTGCTTATGCAAATTATTTACGTCTGTTCTTAATAGCAGACTAACGAAGTAACTGGAAATAGTAATACTTCAGGTAAATCAGGCAGGTTTCAGGAAAGGGCACTCTTGTTCTGAACATATGTTTACTTTGCATTCGTTAACTGCAATATTAAAAAGAAGGCAAGTAAAAGAACTGTGTGCCTTCGTCGATTTCCCCCAAGCATTTGATAAAGTCTGGCGCATAGGTATATGGCAGAAACTTTTAAAATGAAAGTATAAATGGAAATTGTTGCAGTGTTATCCATAACATGTATAAGGGTATAAAGTCATGTGTTTCACATGGTGGCGATGGCAGTGATTGTTTTATCTCAGAAATTGTGGTAAGACAGGGTGTAAATTTATCCCCAGCACTATTTGTCACTTTATTTTAAATGATCGTCAGTCCCATATGGAAATTAATGGTAACGTTGACATAGAGCTCAGAGATACACTAGATGCAAACAGTTGGTTTAAGCTTCTTATTTCACATGCGGAAGATGCTGTTTTTGTATCCGACTCTGTACAGGATTTCCAGAATTGTTTAAATACATTTAATAGAAAGTGTGCAGTCTGGCGACTCAAAGTCAACTTAAATAAGCAAATCAAAAACTATAGTGTTTGGAGTAAGACATACTAACAATTGTAATTCATATTAGGTAGGTGAGAATACTTTTGATATAACTGATAGTTATCATTTTTTGGGAATTACCTTTTCTAGTATTGGATCCTTTTTGAAAGCTCGTAAACAAATAGTGGAACAAGCAACGAATGCAATGTATCTCCTTTTTATCAAATCAAATAACACCGATTTATCAATCGATCGAAAACTCTTTGATCACACTGTATTACTTATTCTTACGTATGTATCCGAGAATCGGAGAAAACATAGATATGATATAAAAGTTCATAATATATTTTTAAGAAAAATCACTAAATCTAGGAAACGTACACCAATGTATATGACTTACGGCAAATTAGGCAGATATCCATTATCAATAATAATCAAAACAAGAATGATTTCATTATATAATAGAGATCAGAACCTGTCATTTAAAAGTGACCCCGTATGCATATAAATGGAGTAATAAAATTAAAGACATCCTAAATTCCACAAGAAGAACAAACCTTTGGCTGAATCAACATAATATACGACAGAACAATATCCACAAATAATTGCAACACACATTGATGGACCAGATCAGACAGTATTGGCATGGGCAGCTTACGCAATCAAATACAGGCTTAATTTATGGCAGCCTTAAAGAGAATTAAGAACTTGAACAGTACTTTAAACTACTCCATGTTGCCGATTACATATACCGTAACGTTCTTCAAATTTAGAACAGCTAATCACAAATTACAAATAGAAACTGGCAGATGGGATGGAACTTCATTTATGGAACGGAAATGTATTCTCTGTAACCGCGATGAAATTGGCTCCGAGCGGCAGTATTTACTTTCGTGCGATCGGTTTCATCAATAAATACATTAATTAATTAATAAGGCATCATTATGACGGTTCCGATGTTAGTGATCATTCACTGAACACTCTCGTTTCTAGTTGTAACATACCGACCGTACGAACTCTTTGCAAATTCATAAGAATAATTAACGCAAGAATACAGTGACTATGTCCCACAATCGAATTTATATACAACATCTATATTATTATTATATTTGCATTTCGATATCATAAATACTTACATTTTTAGTTCAAATCCAATATAAATAATTCACCATTCATAACAGAACTGCTAATGTGTTAGTGCGTCAATTTCCTATAAAGAATACTATTCCAGGGAAAATATTATATTTGCAAAAAGGAAATAAACTGTCATAAATTCATATACGTTGAAACCATCATAAAACATTACAATGAATGAATGAATGGTGTTTTACGGCGCATCGACATCTAAGGTCATGTAGCGCGCATTAAAGTTATGTTTATTGTCGAGTGTATGAAATAAAATTCTATATAAGTATATGCATTACGTAAAAATTAATACTAAGAAGTTATAAAGACGTAAGATTAATTACAGGTAATATATGAATGAATGATTACTACAAAGGCATGATTAACAATTGATATCACAGCTTATTATAAATTCCTATTGCCTTGATAAATGATATGATGGACTCTACTCTGATAGAGTCGAAGAATTTTTTAATGTTGTCCACATTGTAGTACTGCAACCGGATTGGTTGAAGGTCAACACAGTGTATTAAGATATGCTCCACCGTGTATAGAGTATTGCATGGGATACATTCTGGTGCATCATCTCGTGACAACAGCCATGAATGTGATAATGAAAACATTACAATACAAAAAGCAACAGGATGTCTGAATAAACACAGATTTTCTACACGATCTGCAAATGTGTGCTTAGATATAACAGACAAATTACAAAATTCAACTAAATTGTGATCAGTAAAATGCTTCTTGACGAAATAAAACCAATTATTACAATCAGCAGATTTAACGTTTGTCCAGAGTGCAATGCAGTTTATTGAGTCTAGTAGTATTGTTCGTATTAGCTAACCATGTCCAAAATATTGCACTAGTTTTCCATTCGCTGATAGTAGATGGAATTCAACCAATGGCATGCGTTAATTGACACTGTCATGTAATCGGATAATTACAGTAGATGCTAAGGTACTATGGCCCAACGATAACGTGTTATTTACAAGCATTACTATAAATAGGTTTGGAATAAGCCAAATCAATACGCAGGGTGTAATAAATAATCCTATGCCAAGTAATGCATACATAAATGATAATAAACTTCTTTTTACCCGTTATAATAATATTAGCCCGTGCTATCTTGTTCGCCGGAATCACGTTATCGTTGGGGTATAGTAGGAAGTGCTTTATTTTTATGATTTAATTTATAAACTCGTCGATCCTTAATGAATGAACCAATTCAACGTTACAAAAAACTTGCTTGCAAATTGTTGCTGCTTGGTGAATATCGGTTGTCTTTGATTATGATGTTAAACTGTTTAGACGAGAATATTCCTTTGAAATATTACAACAACAACAACGACAACAACACTAGTGTATTGCGAAAACATCAATAAGATGCTTAGAGCAAATACAATAGTTATACAGTGTAGTGGATACACAAACAACAACAACAACACTAGTGTATTGCGAAAACATCAATAAGATGCTTAGAGCAAATACAATAGTTACACAGTGTAGTGGATACACAAACAACAACACTAGTGTATTGCGAAAACATCAATAAGATGCTTAGAGCAAATACAATAGTTACACAGTGTAGTGGATACACAAACAACAACACTAGTGTATTGCGAAAACATCAATAAGATGCTTAGAGCAAATACAATAGTTACACAGTGTAGTGGATACACAAACAACAACACTAGTGTATTGCGAAAACATCAATAAGATGCTTAGAGCAAATACAATAGTTACACAGTGTAGTGGATACACAAACAACAACACTAGTGTATTGCGAAAACATCAATAAGATGCTTAGAGCAAATACAATAGTTATACAGTGTAGTGGATACACAAACAACAACAACACTAGTGTATTGCGAAAACATCAATAAGATGCTTAGAGCAAATACAATAGTTACACAGTGTAGTGGATACACAAACATAATTACCGAGATGTCTCTTTAATAAAACCTTGTGAAAAGATATCAGGTTCGAATTACAAGGATCTGTTCTGCATAATTATGTTTACGGGAAATTGTATGTATTAATATAATTATTTAAATATTATAATGTCTAGTCCTACTGATTAATGCATAATATATGAACTTACAAGTATTAAGAATACATCGTTTTGAATGTTCCGACATGATCTGTTCAAGCTTATTGAATGTTGGACCAATGGTTATAATATGGTTTAAGATACTTAGTAAGTAATTCTCTATATTTTGGACATACTAATAAGAAGTGATATTCGTTTTCTAAGACATTCATGCTACACTTACGACAGTGTCTACCTGCTCGTCGAATGTTATTATATCTACCGGTTGCTATTTTAAGATCGTGCGACGATATTCTAAAGCGTGTCAGTGCTATTCGAAATTTGTTTTCCGTGATATAATCTAAGTATTTTTCGATATTGAAACTATATTTATATATGCTATACGAGCTCAGCCTAGTTGAGTTATTAATATTTGAAAACCATGTATGTTTGTATATATCTATTATTCTTTGTTTTATTGGAGACATATGTACCAATATGTTGTAACGATAGTTCCTACTGTTTGACATGCCAATATTATCTAGTATCGTTTTAATTTGCGACGCCCAGTTCGATCTGGTATATGTATTTCCATTTTCACAATCATAATTTGTGTGTCGCCCTTTTTCGAAGATCATGATCCTGTTTTATTTATATTTACTTTAAGGCCCCAGAGGTACAATATTATTGTACATCGTTTAATATGGACTGTAGTGCTTCTGTTTATATGCAAATAAGACAGCATCGCCAGCAAAAAGCAACATGAATAACACAATGTCATATATTGCACGCACGCACGCACGCACGCACGCACATACGCGCGCGCGCACGCGCACACGCACGCGCGCGCGCACGCACGCACGCACGCACACACACACACACAACACACACACACACACACAGTCAATAAGTGAAGGCGAGTGCTTACATATCCTCACTGTGTATGCATCATGGTTGATGTCAGGCGGTAAGCATCAAGACCAAAGTAATAATGTTATTTAGTGATCACATATGCAGTCAAACCTGTCTTAAGCGGCCAGCCAAGGGAGTGGTAAAAAGTGGCTGCTTAATAGATGTTAACTGCTGAACCAATTGCCACGGTGGGAGTTTGGTTACTGGCTGCTTAATAGAGGTTGGCTGCTTAATATAGGTTGGCTGCTTCATATAGATGACCGCTAAGACAGGTTTGACATTAAATGAGTGGTCATTTGTTATTGAATGTATTTATCTCGTCTTCTAGACAGACCACCACACACACAGTGATACAATGCTGAATCCTGCGCAAAAATGACAGCTTAGCAAGAAGCAATTGAATTGCATTCGAAGTGATGAAAATAGACAATTGGTATTAGAGCGAAAACGAGATTATAGATATTGTGTAAGGAAATGCAAACAGGAAATGCAAACACTCATTTAACTTGCAGATATGCACTGAAATGAATGATTTGCGTCGTAAAATAGCATAGAGAATTCTGGAAATTAGTTCCAAAGTAGCAAGAAAACTGATAATGCGTCTTCGAATACATTGTTTTTTCATTTCAAATCATTATAATCGCAGGCAGATGTCACCTCGAATGGAGATGCTAATAGTTTCGTGAGACAATTCGATCATTATAGTCGTGACAATGGTGGGAATTTTGATGACTTGGATTGTCCCATTACTGCAGATGAAATTCGTTCGCCTTCTAAGCACTTGAATAGAAATAAGGCTCCAGGAATAGACATACTGTTATCAGAATAGTTCATTAAAGCCATGGGCATTGTAATAGTTCCATTAAAATGGTACATTTCCTGAATTATAGTCGTAAGAGATATCGTGATTCCAGTCTACAAAAAAGGCGAGGCAGATGTCCCATCGAATCCCGGTCGATCTCCTCACGACGTGCACGTCGTGACCGGGGCACATTCCGCAGCAGCAGCGTAGGATTCTGGGATCTTCTGGTCGTCGATCTTGCGAATAGGAAATCTCTCTAACTTGTGGATCCACGGCTATGGCACATCAGGACAGATCCGTCGTCTCTTCTGGATGGTGTTTGACGTGTCCACTGGCACTTTTTGATTGCTCTCTAACGGCCTTTAGAAGAGATGGCGGACCTGAGGGAGCGGCAACGGTCGTGGATCCACGCTCCTCCGATTTGCGACAATCGACGACCAGATGTCTAACTGTCAGATCCGTATAAATGCTGCTGCGGGATGACCAACAGTGAGGAGGGTGGCCCTACAAAGGACCACGTACAGACCAGGCCTTGTCACCCTGGCACGGAAATAAGTAGCCACCTGAGGACGTCTTAATTAAGCTTCACAGAAGAGGAATCGTCAGTGAGAACAGAAATAATCAACGTAGAAGTATAGGAATAATCATCGTAGAAGAATAGGAACAATCATCGCAGAACACATAATCATCGTAGAACACGGATATAATCGTCATTGGATAATCATCACAGAAGAATCGCCTTAGAATATAACCAGCTTGGAGAGTACAGTCTTTAAATAAAAATACATCGTTCGTTCCCATCGAATTACAGGGGAATAACTCTAGTTAGTATATTCGGGAAACTATTCACTATCGTTATAAATGACAGGTTGAAGAAGTGATGAATATGAAATTATAAGTGACGCTCAGTGTGGTTTCAAGTCAAACTCAAGTACGACAGACGCCATGTCCGTCTTCAATGAAATTATTCAGTAGCATATTAGAAACAAGAAACGCTTATACTGTGTCTTTGTGGACCTACAGTGGGCATTTGATTATTCATCTTTCCTATATATACTTCTTATAAATGACTTGAGATTTCACTACAAGAAAATATTCATAGTGTCATATCACCAATTATCGTTATATTTAATTGTGTTCGCCGATGATGGAGTGATAGTCTCTGATTCGATTGAAGGACTACACTCATCAGGAATAACCTTCATACATACTGATCATTTGATCTTTTAAAACATTGTTTAGTTTGCGCAGTAGTGCTTATTTTGCTTTCAGTATTTTTCATTCCATTACATCTTAATAAGATTTTAAATTTCAATTAGCGATTGCTTTTCAGCTTTATCTCACACATGTAGTTATCACATATACATGTATATAGTAGTGCAATATGTTATAGATGAATCATGTATATATACATAGTCTCTTGTAACTCTGAATTGGGTGACACTGTACTTTTTAATATGTAAACTATATTCTGTTTGTTATAGGCTGTACATTGATGAGACTGAAATAAAGAATAAAATAAATACTGTATGAAATGTAATTTAAAAGTGAATGTAGCACAGATTAATGATATTTAGGAAAGGCGGAGTCATGTCACTGAATGAAAAGTGGACATACGATAATACTGATTTTGAAATTGTAAATAAGTTTATATTTTGTTTGTAATAATGACCTCCGGTGGTTTTTGCCGTACTGCTTTGGACAAGTGAGCTGGGAAAGGACTTAAAATTCACTGTTTTCTATAATAAAAGACATAACTACACCTACTGAGATGATGGTTAATATGTATGCTTCATTTGTTTCTCCGATACTTTCATATTCGTGTGAAATGTGGAGCTTATTACAAGCAGAGGTTATATCGAACGGGTCCATCGTAAATTCCTAAAATAGGGTTTAAATGTTAAGCTGTCAACAAATATTTTACGAATATATGTTGAATGTGGTTGATTTCCTCTTATTGTTGAGCGGTAGACTATAGTGATTAAGTACTTCTTAAAGTTGCATACAAAAACATTACAATTGTATTGTTAACACAGTATTTGAAAATATGCTACGGCTTACCGAAATGAACATACAAAATGTGTGTTCATCGGTATGTGACTTAATAAACAGTATATGTTTTGGTGATATGTGGATTTATCCGACGTCTGTAGATGTAACGATGTTTATACCAGTGCTAAAACAAAGACTCATAGACATATACATTACTGATTGGAGAGGTAAGTTGCAGCATTTCCCACTATATTTATATAAGGAGTTCAAAGAACACTTCGAATTATCACAGAATAATGCCAAATAGGAAACTGAGAAATGCAGTGGCCAAAATTAGGTTAGGTTCACATAACCTGGCCATTAAAAAGGGTGGACATTATCAAACACCGGTGCCTAGCGGTCAACGAAAATGTGTTATTTGTATTGAATATAGAAGACGAATTTCATTTCGTGTTATAGTGTAAATTGTGAATTCTCCTGTTTTCTCGATCTGTTATCTCGAAGTCGGATCAAAATCCCGTTTCAGACACTATCATTGTACATATAACTGGCTCCGTTTATATCGAATTTCGGTAAGTCAAACTTCGGTTATGTCGAAGTATTTTGTTCGGTCCGACGGAATTCGACATAACGGATATAGACTGTATTTTATTGCTGTGACCCCTTAAATAAGGTGGCTGCATATGATTAAGCACTCGATAAACCACAATTTGGTCAACCATTTTACTCTTACTGTTTTTTTCAACAATTGACAGTTAAATAATATGTTATTGCTCGATTCGTTTAACATATATACTCGATGACTAAACAACGCAAACTTCGGATAAGTGTGTTTTACATGAAAAACAATAACTATAAATACATAGTTTTAAACATTTTGGAACAGTGTGTGCTTTGTAAAAAAGATGTGCTATATCTTTGATGGAATCCCCCATATTTCGTTTTCATGTAATAATAATCATATAATGTAGTTGTGCGTTTTACTATGTTCTCTAGTATACACTTAAAAAAAATTCGAATTGGTCACTTTATGAAATTTAATACCATAACTACTTATTTTCGGAACGATATAAATCTTTGTATATTTAAGAAATAATAAGTATCAACAGTGGTATATCGCAGAATAACCCGAGTTTGAAGTTCTTATGCGTAGAAATATATCACGAAGGCCGAAGAACGACAAACGAGGGTTATTCTGCGATATACCACGGTTGATACTTATTATTTCGATTCTAACACAACTTACTTCTAATAATTTTAAAGGAGTATTTTCTTCAAACGCCGCTCCGCTGCGTGATGACGTTATTTTTTATGGAAAATATCAATCTAGTGCATAAATGAACACAAGTTGTAACTAATCAATAATTTTATTTATTTGGTCAAATAAAACTGTACAGACTAGTAACTGAAACGTTACTTAACAGAAAAACAAGACGGACAAGTCATTATATGATTCTAAAAATTAGCTCACTTCCGTGAATTCCCACGGTATTTTTTACAAACATCACGTGACTTTCATTCATAAAACTTTACACGCATTGTATAAATGGAATAGCCAAACACGGTGCGCGCGCAGCATAGTTCAAGGTAGGTATATCGCAGAATAACCCGAGGTAGATTTTACTCTATAAGTATGTATGTTATTAGCTGGGTCGTGTTAGAATACATTATAAGTATACACTTTATCGATCGCCACAATTAAAATAAACACAGTGTGGTCACAATCACCCACGCGGAACGGAGAGGTAAGTTTCATGATTCAAGCACTTGGCGCACGTGAAAAAGTCGAAAACCGTGCATATGTACATGAATATGTTCGATAACGTTTTTACAACTTGAAAAACACCTAAAATGGCCAGAATGACCATAGAAGAGCGTGGCCGCGCTGTTGGGATGATTGCAGCAGGCACGAGTATTCGGCAAGTAAGATATCGAACATGTAATTAATGACTTATTTGCATAACAACATATTATGTCTATCTAAAAACATGTTTTCATAACAAAACTAACATGATTCATTATTATTTCAGGTGGCACGGATGTTCATCAGACGAATGTTTACTATACAGAGCCTATGGGGGGAATTTACCGTTACCGTGAACGACCGCCGACGGCACCCAAAACGCAGGGTAACAACAAGGCGACAGGACAAGTACATAACTCTCATTTACGAGATCGTTTTACCTCCTCCACCGGAACTGCAAGGCAAATCATGGGCTCACATGGACGTAATATCGCCCCACAGACAGTCAGAAATCGACTGCGCGAGGTAGGTTTGAGGTGCCGACGACCAATGAAGGGTGTAACTCTTACACTAATACACCGCCAAGCATGCCTACGCTGGGCTAGACAACATTTTCGGTTTACTTGTGCAGACTGGGCCAATGTTTTGTTCTTCGACGATACTCGCGTCAAATTGAGAGATGCCGACTGCCGTACACCTATCTACCGACGTCGTGGAGAGCGTACCAACGTCAATTGTGTATTGGAGGCCGACGCGTATGGCGGAGGCTCAGTTATGATATGGGCCGGCATCTCCATGCACACGAAAACACCGGCAGTGTCAGTTGATGGTAACCTCACAGGCAGACGTTACCAGGATCAAATGATCACCCCTGTACTTCTGCCGCATTTTAGAGCTAATCGTGGCATGATGCTAGAACAGGACAATGCGCATTGCCATACTGCAAGAGCAACCCAAGGAATGTTGCAACTCAACCATGTTAGAGTAATTCCGTGGCTATCGAAAAGTCCTGACCTGAACCCTATTGAGAACGTGTGGGATCTTCTCAAACGTCGCATACGTAAGTTACCACCCACAGCAGCAAAACCTTCGTGGATTGGGTATAATTATCCAACAGGCATGACAGGCCATCCCACAGCGATATTTACCACGATATATCATTCCGATGCGACCTCGTTGTCGCGCTGTAATTGATGCACAAGGAGGCCACACCAGATATTAACATTGTGTGACTTTTTTGATTGGAGGGTGACTACATTTAAATCGTTGTTATGTTTGAACCATTTTTTAGATTGTTATAATTTTTTCATAAAAAAAACGTGCATAATGAAATGCTTTATAAAATATCATAATAGTTTATATTGTTGTCTTATCCGTTTTTCAGAAATATGAATAAATCCTAGGTGACCAATTATAAATTTTGCTCAGTGTATATACTACAACACAGGGCAATTTAGCGAAAAGCAAACGTGTCTGGCCACTAGTTCTATCAAAATTAGTTAAGTCCTTCCCGATAAATAAATGAGATTACTAATGTGTGCCACAGGCACATTCTATAAGCTTATTGCATTGTCTGTATTACTTACCGAAGTATTACCCAGGAAAACAACACAACGTTGAAGACTATCAAGTGTTATTCCTAATATAACAATGTTGGAAATGGAGTTGTTGATAGATGAAGTTCCTTCCTACTAATACGTGTCACAATGAATAAGTGCGTATGGTGTGTTTGTTTATAATTGAAAAGGAATACATTCACTAGATTTAGACCGACCCTAGATCTTGGCAATAACACCAACTAAGTAACAACTGTTGGTAGATGTAGTGCTTTCCTACTAATACGGGTCTGAGTCACAATGAATAAGTGCGTATGGTGTGTTTGTTTATAATTGAAAAGGAATACATTCACTAGATTTAGACCGACCCTAGATCTTGGCAATAACACCAACTAAGTAACAACTGTTGGTAGATGTAGTGCTTTCCTACTAATACGGGTCTGAGTCACAATGAATAAGTGCGTATGGTGTGTTTGTTTATAATTGAAAAGGAATACATTCACTAGATTTAGACCGACCCTAGATCTTGGCAATAACACCAACTAAGTAACAACTGTTGGTAGATGTAGTGCTTTCCTACTAATACGGGTCTGAGTCACAATGAATAAGTGCGTATGGTGTGTTTGTTTATAATTGAAAATGAATACAT
>CM026390.1:97068634-97084381 GCA_014843695.1 Archivesica marissinica | reverse complement strand
CCTTCAAGTACATGTATATGATATAAAAAGGTGTTGGGTTCGTTGTTTATTTGCAAAATATATAAATTTGGAAAGATCGATAGTGATTTTTTGGGATTTGCATGACAAGAGATTAATAAATTTCTGTATAGTCGGCCAGGTATGGTAATATCTTTTAATAAATTTCGATCTTAAAGTTGCATAATGTGGGCAGATTAGTATGAAATGATATTCATTTTCCAAAATTCTCGACAGTGGATAGTAGCATTTAACAACTCTGGATTGTATGTGGAAATCAGGACACCTAAGAGGAAGTTAGTCAGTCCAGATACATCATCTACACGTATTGAATTGTACATGCATTATATCTCAAGGTACAGAAACCTAAACCATCAAGTAAAGAATGACATACAAATTTAAACACACGTCCACTGTATACACATCAAGCAACGCACAATACCAAATATCTCACATCAACCTTCCAAACTGAAAGATGGAAACTATGTATTATTTCAGAAACCGATTGCATTCACAGGAATCGCAAATAAATCGCCCCGAGGTCCATATAATCAGTCTCATTCTAGCTTAAGACAATTTCAAATCTTCCATAAAATAAAGATACAGATTGTAGAACATACTCATTGTCGTACAGCTGTAGACGCCTAGATTGGTGTAACCTATGCTCGCGGTATCCCTATGCTCGCGGTATCTCTATGCTCGTGGTATCCATAAACCTCGCGGTATCCCTATGCTCGCGGTATCCCTATGCTCGTGGTATCCCTATACTCGTGGTATCCCTATGCTCGCGGTATCCCTATGCTCGTGGTATCCATATGCTCGCGGTATCCCTATGCTCGTGGTATTTTCCGGGGGAAAACGCCTTGTATTTATATTGCAGATACACGATTTCTCTTGCTGCAACGGAGACGACCGATGAGATGTTTCCACTTTATCCGTATCAATAGCCGCACGTGCGGATCACGTGACAACTCCGGAAACCGACACTAAAACAATTCTCTATATAGAAAATTACCAAAATAGTGTGCTATCTAGTGACATACATGTATAGTGTGCTATCTAGTGACATACATGCATAGTGTGCTATCTAGTGACATACATGCATAGTGTATTATGTAGTGACATGCATGCATAGTGTGCTATCTAGTGACATACATGCATAGTGTGTTATCTAGTGACATACATGCATAGTGTGTTATCTAGTGACATACATGTATAGTGTGTTATCTAGTGACATACATGCATAGTGTATTATGTAGTAACATACATGCATAGTGTGCTATCTAGTGACATACATGCATAGTGTGTTATCTAGTGACATACATGCATAGTGTGTTATCTAGTGACATACATGCATAGTGTGTTATCTAGTGACATACATGCATAGTGTGTTATCTAGTGACATACATACATAGTGTGTTATCTAGTGACATACATGCATAGTGTGTTATCTAGTGACATACATGCATAGTGTGCTATCTAGTGACATACATGCTTAGTGTGCTATCTAGTGACATACATACATACATAGTGTATTATGTAGTGACATACATACATAGTGTGTTATCTAATGACATACATGCATAGTGTGTTATCTAGTGACATACATGCATATTGTGTTATCTAGTGACATACATGCATAGTGTGTTATCTAGTGCCATACATGCATAGTGTGTTATCTAGTGACATACATGCATAGTGTGTTATCTAGTGACAAACATGCATAGTGTGTTATCTAGTGACATACATGCATAGTGTGCTATCTAGTGACATACATGTATAGTGTGTTATCTAGTGACATACATGCATAGTGTATTATGTAGTAACATACATGCATAGTGTGCTATCTAGTGACATACATGCATAGTGTGTTATCTAGTGGCATACATGCATAGTGTGCTATCTAGTGACATACATGTATAGTGTGCTATCTAGTGACATACATGTATAGTGTGCTATCTAGTGACATACATGCATAGTGTGGTATCTAGTGACATACATGTATAGTGTGCTATCTAGTGACATACATGTATAGTGTGTTATCTAGTGACATACATGTATAGTGTGCTATCTAGTGACATACATGCATAGTGTGTTATCTAGTGGCATACATGCATAGTGTGGTATCTAGTGGCATACATGCATAGTGTGCTATCTAGTGGCATACATGCATAGTATGCTATCTAGTGACATATTAATATATCTGTTGAATGATCATGTGTGCTTCCTGACAAAACATGGCATCCTGTGTCGAACGGTTAACTTCCTGATAACTTCTACGTTAACTGTAAGCCATTTACCACTCCATGCAGCACAGAAGGTTCGAATCCAACTTGCCACTCCATGCAGCACAGAATGTTCGAATCCAACTTACCACTCCATGCAGCACAGCAGGTTCGAATCCAACTTGCCACTCCATGCAGCACAGAAGGTTCGAATCCAACTTGCCACTCCATGCAGCACAGAAGGTTCGAATCCAACTTACCACTCCACGCAGCACAGCAGGTTCGAATCCAACTTGCCACTCCATGCAGCACAGAAGGTTCGAATCCAACTTGCCACTCCATGCAGCACAGAAGGTTCGAATCCAACTTACCACTCCATGCAGCACAGCAGGTTCGAATCCACCTAGCCACTCCATGCAGCACAGACGGTTCGAATCCAACTTGCCACTCCATGCAGCACAGCAGGTTCGAATCCACCTAGCCACTCCATGCAGCACAGCAGGTTCGAATCCAACTTGCCACTCCATGCAGCACAGCAGGTTCGAATCTAACTGGGTGTATCGAATTGCTTCACGTGAGGTAGTGACCAACTGGTGTGCGGATCGATTGGTGGTTCTATAGCTACATACAGTATCACAACCTGTCACTGTATGTGCATATTGGTATCAACAGCTCACGTACAGGAAGGTAGTATGAGACATATAGTGTACACTGCAGTTTTGTGTCAAACCGGTAAATCCGCACAGTTAGTTTAGTTTTTTAGTTTATATTTAAGCTACAAGGATTGCGAAACAAGATTTAACAAGTTATATTAATCACTCTTGTTGGCGCGGATGAAAGCGTAAATGTGGTCTTTCGTGTGGGAGGAAACCGGAGTACCCGGAGAAAACCCACATGTCCGATCGAGCGGCCACCGTATTTCACATACTTCCCAGTCCGAGGATCGAACCCAGGTTGCATTGCTGAGAAGCGAGCGTGCTAACCACTGCACTATTAATCACTTACCACGTCGATGAGCAGCTCGTCTTACAAAATAGTACACATCAATGGAATGCACATAGCTAATCTATATGGATATGTTGCTATGTATTTTGAGATAATTGTATCACATCACTCAAAGCTTAGCAGTAGTTGCAGTATCACTTTCGACAACTAGCAATCTAGAATACAGATCTTCGAAGAAGCTATTTCAATCATGCACTCCATGCCGTCTTCAAAAAACCATTGTCATAGCGTCCAATTACAGTGCTGAATGAAAACCAGCAAACGGAATAAGAATAATTGAATAACAATCGACTGCCTTCCGCAGTGGCGTAGCTATGGATGAACACAGAGGACGGGGGTATTCCACCCCACACTGAACAGATGTGTCACCCCCTTATCATGATATAAATAGTTTAATCATGATATAATGGAATCGACATTTTACATATATATTAACAGAAACAGACATACAGTTCTTCTCCCTATCAATTAGTTGTTATACACTAGGCAGGAGCATACTATACTAACATTGAAAATAACGTGACCTCTATTCAAGATACTATAGCACCATTAGAGAACATCATCGATGTTTTAGCATTCAAAATTACCCCAGACCCCTCCAGCATCACTCCCTGAAATATGCCCCATACCCCTCCAAAAACACCCTGGGAGGACTGTCCCAAGACCCATCCAGCATCAACGTGGCGGAGCAGCCCCATACCCCATCCAGCACCACCCTGGTGGACCTGCCCCAGAGCCTCCAGCACCAACGTGGGATGTTGCCCCCATACGCCTCCAACACCACCCTGGGGGAGCTGCCCCAAGATCCATCCAGCACCAAAGTGGGGAGCTGCCCCATACCCCTCCAGCACCATCCTGGGGGAGCTGCCCCATACCCCACCAGCACCATCCTGGACTACACCGCCTTACCTTCGGTGCTCATGTTATTATTCGTCTCTACACATTAAAAATGGCGATGTATACTGTGTGTTTTACCTTTATTTATCATCGCTACCGGTTGCCCATATGAGCGACGCTCTCCTGAAGAGATTAGTCATTTTAGATTTTAGAGGAGGATAGTGCAATGATACAGACAGAAACCTATTCCAGAGACTCCTCTGGTTCTTTTACGTGCACGGTGTACAGCACCGACACGAGACCTCCGTTTAAAGTCCCATCTGAAAGAATGTTAATTTTATTAGGGCCAGACGGGGGATCGAACCTGCGCGGTGTACACTAACGTGCGCAGTAGTATAATATAGTTTCACGAAGCTAAACAACAAAACTGTTGTGAGAAGTTGACTTAATGTTGGTAAAATATATTATAATTGTAATCTTTTTTTTTACAAATTTATTTTAACTCGATAGCGAAACAAGTTCTTGCAACTTATATTAATCACTCTCGAGACCTCATTCCTGGTGGAATCCATCGCCACGAGGGAGAGAGAAGAGACAACGACTTTAAATGCCTTCCCTACGGACACAATCATAACGGCTCCAGCGGGGTTCGAACGCATCCACGGCGCTATCTCGACTTCCACAATTCCACAATTGTAAGATTATATATTCCTAGAGTATACGCGAAAATAGTTTTCATATATAGTTACTGGAATATTATTTATAGTTGAAGGAATTTGTAGTTGCAACAAATAGTTTAACCTTAAAATGAATGCCCCCTCACTAAACAGTATGCCACGCCCTGGAAAAACCTCTAGCTACGCTACTAGCAGTAGCTAACGTTAGTCGCCAGATCGGACAGATGGGTTTTCTCCGGGTACTCCGGTTTCCTCCCACATGAATGACCACATATACGCTTTCATCCGCGCCAACGAGAGTGATTAATATAAGTTGTTAAAACTTGCTTCGCAATCGTTGTCAAATAAATAAAGTTTAATCCTACGCTACTAGCATTCCTATGTTTGTGTAGCAAATTATTATGGACACGGGGCTGCCGAGCCCTGTATAGTGGAGGACACAACTACGCATGAAATACGAGACTTGTGCATGTCACTGAATACGTGTACGCCTATAGCCCATTCCCGAACCCCTCACTCTAGCTGCTACACGCTATGTATGACTGCTTTCCATCAAAGAGTTGCTTTGCATATTCCAAGTCTTGTCGTAATTGTTGAGTTACTTTGTATATTTGCATTTAGACATATGCCTAGATATTTACATGTGTAAATGATTTGCGAATTAAAAAATAGATACCCGCATGGTAATGTAGCAGCATTTACATAAACAAATAATCCCAATATATATCACATTTGACAGTTTTCATTTATCGGACATGCATGTACGATGTGTTTTTACGTTTATTTATCGTCGCTACCGGTTGCCCATATGAGCGACGCCTCCTGAAGAGATTAGTTATTTTCGATTTTGGAGGATAGTGCATGATGCAGACAGAGACCCATTCCAGAATATCCTCTGGTTCTTTTACGTGCACGGTGTAAAGCACCGACACGAGACCTCGGTTTAACGTCCCATCTGAAAGACTGCTAATTTTATTAGGGTCAGACGGGGGATCGAACCTGCGATCCCTGGATTACCAGTCCAGCGTGTTACCACTGGGCTACAGATCCGTCTGTGTGCATGTACGATCTCCCTCAGCTATTCTTTTATTTCATTGTAGTGACGTACGTGTCACATATACCACGTGACAAATACCACGTGACACAATGCGTATACTAGCAATATACTCCAGCACTTTATTTATGTTCAGTGATGACGTCAATTGTGTCATGAACACTTTGCCATTATGGCGAAATGTACTGCGAATTTCTGGACATTTGTAAACCCAATAATGTATTTATTCTGAACGGTATAATAGGGACCAACAAAGGGGTTGGAATCGTTACATTTAGAGATACGTCAGTAATATAGTGTTACGTAAAGCCAGTGTTTTGGGGCATTTTTCAAATTTTGATATAAGCTATGTAGATTCACTTTTGTTCGGATGGTCACGCCCCGCACTTTCTCTCGATCTTCAAATGTACCACTCAAATACAAATACCTTAAATATTCCGAGCGTAAAATATTTTAATGAAAGTTGTAATAAGGAATTAATGCGCAAATCATTAAAGTTTAAACTTGATTTATTTTACAACGATTGCGAAGCAAGTTGTAACAACTTATATTAATCTCTCTCGTTGGCGCGGATAAAAGCGTAACTGTTGCCATTCGTGTGGGATGAAACCGGAGTAACCGGGGAAAACCCACCTGTCCGATCTGGCGACCACCGTACAATCTCACATACCTCCCGGTCCGAGGATCGAACCCGGGTTGCATTGGTGAGAAGCGAGCGCGCTAACCACTGCGCTAAACGGACACATATTGTTGATTTAACAATAGATAACTTAAGTGATTTGACCAAACGATTTTGACATACAATTGTGAGGCTTGGGGGATTCGAAAATAATGATTTTATTGAACGAGTAGATACCGATTTTCTTCGAAGAATTACGGATAGAAAGCAAAGTACCCCACTTTATATGCTATATGTGAATTTAGGTAGATACCCAATATATTGCCATTAAATCAAGACGGATACACTATTGGGCTAGACTAATATCTGGTATTGAAACGACGTTCTCAAGAGTCTGTTATGGGACTATGTTATATACTGCAATCGATTATAAATGGGCAGATGTAGTCAAGCATATTTTAAATTCAACCGGAAATACATTTGCTTGGGTAAAACAGAAATATCCACACATTAGTAAAAAAGAACTTTAACAGATCAGTTTTTACAAAATTGGGATGGCAATTTAAACAATTCATCTAAAGCTATTAATGATAGATTATATAAATTATTGAAACATATTTAGCGTCGCTTTCAACGGATTTACGTTTCTCTCTGTTCCACAATAAAGGACTGGAAATCACAGATTGTCGGTAGAAACCGGACGTTGGACACAGTCTTTCATACCCCATGAAAATCGGAAATGTAGGTTATGCCTCCTTAATGACATAGGTGACGAATTTCACTATATATTGAAATGCCCTTTCTTTTCTTCATCAAGAAAAATTTATATCCGAAAGCTTATTATTGTCTCCCTAATACTTTCACATTAAACTTTAACACGACTCACTATATTTGCGAAAATCGCCATGACCCATTTTAAACGTGAATAGCTACATATATATGTATATATCAGATGTATATATCAGATGTATATATATTGCCCTTTCGTTGCATATTAGTTATTCCACCGGTACATACATTAATTATAATAACGAAAATAACTTACATCAATCGCTTGCATTTGAATTATAATCCAATATATTCATGTTATGTATGAACCGTATAGACAGCACGTGCTAATTTGCATATTTACCATTCACAAGCGTGCGGTTAATTTTTTACAGTTCCTAGCAATGAATGTCATTAAAGGCCTGCAGGTTGACCTATATTTGACCTTAAACACACGAGGAATAGCGGTACAAATCTGACGGTCGACGCACATCGTATTTGCCACATGCGAGGCCCTGCATGGTATACATCTAATACATGAGCACCACTTATATCTATTATGACCCACGTACATATCAGAGGTTATAAATTGCTGAAATTGAAGTTCTGTATTTTTATAGTACTTACAACTGGTATAAACAATTCAACTCCACTTATGGCCCAAATAAGGCTGGTTGCGCGGGTTAGGCAGCCAGTTCCTGCATTGCTGTACCACACATTCAGGCATCAGTTCCCTCTTATGCCAAGTACAGTCTCCTCTTCTAGCCGCTACTTTTCTCTCTATATATCTGACATCTTTCCATGCGCCACAATTATATAGCATTGCCCAAAACCTCCTGTATAGAAGCTTTCTCTCATGTGAATTTAGATTATGCGGTGGACGATTATTAGCAGGCCACCAAAGTTGTTTGTTCTGTTCATTTATTATGCAAGGGGAACACAAGCACAGTGGACACTCAGCAACACCTTCAGCATGCTGAGGCATAGGGGGAGGTACGTAAGCAGCCTCTGCAACGGGCATGGCGGTGGCTGTTTCTTCTATTTCCATCTCTACGTCCCAGTTCTTATTTTGCAAGAAAGTCAGCAATTCTTTTCTCTGCTCATCAGTTACATACATTGTTATTTTACTCAATGGCATCTTGTAGAAATCGGCAGAATATGTGTAATACTCGTATGTTCAAGAGATTATAATTATAATATTATACATGTACTCATAGCATTCACTGTGATTATTATGTAGCATCAATATCGGTAAACACACACTGACACAGAGAAATATTTAAAATATAACAGAAAACTTGCGAATAATACTGTAGATATATAATTAAATGAAGTATGAAGGTTACCATATAACGAACACATATAGTTTATTCATATAAATACATACATATTATATACATGCATACAAATTATCAGTCTCAGTGATTACGCTACGGCTGATGAGGCACCTACATAACATGTAATCTATGTCCCTGGGCTGATCTGGATTATGTAGTTTGAATACTCATAACTATCAATTTTCTTTACAATCAATAATATACGTTTACTTAAATTGTCAGGGCCTCATTTTGACTAATTCTCAGCTCACAGAGTGATCGTGCATATTAACCGTTAGAAAATACCTACATACGCCAAATTATACTGAATGTACTGCTACATTGTTGATACAAGCCACTAATCACATGGAACAGGTAGTAAAGTATAAATCTTTAAAATTGGACGGGGTCAAACTGCAGGCCTTTAAGTTTTCCGTACACACATATAAAAAAAATCACGTTCAACCACTAAAGAATGGTTTGATCCAATGATCCATATCAACTATATCGTGAATCCCGTGCGCAATGAATATGACCCGATAATGTTCTCACGGTATTTTTTGTTAAAGTAGTCTTATTACCGTACGCAATAGCATATTGGTAACTAATATATTTTGGTAAATGATTCGGTTTCTTTTCACAGACACAGGTTTATATGAGCAAATATATGTATTCAGTCAAAATGAACATTATATATTTAGGCGATCTATACAATCAATTGGAAGCATATATTGCTGATTGTTTCCCGTAAATTGTATTATAATTGTGTTTATTAGTCAAATAGAATAATTGCTGTCCCCCATGCATGTATACCCAATGCTTATATTTTGTATAACATATCCATGTCATGTTGGTACATAACCTGTAACCTGACGTAAATAAAATGTTGTTGCTGCTGCTACTGCTGTTCATGCTACTGCTGCTGCTGCTGCTGCTGTTGATGCTGCAGCTGCTGCTGATGTTGATGGTGCTGCTGTTGTTGATGCTGATGCTGCTGTTGCTGCTACTGCTGCTACTGTTGTTGATGCTGCTGCTGTTGCTGCTGTTAATGCTACTACTGCTGCTGTTGATGTTGCTGCTGCTGTTGTTGATGCTGATGCTGCTGTTGCTGCTACTGCTGCTACTGTTGTTGATGCTGCTGCTACTGCTGTTGATGCTGCTGCCTGCCACTGATGCTACTGCTGCTGATGCTACTGATGCTGCTGTTGATGCTGCTGCTGTTGATGCTGCTACTGTTGTTAATGCTACTGCTGCTGCTACTGCTGGTAATGCTGCTACTGCTGTTGCTGCTGCTACTGCTGTTAATGCTACTGATGCTGCTACTGCTGCTGCTACTGCTGTTGATGCTGCTGCTACAGCTGCCGCTGTTGATGATGCTGCTGTGTCGCTGTCGTTCCTGTCGTTGTTGTTACTTTACTCTCTGATCTGGGTCACACATTCACTTCCTCTGAGATACGACCTTCCTTGATAAGCCCCTATATGTATGTGATTATGTTATTCGATTTCGTATTCAGCACGATCAGGCTAATTAATTTAGCTTAACTTCCAAGTTTATCACTTCAAATGAGGTAATCCTCTGGAATTGTTCTCATATGTGTGAATTATCTGGATTCACAATAGAAAACTACAAACAAAACATGCGTTATATGGTAATACACCGCATACTCTAATGGGCAGAACATGCATTATATGGTAATACACTGGGTACTCTAATGGGCAGAACATGCGTTATATGGTAATACACTGCGTACTCTAATGGGCAGAACATGCGTTATATGGTAATACACTGCGTACTCTAATGGGCAGAACATGCGTTATATGGTAATACACTGCGTACTCTAATGGGCAGAACATGCATTATATGGTAATACACTGGGTACTCTAATGGGCAGAACATGCGTTATATGGTAATACACTGCATACTCTAAAGGGCAGAACATGCATTATATGGTAATACACTGCATACTCTAAAGGGCAGAACATGCATTATATGGTAATACACTGCATACTCTAATGGGCAGAACATGATATCTCCGGATAGTTACGTTAAATGGAATTTGTGACAAATGTGATGCATCACAAACGCTGCTGTAAATTAAGGAGTTTGTAGGAAGCTTTGTGCTTATTAGAGCTGTAGATGTAGCAGTGTGAATGTAGCTTGATACATATTAGTGCTGTTGATGTAGGAGTGTGTATGAAGCTTGATACATGTTAGTGCTGTAGATGTAGGAGTGTGTAGGACGTTTGATACATGTTAGAGCTGTATGTGTAGCAGTGTGTATGAAGTTGTATACATGTTAGTGCTGTAGATGTAGGAGTGTGTATGCAGCTTGATATATGTTAGTGCTGTAGATGTAGGAGTGTGTATGCAGCTTGATACATGTTAGTGCTGTAGATGTACGAGTGTGTATGCAGCTTGATACATGTTAGTGCTGTAGATGTTGGAGTTTGTATGACGCTTGATACATGTTAGTGCTGTAGATGTAGCAGTGTGTAGGACGCTTGACACATGCTAGTGCTGTAGATGTAGGGGTGTATATGAAGCTTGATACATGTTAGTGCTGTAGATGTAGGAGTGTGTATGAAGCTTGATACATTTTAGTGCTGTAGAGGTAGGAGTGTGTAGGAGGTTTGATACATGTTAGTGCTGTAGATGTAGGAGTGTGTATGAAGTGTTATACATGTTAGTGCTGTAGATGTAGGAGTGTGTATGCAGCTTGATACATGTTAGTGCTGTAGATGTAGGAATATGTATGAAGCTTGATACATGTTAGTGCTGTAGATGTAGGTGTGTGTGTGCAGCTTGATACATGTTAGAGCTGTAGATGTAGGAATGTGTATGCAGCTTGATACATGTTAGTGCTGTAGATGTAGGAGTGTAGGAAGCTTGATACATGTTAGAGCTGTAGATGTCGGTGTGTGTAGGACGCTTGATACATGTTAGTGCTGTAGATGTAGCAGTGTGTATGAAGCTTGATACATGTTAGTGCTGTAGATGTAGGAGTGCGTATGAAGCTTGATACATGTTAGTGATGTAGATGTAGGAGTGTGTATGAAGCTTGATACATGTTAGTGCTGTAGATGTAGAAATGTGCATGAAGCTTGATACATGTTAGTTCTGTAGATGTAGGAGTGTGTATGAAGCTTGATACATGTTAGTGCTGTAGATGTAGGAATGTGTATGAAGCTTGATACATGTTAGTGCTGTAGATGTAGGAGTGTGCATGAAGCTTGATACATGTTAGTGCTGTAGATGTAGGAGTGTGCATGAAGCTTGATACATGTTAGTGCTGTAGATGTAGGAGTGTGCATGAAGCTTGATACATGTTAGTGCTGTAGATGTAGGAGTGTGCATGAAGCTTGATACATGTTAGTGCTGTAGATGTAGGAATGTGCATAAGCTTGATACATGTTAGTGCTGTAGATGTAGGAGTGTGTATGAAGCTTGATACATGTTAGTGCTGTAGATGTAGGAGTGCGTATGAAGCTTGATACATGTTAGTGCTGTAGATGTAGGAATGTGCATGAAGCTTAATACATGTTAGTGCTGTAGATGTAGTAGTGTGTATGAGGCTTGATACATGTTAGTGTTGTAGATGTAGGTGTGTGTAGGACGCTTGATACATGTTAGTGCTGTAGATGTAGAAATGTGCATGAAGCTTGATACATGTTAGTTCTGTAGATGTAGGAGTGTGTATGAAGCTTGATACATGTTAGTGCTGTAGATGTAGGAATGTGTATGAAGCTTGATACATGTTAGTGCTGTAGATGTAGGAGTGTGTATGAAGCTTGATACATGTTAGTGCTGTAGATGTAGGAGTGTGTATGAAGCTTGATACATGTTAGTGCTGTAGATGTAGGAGTGTGAATGAAGCTTGATACATGTTAGTGCTGTAGATGTAGGAGTGTAGGAAGCTTGATACATGTTAGTGCTGTAGATGTAGCAGGTGTAGGAAGCTTGATACATGTTAGTGCTGTAGATGTAGCAGTGTGTATGAAGCTTGATACATGTTAGTGCTGTAGATGTAGTAGTGTGTATGAAGCTAGATACATGTTAGTGCTGTAGATGTAGGTGAGTGTAGGATGCTTGATACATGTTAGTGCTGTAGATGTAGGAATGTGCATGAAGCTTGATACATGTTAGTGCTGTAGATGTAGCAATGTGTATGAAGCTTGATACATGTTAGTGCTGTAGATGTAGGTGTGTGTAGGAAGCTTGATACATGTTAGTGCTGTAGATGTAGGAGTGTGTATGAAGCTTGATACATGTTAGTGCTGTAGATGTAGGTGTGTGTAGGACGCTTGATACATGTTAGTGCTGTAGATGTAGGAATGTGCTTGAAGCTTGATACATGTTAGTGCTGTAGATGTAGGAGTGTGTATGAAGCTTGATACATGTTAGTGCTGTAGATGTAGGAGTGTGTATGAAGCTTGATACATGTTAGTGCTGTAGATGTTGCAATGTGTATGAAGCTTGATACATGTTAGTGCTGTAGATGTAGGTGTGTGTAGGACGCTTGATACATGTTAGTGATGTAGATGTAGGAGTGTGTATGAAGCTTGATACATGGTAGTGCTGTAGATGTAGGTGTGTGTAGGACGCTTGATACATGGTAGTGCTGTAGATGTAGGAATGTGCTTGAAGCTTGATACATGTTAGTGCTGTAGATGTAGGAGTGTGTATGAAGCTTGATACATGTTAGTGCTGTATATGTAGGAGTGTGTATGAAGCTTGATACATGTTAGTGCTGTAGATGTAGCAGTGTGTAAGAAGCTTGATACATGTTAGTGCTGTAGATGTAGGTGTGTGTATGCAGCTTGATACATATTAGTGCTGTAGATGTAGGAGTGTGTATGAAGCTTCATATACATGTTAGTGCTGTAGATGTAGGAGTGTGTAGGACGTTTGATACATGTTAGAGCTGTAGATGTAGGAGTGTGTAGGAAGCTTGGTGCATGTTAGTGCTGTAGATGTAGGAGTGTGTAGGAAGATTGATACATGTTAGTGCTGTAGATGTAGGGGTCTGTATGAAGCTTTATACATGTTAGTGCTGTAGATGTAGGAGTGTGTAGGAAGCTAGGTGCATGTTAGTGCTGTAGATGTAGGAGTGTGTAGGAAGATTGATACATGTTAGTGCTGTAGATGTAGGAGTGTGTAGGACGCTTGATACATGTTAGTGCTGTAGATGTAGCAGTGTGTAGGAAGATTGATACATGTTAGTGCTGTAGATGTAGGAGTGTGTAGGACGCTTGATACATATTAGTGCTGTAGATGTAGGAGTGTGCATGGAGCTTGATACATGTTAGTGCTTTAGATGTAGGAGTGTGTAGGACGTTTGATACATATTAGTGCTGTATATGTAGGAGTGGGTATGGAGCTTGATACATGTTAGTGCTGTAGATGAAGGAGTGTGTATTAAGCTTGATACATGTTAGTGCTGTAGATGTAGCAGTGTGTAGGAAGTTTGATACATGTTAGTGCTGTAGATGTAGGAGTGTGTAGGAAGTTTGATACATGTTAGTGCTGTAGATATAGAAGTGTGTATGGAGCTTGTTACATGTTAGTGCTGTAGATGCAGGAGTGTGTAGGACGTTTGATACATGTTAGTGCTGTAGATGTAGGAGTGTGTATGGAGCTTGATACATGTTAGTGCTGTAGATGAAGGAGTGTATGAAGCTTGATACATGTTAGTGCTGTAGATGTAGCAGTGTGTAGAAGATTGATACATGTTAGTGCAGTAGATGTAGGAGTGTGTAGGAAGTTTGATACATGTTAGTGCTGTAGATGTAGGAGTGTGTATGGAGCTTGATACATGTTAGTGCTGTAGATGTAGGAGTGTGTAGGACGTTTGATACATGTTAGTGCTGTATATGTAGGAGTGTGTATGGAGCTTGATACATGTTAGTGCTGTAGATGTAGGAGTGTGTATGAAGCTTGATACATGTTAGTGCTGTAGATGTAGGAGTGTGTATGAAGCTTGATACATGTAAGTACTGTAGATGTAGGAGTGTGTATGAAGCTTGATACATGTTAGTGCTGTAGATGTAGGAGTGTGTAGGAAGATTGATACATGTTAGTGCTGTAGATGTAGTGGTCTGTATGAAGCTTGATACATGTTAGTGCTGTAGATATAGGAGTGTGTAGGAAGCTTGGTGCATGTTAGTGCTGTATATGTAGGGGTGTGTAGGAAGATTGATACATGTTAGTGCTGTAGATGTAGGAGTGTGTATGAAGCTTGATACATGTTAGTGCTGTAGATGTAGCAGTGTGTAGGAAGTTTGATACATGTTAGTGCTGTAGATGTAGCAGTGTGTATGAAGTTTGATACATGTTAGTGCTGTAGATGTAGGAGTGTGTATGAAGCTTGATACATGTTAGTGCTGTAGATGTAGGAGTGTGTATGAAGCTTGATACATGTTAGTGATGTATATGTAGGAGTGTGTATGAAGCTTGATACATGTTAGTGCTGTAGATGTAGGAGTGTATGAAGCTTGATACATGTTAGTGCTGTAGATGTAGCAGTGTGTAGGAAGATTGATACATGTTAGTGCAGTAGATGTATGAGTGTGTATGAAGCTTGATACATGTTAGTGCTGTAGATGTAGGAGTGTGTATGGAGCTTGATACATGTTAGTGCTGTAGATGTAGGAGTGTGTAGGACGCTTGATACATGTTAGTGCTGTAGATGTAGGAGTGTGTATGAAGCTTGATACATGTTAGTGCTGTATATGTAGGAGTGTGTAGGAAGCTTGATACATGTTAGTGCTGTAGATGTAGGAGTGTGTATGAAGCTTGATACATGTTAGTGCTGTAGATGTAGGAGTGTGTATGAAGCTTGATACATGTTAGTGCTGTAGATGTAGGTGTGTGTAGGACGCTTGATACATGTTAGTGCTGTAGATGTAGGAGTGTGTATGAAGCTTGATACATGTTAGTGCTGTAGATGTAGCAGTGTGTATGAAGCATGATACATGTTAGTGCTGTAGATGTAGGTGTGTGTATGACGCTTGATACATTATAGTACTGTAGATGTAGGAGTGTGTATGAAGTTTGATACATGTTAGTGCTGTAGATGTAGCAATGTGCATGAAGTTTGATACATGTTAGTGCTGTAGATGTAGGAGTGTGTATGAAGCTTGATACATTATAGTACTGTAGATGTAGGAGTGTGTATGAAGCTTGATACATGTTAGTGCTGTAGATGTAGGTGTGTGTAGGACGCTTGATACATGTTAGTGCTGTAGATGT